>MNCI01001310.1:129280-151889 GCA_015680685.1 Gnetum montanum
ATTAGTTCCATTCACCTCAATAATCCCATACCTTCCCAATATTTTGTAAGGAACTCAAGGACGAGTTTTCATTTAGTCATGGGGGTATGATGAGACGTGATATCGCATGGGCTGCGATATCTTGTATGCGATATCGTGGCCGCCATGATATTGCATCCCATGCAATATCGCGTACGCAATATCGCGTCGTCCCCTACGTACGCGATATCATGGCCATCGTGATATCGCATCCCATGCGATATCGCGTCGTCCCCTACGATATCATGTACGCGATATCGCGGTGCACCATCATATCTATAAATAAGAGGTGGCTCACCCTTGTTTCATCATCCTAGGCTAGAAGTAGGGAAACTCTGGCAGATTGATCACTCCAGAGATAGAATATTTTCCATGTGCCCGCAGTAGGAGTCCTAAAGTGAATGGATCCTTATTCGAGCAACATTGTACTTGAACACAAGTTGTGTATGGCAATAAAGACAAACTTCCTGGATAAACTTTGCAGCGCATGGAATAGGATTTTATTTAATGTTATTTATTGCTTTCTCTCTCACCCTTATCTCCTAGTAATGCGGAATAAGTACGACTTGATTACAAGCATTTAAGGATGTGTACAGATAATCAAGGAATGGATGCTCATTGCACTTAGGCTAGATTAGATTCTCTCAACCCTTTCCTCCTAGTTAAGTGCCTCAGTACGACCACTTCGAGCACGTGTGTTACGCCTAATGATCCCAGCAACGATTAGCGTTTGGTAGCCACAGTTGCATCGGTTCAGGGTGTGTACGGTAAGTGGGAACGGATGCTGATGCTAGGTTAATTTAGACTTAGTTCATCAGTTAGAATTAGTAATTGGTTTCTCAATCCTTCACCTTGTTAGCATAGGAGACATAAAACATAAAAACTATAAAAATCATATACCTCAGACTTACTTAACCATACACCGTGACAACTACAAGTAAGTCTGGGAAGACAACAACTGATTAACCCTAAGTGTTCCATGGGGTGTGTAGGCACTTAGTCTGCAGAGTTTGACCGGATCATGCATGCTACGCTCATATTTGTATGGTTGAGTGTAGGGGTATCTTGCCACTCATCAATTAGAAACAATTATTTTATGGCAATGTGTATTTCTAAATTTACCTAAGAAGAGATTAACAATAGAATATTAGAGCTATGAGAGAAACATCCATATTTTGCTTTTTGTATAAGACAATACAACAAACACAACCACTTATTAAAAATGACTCATGCTAATAGAGACCTAACTAACTAACTATATATATATATATTTGATTAATCTAAAAGTCTACATATACAACACATAATCATTCAATACTTTACCATTCCAAGAAAAAAACCTCTTGAAGTCCTTTTCTTGCTCATTATGGTTCTTAGCCATAGTCTCCTAAGACTCCACCTACATTAGTGGCCTCCAAGATGATTAAGGAGTAGGCTCCCCATACACATGTGTCACTTATCTTAGGCCTTTATGAAAATATCAAAAAAACAATATAACTATAGGTCAACATTATGCTCATTTGTGGAGATCTAAGTTTTCAACTAGTAATATTAATAAAATTGTCAAAGGTTTTTCTTATCTTAGAAATGGTAAAAATGTTCCAATGATTTTCAGCATAGAAAAAGATCATCAAAAGAATTTCAAATTGAGCAAGACTAAATGCAAGACAATAAATCAAACTAAAATTGCTATGATATAATGATCCAAGAGAATTTATTACGAGTTCTATTATAAATCTTCATAAAACCAATTATATCAATACCATGGATGAATGTAAGAAATTTTCTAGACACTTATTCCACCATTTTTAATTTAGACAAGATGTAGATAATTTTAAACTTCTCAAACACTATCCTAATTAACTAGCAAGCAAAGAGATAGAGACTTACCTTGACTTACTTTGCTTGCTAATGAGAAGAGAAGATCAATGGAGTTTGAGGTGAGGCCCCCTATCATGAAGTACCTCCTCATCCTTAGATTCTCTTTCATTAGATGGTGTATGTAATGTCTCTATTTATTCATGTTTTTTTTATATAGATCTTGATCACTTTTTGCATTGTTTTTAGGGCTCCACTTACCTTCATTCTCACGTATTGGGACCTACACAATTTCCTTACCAAAGCCTTTTTGATAAGATAAAGCATTAATCCTACTTTGATCATCATAGTTAAGAGGTTTCTTACCATCATAATTTTTACACACAAATAAAATATTATCCTTATGATCAAAATTATCAAACCTTAGTATGCTTGAGCTTGAGCTTGGGCTTGCATTTTCATGTGTTGCTTCCTCTAAATTCTTTGGTTGACTTTTAGGAGTCTCTTCTTCTTGAATCTTGCTGCAATCCTTATTCAAAGAGGTCAATTGTTGAATCTTAGCTTTTATATCTAAGATTTCTTCCTTCACTTTAGCTTGAATAGTGTCTAAATTAGAAATTACTAGTATCTTTACCTTCCTAATCAAGTGATGTAAAAGAAAAATTTCTTCTTTAAATTCACTTTACCTCTTGTCACACTTACCATCTTTTTTAGCCACAAGTTAGGAATTTTCATCAATAAGCACCATGCATATGAGATGTGAATTTTTGGAAGAATTGCATACTTATAATTTGCTTTGGTCACCATCATCCCAACTTGTATAAAAGTTGGTCTTTTTCGATTCCTCATCATCGGATCTATTCCTTAGTTGTACCCTGTTATCATTTGCATCACTAGGACATTCAAAGGCCATATTACCTCTTCTTCCATAAACCCAACATTCTAGAGAGGAAAAATCTAGATTATAAGAATTTAAAAAATTTCTACCTCTTTCTCTACCTTTGATGAAATTAGGTCTTTGCTATTGCTAAGATGCCCCTTTGATTCTTTTTGTAAGAAATCATTGTAGTCTCCTTGATAGAAGAGCAATCTCATCTTCATTTTCCTCATCATGCTCATTGACCTCCTCCTCCTTAGAGGAATTTTTTAGAGCAATAGATCTTTCTTGAATCACTCTACTTATGAGATTCATTTCATAGGTGATAAGAGTACTTTAAAGTTTCTCAAATTTTATAGTTGAGAAATCTCTAATTTCCTCCATGGCTATGACCTTAAGTCTAAACTCCGATTGAAGAATTCTAATCATTTTGATAATTACATCGCTTTTGGGCAAATCCTTTCCTATTCCTTTAATTGCTACAATAAGATTATTATCTCTAGAAAACTAATCTTTGATCTTCTCACCTTCTCTCATTTTGAGTTGATCATATTCACTTTGTAAAACTAACAATTTTGATAACTTAACACTAGAGGTTCCTTCATAAGTAGCTTCTAAAGTTTGTCAAATTTATTTAGCCATTTTACATCTTGCTACCATATTAAATTAAAATTTATTTAATGCACAGTATAAATAATTTTTTTCTTTTGATTCAAACATGAACTTATCCTTTTCCTCTTAAGACAATTTTTTGTAAGGCTTGATGATGTCTATGGTGTTGTCAATGGGTGGAGTGTAGCCTTCTAGAATTGACTCCGATACTTCAACCTCCATGGATTCAAAGAACCCTTGCATTCTGGCTTTCTAGTAGGTGAAGTTGAATCCATCAAACATGGGTGGCTTTGTGTAAGATGTCCCTGCCATTGTTCACTCTTGAAGTTGAAGAGTACCAGGCTCTAATACCACTTTTGGATTGTAGAACTTAGAAGGGAAAGGGATGAATAAGTTCCCCAAATCAAACCTTTATGAAACAAAGCACACACACAAATTTACATGGTTCCCCAACTTGGGTACTCCACACTTAAAGGGTAGATTACAAGCACACCTCTAGACTTTATTTCTCTCAAAATGTGGTTGAAAGATCCACACCCTATATAGTCTTCAAGCCCAGCTTTGAAGTGTTATATCGCAACACCGATCACTCAACCCCATAAGGTCCCATCAAGCTTGGAAATGTGGTTTCAAGGCTTCCACAACCTTTACAATCTTAGGCTCCACACTAAAGTGTTGCACTACAGCACCAACAACTCAATCTTGCAAGATCTCGACAAGCTCAAACGCATCAACCCTATAGAGCAACAAGAACAAGAATTATAAGGGATATCTACAACTCAATTTGTTAATCCTTGTACAGTTAGGTATATCACACTTTACAATACCAAAATGATAATACAATAAGGATCAATAAAGAATTCAATGATTACAAATGATTGTACAATTAATACAAGAAGGCTTGCACTTTTCCCAATGCACATCAAGTCTTCTTATAGTTTCTGTGTTTCTAAATCCATTTCAAAATTCATGCAAAGGCTAGGCAATGGTTACTAACAGTTATGGGAAATGTCATTCTTATGCTTGAGATATCTCTTTAAATTTTTCTTCAATTTTGGAAAGACATCTTTGTTTCCTAAAAGATGTCTTTTTGAAGTCTCCATTCTAGAATATGTCTTTGTCTTATGGAAGATGTCTATTTGAACTTGGTCTACATTCTGTAAAGATGTCTTTTTCTTGTGAATGATGTCTTTATCTAAGAAAGATATCTTGCTATTTCTAAATACGTCTTTGTCCAAGTTGACTCCAATTCTGCCAAGACATTTATTGTTTCCTAGGAATTTCTTTCTCCCACTTTCTTTGTCTTTTGAATGCATCATTCCTTGTTCATAGCCTTGATCTTCAGCATGCTTTGATGATGATAACTTTTCTTATACAATATCTGGTCCTTGTCCATGTTCTTTAAATATTGATTTGAAGATCATGTGGGTGACCTCCTTCTTTGAGCTCTAAACAATTTATTCCTTGTCCTTTTCAACTCATCTTAGTTTCCCATGTACATAGTCCTACAAACAAAATAACCATACAACTATGCAAACAACCTTTGACTCCATTTTACTTAACATTTTGACATGCACTAAAACACACTAAAGTGTCCATAGAGTTGAATGTAGAACATATGTGTCTTTCAAAACACACATGTTAGTATTGCTACAAGGAAAAAATAACACTATATAATACACAACCATAGAATTATGATTAAATATACCAATGAGGTGAAATGAATTTAGAAGGGATTGTAGAAATTAGGATGTGAGGTGTCTTACCATATGCATAATAAATTCTTGTGTGTAATGTATGGTTCAAGTGGTTATTAGCCTTTCCATCCAAGATCCAAACCAAGTCCATACCACTTTTTAGTTACATCGCATTATATCATCCCCAAGACTAGCAATCACAAGACTACCACTACTGCAAATATACTCATCACTTGGAAATGTTGTTCAAGGAGGGAGTTTATTAAAAGTGTACTTATTTTTGAGATTTCTAAGAAGCTTCCTACCTTTAGGCATGGGTAACATGTCTTTCCAGTGGAAGCCCCAGAAATTTTATTCTATGCTTTATTATATTTTTTCTGTGTTAACCTTACCAGAGGACTATCTTCACACATGGGTAACATGTCTTTCCAGTGACATGGTAAGACAACACTTATTATACTCATACTTTCATTTTTTGTTAGCACTCAAGAAAATAATACAATATTAATAACAGGATAAGACTCATAATGGTAGTCTTAGAGAATCCATAAATTTCCTTAATGTCACACCCTTTTCAATCCTAGATGGTTCTTCACTTTTCTATCTAGGCATAATGATCACAAGTTTATTTTAGTTTTATTGTCAAAAGAATATCATTATGGCCATGGTAAGAACCTATAATTATTGGAAATGAGTGGATGGAGGATATGGTCTTTCTATATATAAAATCAATTCTATATGATTTGATAATATAGAGTAATCTTCACCTTATTGGGACTACATCTTACTTTGTTCCTTTGCACTTTATTGGAAAATTAACAAAAATATGTACACAACCATTAACAAAAATCATAGAAAAAATGAAAAAATAGAGAAATAATTTAAAAGATATCAAAGAATACTAAATGAGTAAGAAAAGGAAAAATATAAAAGAATGAAAAGATATCAAAGAAAGTAAAAAATTAGTAAGAAATGTGAAAGAAAAAGTATAACAAAGAATTATAACCCCCAAAAATTAGGGAAAAATGGTTGAAAAACACTTATCAATTCCTAAGTCAAGATAGGGCATCTCCCCCACAACTAAATTCATGGATGAGTGTTTGGAAAATGGACCTTAAATCCCCTAAATCATACACTCTAGGTTTCTTATTTATCATCCTTAGTGATTTAGTTTTTCATTTATTATCCCATGTGACATTGATGATAATTGAATTCTAATCTTCTAAGGACATATATCCCATTGGACTAAATGATCTTTCCATTTCAAAAGGTCCAACTATACTTTCTTGTTTATTCTTAAATTCAAAGTTTAAGTCTCTATTTCCACCATTCTTTGGTGTATGATTATGGCTTAGAATAGCCTTTTGTAAGTTTTTAATTTGGATCATTTTCTTGGGGTAGTTGTTAATAAGTAAATTATATGTTTTCATGCATGTCTTGAAAAATTTTATGTTCTCAGTTTTCAACCACATGGTGTCTTTTGGTCTAGTGGCCAATGGCTCTTCTTATTCACACTTGTTTCTCACAACTATTATGGGCTGGTGTAAGAACTATGTTGACACTCTAAAGTTTTGGTCTACAGCTACACCCTTCATTATCATTAGTAATCTATGGGATCCTTTACATTTGTATGGCTCTTTACTCATCTTCCTTAGAAATTTCAACAGATAATTCTCTCATTCCTAACTTAGCATCAATTATGCTAAGCCATGCTATGCCCATAATGATAGAAAATTCCCTATCATCATTCTGCATGCTGATCACAAGAAAATCTATCGAATAAGACCAGTCATTGATAATGATCTCTACATCTTCTATCTATCCAAAACCTAAGTATAGTAGAGCCTTGCATGGTGAATTACTAGCGATTTGTAAATAAATCAAAGGAATTCATGGATCTATTCTTTTCTTAGGAAGTGGGCCTGCCTTTATTTGATCTGACACTATTTTAGTTAACATGATAGTTATAAGTTTCTAAGTCGGTTGTAGTGGAAGCATAATGTTTATAGGAGGGTTTGTCAAATAAGAAACATGATTCAATGAAGACCTAACTCTACCAGCCTTTTCAAGACTTATTTTGAAGAAATGATGTTACTGACATTCTCTTTTAACGATGCTAGTATGAGCCTCTCTCTATATATTCACTACCCTAGTAGAATTTGTATATTGTGGCTATGATGGTAGTTCTTCTTGCATGACTGGTGGTACTGTTGGTAGAGAACTCGAAGGTTGGGTTGACAAACTAGCTACTGGTTGATGTACATAAGGATTAGGATCCATGGAGTAGTGGGCCTATAATATTCTAGTGGATAATAATGAGAAGAAGCATGGAGTGAAGCATTTCCCAAAGAGATTGGATGTTGGACATAATATTTATAAGGATTGGGTTACTTGAATGGATATTGTTGCCTTAGCAGTGGCATTGCCCACACTTGTGGTTATTGCCACCACTACTAGTACTACTCTTGTAGCTGAGGGTAGGCTCTGCTTAAACAGTATGTCAACTAGAAGGGTTGTCTGAAATTATCCTAAGGATAACATAATCATCTTGGCATCTATTTTTTAACAAATATTGGGTAAGTACATATGCCCTAAACTATTGCAAATGGGACCATGACACAGCAACATCCCTTAAGATATTCACAGTGGCATACTTTGCATGCTTCCTCCTCTTCTAAACTAGAGCCCATACATTCCTCCATTGTAGCAACTTTTTCTTTCTATTTATAACTCTCTTATCCATGATCTCTTTTCTACTTCTTATCTTTGCATCTTTTTAGTGGTTGTTTAGTCTTTTCTTCTACTATCTTAGGAGTTGTAGCAAACTTTTCATCCACTGAGTCCCACATTTTCTCTACCTTCCTTGTTATGTCATTAACTAATTTCTGAATTTGTAGAGTCTTCTTTTGGATGACGTCTTCTTATTTGTCATACATTTTAACTTCTCATTTTTTATCAATGGGTCTTGATTATACCCTTCAGCTTATTCTCTTCTCTATAATTATCCTTCCTATTTTTCCACTTTCTCTACCAACCTTTGAATTTGATGGACTATCATTTATGATAATCTTTCTTGGACATAGATCCTAAGGATTTCTCTAGTCTTGTTTCGTAATTCATTAATAATATATCCTAGTTATTTCCTTTATGAGAATCCATGGCCTAGGCATCTATGTAATAAAGAATAATATCTATTCATTGATGCATCAATGGATTCATGTGTCCCTTGCTTCCATCCTTTGATTTATTTTCTTAGATTCGACACCCTTGGGTAGGTTTGATACTTGTCATTAAAAACTCTAGCATGGTACTCCATTTTTGAATTGGCTCTGATTCTAAGGTTCTATACTAGCTTTATACCTCCTTGATGAATGTTCTTATAAACAACTTTAGTTTTTTCCAATCACTTTCAATATTTTAAAGTGCATAGGCATCATAAAATTCTTGAAGATGGTGTTGTGCATTTGCATTGTATCCACCTTCAAGTTTAGGAATGTTATTCATGTTTAGTCACTTGATGTAACTATCCCTTACATGCCTAGTTGAAATATACACTACTTTCCTGATATTGATCATACTATGAGTTGCCAATAAGGATTTTTCTTGGTCATTGGGTTCATAAGCTCTATTATAGTGGTGATCACTTAAGTGCTCATAGTACTCTCTTTATCCATGCCTAATCCTATCTCTTCTTTTTTCATACTCACTGTACTCTTCATTAAAATACCTTCTATCACATTCATACCCCTCATGATCCCTAGATCTTTCCTTGTCATAATTTATAGGTCTTCATTCCCTTTAATCAAATTCTACTTATGATCATGAGGAGGAAGAGGAAGTAGTTAGAGACCAATGCCAACTAGTTCTCCTTCTATGACTCTATAATTCATTCCTTTGTGGCTCTACAAAAGCTCTAGGCCTTGAGCTCCTCCTATGTTTAGAGTCTTCTACTTATCTTCTTGGTGACTCTGCAAGGATCAAATGAAATTGTATCTTTCCAAGTTCTTCTACATGAATAATAAGTGTTTGTGAATGGAATTCATGATTGTGGTGGAGTTTCTCTATTAAGAATGCATCATCATTAATCTCCTCTAGGAAAACATTAGAGTTAACTTTCTTTGCTTTGCTATTTTCATGTATTATCTCCATGGCAACATCCCTTCTTACTTGTGTCTCTTTAGGTTGATACAACTTGGTCATGTGTTTAGTCACATGATATCCTTCTTGTGCATGGCCAAGGTTCATCCATAATAAGATTTCCTACATCATGGATGGTGTTGAACATTCTACAAGTTAAATGATGTTACCCTAAAAATCTCTCTACCTTAGTTGTTCATCCTAGTGAAAGATAAATGTGAAATCAAGATCATATGAATCGGTATGAGTGTATGAAATCCTTATTTGCATAGACATACTTCAATCTTTGGCATCTTATCTCTTGTCATGTCTCTTTGGCAGGTGATAAATTCTCTTTAAGTGTTGAAGCCATGTTGTGTGTTTGACATTTTAGATGTATATGTGTTATTAAGATTGATTAAAAATGTAAAGAAGAAACTTTGTGGCTTTTAATACAATGAACTCTATAAGATCAACTACTAAGCAAACATTGGCACATCCCTAGCAATAGCTCATATGATAAGTGGTGAGGTACCCCAACACTCTATAATACAAGTCATAAGCATTCACATGCAATCAAATCATAATTTGTGAATGGACAAGGTAAGTATGCTAGGAGTTGATAGTAAATTCATTATCATTGTCTTTCCACTTTGAGTTAGTGACGTTCAAGCATATGTTTTAACTCTCAGTGAGGCATATGATATGTTTATGTTGTTAAGGTCTTAGAACTCCTAGTTGCTGACATAATAAAAGTGAATATGAAATTTTAAGTCTAAGAAATAATAGGAAAGTAAATCTACTCTAGCCTAGAGCAATGACTATCTGATCCTAGTTTACTATACCTACCTTGGGCTCATGAAATTATTGTTGGGATTACCAAGTGGTTCACTACTAAGCAAATCAAGCAAAACCACTACTAGGTTACCAAACAATTACACTTTAATGCTCGAAACCAGTCATATTCATTTTTCTTTACTAATGAACATGTAAAGTAAAGTACTTAGAAATGTAAAGAGTTAAGCTAAGGTAAACATTAAAATTAAGCTACGTAAAACAAAAGAGCTAAGGAAATGTTGCAATGATAAAAAATAGCTTTGATCTTTATTGTTGAACATGCATGGTGCCCAAGTACAATCCACTATAATAAAGACACTGAACAACTGCTAAACACCACACTATGAGCATTCACTCTCTATTGCTAACTATGAAAACAAACTACAAGAGTCTAGCTAAGGATGTAATGAAATTGTTATCACTAGTGTGTCCAAGTGTTAGTATTTATAGCGCTACACATCTCCCAAGACATTACATCAACAATGATGTAGGATAGCTATCACATCGTAGCTACAATATTGTAGATATGGTATCATGCCTGCCAAAAAATGGATTTATCAAATATAATATAACATTCAAATAATTTATAAGAATAAGTACAATAAATTTAGCATGTTTTTAAAATCCTAAATAATACTTACATCATACAAGTATGTAAAGAGGGCAAGTATCCTACATCATCATTCTATGATTTTAAATAAATTATGTTTGGATAATGGAGTTTAATATTCAAGGATAACTAATGAAGTGATACATCAATGTTCAAAATAAATTTTTGTTATTACTAGATCCTTGTTTCAATATGCATTACAAAATGAAGATCATTTATGCATATGTATGCTAATATTTATTTTGTAAGACTTAATCATGATTAGAAGATAATAATACAAAGTTGAATGGAGAATTTTTCCAAAGGTCAAGAGCTATCAATGCATAAAAGACATTTATCTCTAAGAAAATATGTCTAATCATAGACATCTACATTAACTAGAAGACATCTTTCTAGAATGCACACTTAAGGACACATTATACATCTACACTAAGAAAAAAGATGTCTATCATTTTTAGTAAAGGTCTACTCAACCATAAATTCATAGAAGACATCAACTTTCCAAAAGAATATATCTAGTTCATAAAGAAGACATCTTTCCTACAACTAAATTTCATGATAGTAAGAAATCTGCTCTTCATGGAGACATCTTGCCTAAATGGTTTACAATCCTAGCATAGACATCTATGATTAGTTTAGATCATTTGAATTATCATTGGCTAGGGTTTTAATGTTTATTCAACAATTGGCTAAGGATGTAATGTTTATCTTCTGCAAAATCTCATAAGAAGGTAATGGTTAGATGCAAGTAGGAGTGTGATAGTGCAAGTAATGAACATCAAGCTCACTAGGAACAAAGTTATTAAGTTGTACTTCATCTTCATTCTCTTATGTATATTGTAGCATTCCTATTCTATGTACCTAACACAAGGAATGTGAAGTAAGTTCATTGTTTCCTTGAATTTATTCTAATTTTTTTTTACCTTGAGGGGTTGTGTGGATTTCTTGAGATAGGTCACACTTGCACATTGATATTTGAACCTCTAGTTTGGAACTGTAGGTCAATTGTAATCAAGCATTGTAAAGATTATGGTGTCCTTAAAGCC
The DNA here is from genome assembly GCA_015680685.1 of Gnetum montanum. Classification (NCBI taxonomy): domain Eukaryota; kingdom Viridiplantae; phylum Streptophyta; class Gnetopsida; order Gnetales; family Gnetaceae; genus Gnetum; species Gnetum montanum. The sequence continues at coordinate 140,912 of MNCI01001310.1, forward strand.
ATACTTTTAAGAGAAACATATCCAAAGGTATGTAAGGTACCCTTTGAGTGTGGATTTCCCAAGTTGGGAAACCACATAATTTGATTGTATGCATTTTTTTCCATTAGTTGTTCTTATTTGACAATCTTCAAGATGGAAGTTATTCACCCCCTTTAAGTTCTCAATTATCAATTCCTTGTTTATAAATATTTTTTAACAAAATAAAAAATAAAAATTCAATAATCAACTAATAATATAAGCAAACAAGATTTAGATTTGAGTTACTACAATGGGTTTCGTCTATGGTTATGATTATAATCCTTTTGTGGTGTTATTTTGTTCTAGATTCAATTTGTGGGTTCTATTTGTTCATGTAATCATATTACCTCTAATGTCTCCTCCTAGTAAGGGTCCTTTATTTTTTATTACCAAATTCCCTAAGGATCTTACTTAACTTATGGCATCTATATAATTTTTTCTCTTTTTTAATATAATTATTACCGTTCTTTCCATCTTATGATACCACTTAATATCAAGATGTAATTTTTTAGTGTAAATGAGGAGTTTCTCAATTGGTTAAAGCATGTGGCATGTGATTTTCAAGTCACTGATTTGATTAATACATCAAAAATCCAAATTTAACATGTGCATCAAACAAATCCAACTCCAAATAATGATATTTAAAGTAAAATACTTAATACTTGCATAATCCCTTAGAATTTGAATTTGAAAGGAAAGAAACTAAAATAAATTTCCTTTCCTAAGATCCAACATGCTTCAAAGTTCTTATGCAACTCAGATCCATATACTAAGGGTTTATTAAGAACATAAGATAACCACAATACTTGGGGCTATTTTACATGTCTAGTTAGGTTGGTACAGCACAATACCATTTTAGAGAAAGGTTTTAAACCTATCAAGAAAAATGTTAGAGAATTTATCCAAATATAGTTCTCATCATAAAAGAAGAGATTACTAAACTTTACAATGCTTACTTCATTCATCCTATCGACTATTCTGATTGGGTCTCTAACATGATTGTGGTTCTCAAGAAGAACAACAACATTTATATATGCATTGACTTTCATGATCTTAACAAAGTTACTATTAAGGATGATTTCCCTTTACCAAACATTAATCAACTCATTGATTTAACTTTTAATCCTTATCTTCTATCCTTTATGGATGGTCTTTTAGGATACAATCAAATTCAAATAAACCCAGAGCATTAACATTACACCACTTTCATGACCCCTTGGGGAACATTTTGCTATCACAAAATGTCCTTTGATCTCAAAAATGCTAGAGCTACTTACCAACATGCTATGACTTTTATTTTTAGTGAGACAATGTACAAAACAGTTAATGGTTACATTGACAATTTGACCATAAAATCTCCTATAACAACTAATTATCCTTCTAAATTAGACCTTCTCTTAATTCATAGTGAAAAATATAATATATGTCTCAATCCTAAGAAATTCATCTTTGGCATTCTTATGGGTAACATGTTGGGTTATCTTATATCTTAAGATGGTATAGCTATCAACCTTGATAAAGTGCTATTATGGATCTTCTACCTCCTAAAGAAATTTAGGAAATGTGTGTTTTGCAAGGATGTCTTCAATTCATTCATCATTTTATCATCAATCTTATGGACCACCTTCACCATTTAACTCATATACTTGACAAATATAACCCCTTTAGTTGGGATGAGAATTGTCAAAAGGTCTTTAATCCTATTAAAGAAGCTTATACTTCTTTTCCTGTCTTCCATCCTTCCCAATTCAATGAAACTTACTATCTTTACCTTTCTAAATTCAACCATGTCATAGTTGTCATGCTTTGTCAATGAATGAAGATGGAACTAATCTATCCATCTATTACATTTTTCATCTATTTTTGAATTATAAGACTAGATATACAAAGTTGAAAAATCCTACTTAAGTCTTATCTTCACTCTCAAGAAGTGAAGGTATTACCTTTTCAAGGCTAAGTTCATTATCTATAAAGATTATGTACTCAAAAAGTTTCTAATAATCCTTATGATAATTATTGACTGGCCCTTTGGAAAGCTTTTCTTGTTGAGCTTAACCTTTCTTACCTCTCTTAGCATTCTATCAAAGGTCAAGCTATAGCTAATCTTATCTCTTTCTCTAATTCTAATGATGTTTTTCATAGCCTTCACAATGATGCAAATGGCTTAGATGTTATTTTTTATGTCGATAGGACTCATACTTCCTTTAGATCTAGTGTAGCCTGTATCCTTATTTTTCCTACTAAGAAAGTTCATTACAGAGCATATAAACTTGAGTTTCCTTTCATGAATAATGTAGCCAAATACAAAGCCTTGATTCGTGGTCTTCTACTAACTTTATAACATCAAGTTAAAATCATTACTATTTATGGTAACTTTTAACTCATTGTAAACTATGTTAATGTTGAGTATGTCTATAAAGCATCACATCTTATTCCTTATCTAGAAATGGCTAAGAAACTTTTCTCTTTATTTCTGGCATACGTTTTAAGTCAGATTCCTTATTTTGAAAACATGCTAGCCAATGCTTTGGCAACCTTTATGATTCATGATTATCCATCTACTATGTGTGATCAACTTGTTTAATCTATCTACCTAACACCAATTACATAATCTCTTAGCATTTTAGTTAGCATTATTAAGTTGAATGGTGCAAATCATTAATATGATAATATTATCCTTTATCTTACTACTAGTGAAACTCCTAGTCACATGAAAAATGCTCAAAGATATGCTTTTCATAAACATAGTTGACACTTTCATATAATAGATCATAATATTTTATAGCATTTCTCTACCACAAGTGTTCTTTTATGTTGCCTTAATCTTACTAAGATGAGGATTGTTCTTAAGCAAATCCATTTTGGAAGGTCATAACCTAGTTAAAACATGCAATATTTTCCAAAGACATTTATTACTTATCTATGTTTCTTCCAAAAGCTTCACAAGTCTCAAGTTACACTACCTTTCTAAAAATGGGGCCTAGACCTCGTTAGTAATCCTCCATCTACTAAACACTAATTCATTCTAACTACTACAAAATACTTTACTAAATGGTTAGAAGTTATTGCATTACATTCCACTAAATCTCATTTCATCTGTCACTTTATTTTAGATCACATCATAACATGCTTTACTGTTACCTCTCCAAATTGTGACTGACAATGGTCTTTAGTTCGAAAGTAAGGGGTAGCTAATTTCGTTCAATATATCACATCATCTAGTCATTTTCATCATCATCTAGTTCAGTAATAAAATCCTCATCCATTTTCTCTAAATCATGGTTGATAAAATCCAATGTAATTGGTACATTCAACTTTTTCATATCCTTTGGATCTATCACACTATGTTCCATACATTCACTAATCATACCCCATATCTATTAGCCTATGGTTTTAAGGAAATGCTACCATTTGAGCTTCATATCCCATCTCTTCATGTTTCTTTGCATGATTAGCCCTTAGATCAAGAAAACAAAAACATGTGATGTGTTAAGTTGGACCTTCTTGAGAAATAACATTAATTAGCTCTAAAGCATTTACATAACTATTAAGAAGAAATTTAGCATCATCATTCTAGACATGTTAGAGTCCAAGAGATTCATGAAGATGACTTGGTTCCTTTCCATTTCCCAAACTTCAAAGATACAAAGTTCCCTCCTAACTAGTAGGATTCTTTTCTAGTGGCTCAATCTCTATGAAATGATGCCTACATTCTCTTTGATTTATAAAAACATTAATTTCAATATCCTATCAATAGATCATTTTTAAAGTACTACTATATGTAGTTAACTTCTTCATCATAGCATTGGACCTACTAGCTACAATGATCGAACATGTGCTCATTTAGCAATACTCCATTTTACATCTGCTTCTTTATACTATGACAGAATACATACTGTGTCAGGATAATAGGTTTGCTCTAATCCTATTTTCTTTGCATTTTTTTTATTTTCTTACCCTCTTCTCTATCTCATATTATACTCTATTTCTTTTATTATTTTCATCATACATCCCTAATCTATCTATCCCATTCTACTCTACTCTGCTCAACATCATCAGTGAGGTTTTTGAATGACTAATATCTCATTGCTTCATAGGAGGATGTCACTGAGTGTATGATTAAGTGGGATAGGAAAGTATTTACTATTTTGAAACTATATATGGTGTCATTTTCACCCATATAGTGTGTGTAGGATTTAGCCATGCCCCACTTCTATGGCATAGCACCATCCTCATAATAGGTGTATGGGCAATATCCTTCTTTCTCCCTTTTTTTTCTACTCTCTACTTTTGCATATTATATTTTCTACTCTGCTATGTTATTTCTATTTTCTTCTTCTTATTCCTTTCCCTCATCTATTTTCATCCCTCTCTATATTCAACACTCTAGTAAGGCAAGATAAGTATCTATATCCTAATGCAATGAGTGTTAAGCATACAGTGATGTGAGATGTGTGAATCTGAGTGAAGTGAGGAATATATTTGCTTTAGGGATCTAGCCACCCCCCACTTCTACTACATATCACTCCACTGTAGGTGTATCAGTGATGTTCCTTAACTTCACCCTAATCATCCTACTTCATTTTATCCCTCTTATAATTATATTTTGTTAGCATTTTCTCTAGTATATCCTTCTTAATAGGTTATTCTTTAGCCTTTCAAAAACACCCATCAAGAGGAGGTAATGTTATACCCACTTTTAATTTTTTTCTCATCACTTAAAAATTTTAGTATGACATTTATGTTTAGCAACCCATCAACAAGAAGCTTATAGGCAATTGGGCATCAGTTACTATGGCTATGTTACTAGTCCTCCTTAGTTCAAAAAGCCCTAATTTTGATGTCATGCCTTATCTTTTGCATCATTACTAGCCACCATCTCAAAGGTCCTAGTTTTAATGTCTCAGGTCAACTGTGACATCATTTCTAGTCATTCATCTTTCAACTTTCATTTCGATATTTAGTTTCATTTCCTACATTAATCCTGATTTAGCAATTTTTTAGTTATTCTACATCAACTGTAACATATTTTGTCAATTCTAGATTATTCCAATTTTTATGTTATTTTGATGTCTAGTGTTATTTTAACAATTGATGTCTTCTATCACCATTCTGCATCAATAAAGTTTTGACCCTAACTTTAGCATCATACATTGATTTAGCTATCTAGAAATATTAAGAGTCTTCTTTGTGAGTCCAAATGCATTATTTATTCACAATCTATGAGGTATTTCTAGCTTATATATAGAAACCTTACCTTAATCAAGAGCAAATTGCACACAATAAGAGAAAAAGATCTTTGCAAGCATTAGCTATCAAGCCATCTTAACACATTTAAGCCATATCAAAGTTTTGATTTCTTTCACTTTCTCCCTTCTAGCACGTATTGTATTCCCATCATGTTATCCTCTTGATACATAATGATTCTATTGAATCCAAATCTATGCTTTGATCTAAATTGATTCAATCTTTATCCTACTTTTTAAAATCTACATTTGCAATAGCTTGTCTCTTCAACAAGATCATTATCAAGCATATGCATTAGATAGAACAAAGGTAACATAGCTCCTCATCAGTCATCTCTAATTCCTTGATCATATCTCTAGAGTCTTTGTTATTGCTTGATAAATTATTTTTCAAGCTATTTTCTCATTTTTTTCATTATCACTTTCCATTCTTGCTCAGAAACCCTCATTCTCCACAAATCTTTTGAAATGAGTTTTCTCAATTTTACTATAATGATTAATTTTAAAATAAATATTTGATTATGTTGTTAGATATATCATTCTATCACTTTGCTCTTCCACACATCATGCTTTCTTTTCTGCACTTTCCTTTTTCACATTTTTTTATAAACCCTTGCAACTATAAGAATAGCCTTTTAACATTTTTAGATCATTTGCTACTACATTACTTCTGACATAATATCATTTTCTTCATGTTATTTCTACTTTAACCGCTATTCTACACTTCCAACTCACTCATTCTACTTTAAATTGCAATTTTTATTTTATCTAAATATGGCTTAGGTTACTAATGCACATGTAGCCTATAAGTCCCCTTTTGATTTGAACTTCTCTTTGGATCATTATGTGGTCACTAAGTTCCTAGCTCATTTTGTGCAAAGTTGTGAGTTGATTACATCAATTCTCACTGCAACACTTCCTCTTCATCTTCATTCTTGGCCTTTTCCTCTTAATTGTTTTTTAGCCACATCTACAATTTCTTGATTTAAACCTACAATTAACAATTTAAGCTCTTTTATAGATCTTTAAAAAGATACTAATTCATTAATAATATAAGTAGGGAGATATTTTATTTGCATGATGACATGAGTAAACATATATACCTCATACAACATTTGCATTACCTTGTTAACTTTTTGTTTCATTTTGTAATTACATTTGAAATTTTCAAGTTTCTTATGCATATATTGAGCTATTCTGGAAAGTGCTTAATGAGCTCTCCTTCAATACTTTTTTGTTCATAAAGTTAATGCTCAATTTTAACTCTTTCAGCTTCTTAGTATTTTGGGTTTCTTTAAACTCTTCTTAAAGTATAACCAAACACTATTTAAATGTCTCTTTAGACACTATTCTTACTCCTATGGCTTCATTTACACTAGTAAATATTATCATTCTTACTAAGATATTGACCTTGTTATATTTCTCTAGTTGTTTATTTTGATCCCTTGTTAGGGCTTTACATCAAGGGGTATTACTAACCCATTTTCAATCCATTTTCATACATCATTTAATTACAAGAAAGACATCATGAAATAATTCAAAGAGAAGAAGTCCTTAGACCCATTAAAGATGACATTATGTTTAGAAATTTTCATTGTAAAAGACATATTTTCACTCTAGAATTTTGAAACCTTTAGCTCTCTTGCTAATGAGCAGTGAGCAATCCCAACACTCTATCATACAAGTCATAAGTGTTCTTTAGTGACTATATTGTAATCCATGGATGAGACAATGTAATTATGCTAAGGGTTTATGTTAATTCATGATTGTTATCCTCTCACCTTAAGTTAGTGAAGTCTCAATGTATGATTTAACTCATAGTGAGACATATGATAATTGATGTTGTAAGGCTTGAATAACTCCTAGTGGTGAACATGATGAAAAATGAAACTTAAGCCTAAGTCTAAGTAGCACTAAAGTGAGAGTCTATTCTATCCTAGAGCGATAGGTATTCTTTCCTAGTTTACCGATCACATCTTGGACTCATCTAGCTATCACTGTGATTACCAAGTGAAATTACTACTAAGCGAATCAAGTAATGCCACTACTAACTTCACTTAATGCTTAAAACCAATCATATCCATTCCTATTTACTAATAAACATATAAAGTAAATGCTTGAACAAGTAAAGTATTAAGCTACAATAAGCAGGAAATTATGCTAAGCAAACATAAGAAAACTAAGAAATGCTACAATGATGGAAAACAACTTCGATCTTTATTGTCATGCATAAGCTATGTCTAAGTAAAATTTACTCAAATAAATATTCTAGTCAACTATCTAACATCACACTATAAGCATTCACTCTCTACTACAACTATGAAAAAAAATTGTAAGAGTTTGGCTAAGTGTTTGAATGAAAAGTTGTCAATTGTGTGCCTAAGTGTTGGTATTTATAGGGTTTCATACATCTTAAGACATTGTATCAACGATGACATAACATGGGTTATCACATTGTTGCAATGATATTCTAGTTATGATATCACATTGTTGAAAAAATTTAACTTTATCATATCCCCACAACTAATTGGAAACTTGTCCTTGAGTTAAAACAAAATGAGGATAGACTCCCTTACAAAATTAGGAAGTTGACTTGACTTGACATGACTACTATTTACATGACTGAGAATGCCACAATGATTTTTTTTTCTTCAATGACATACTGACATAACAAAAATAAAAATAAAAACTAAAGTAGCTTAATGTAGTTCATGTTCTAGGTGGTGCAGGCTCTTCCATCAGCTTCTTCCCTTTATCGTCAGACTTCTGGAATTGATAAAGGTTTAGGAGTGCCTAAATTTTTTCTTCTTCTATCCTCAAATCATGTACTATCCATGCTTATTGAGTAATGTTGGATGAAGCTCGTACATCCCATCAATATGGTAGTTGTGAAAACATTTGATTGACCTTCATGTATCAAGTTGTAAATTTCCTTCTTTCTTCTTCAAATGCTCTGGCTACCTTTCTAAGTTATTGGTAGTCATACATTCTACATGCCAAATTTGCTACAACATCTTTCTAACCATGGTAGCTAGCCTTGACAATTTCAAGTTCAAAGTTTTCCACATGTAATTTTTGTAATGCATCTTTCCTATTAGTAAACTCTTTCTCACAAATTACGTAAATGGCTACTACCTACTACTCAAGTTCATTTCTAAGTAATCCTACTATTAACATGGCTAAGTTAGCATATCGAACATTTACTAACACCATGTATTTTTTTACGTCCTCAATCTATAGGTCTTTGTTTTTTACCTTGGCCTAGTGGACATGGGCAAGACTATCTAAGATGGGTTGCCAAATAAGAGTTTGAGTAATGATGGAGTTGATCTTGGCCTTAGCCATATGGATTTCTTTTTCATGAATTTTTTTATACATCCCCACTTGGTCCCTAAAATGCTCCATGAGTGTTTCATGTGTCTTGATCTCATTTTTCCATGCACTTATGAAAATTATAGACTTTTGTTGAATTATGTAGACTTCTTCCATTAATAGGTTCCTATTTTCTTAGGCTAATTTACTAATGTCCTCATTGACTCTCATTAGTTATTCTCTAAGATGGTGAATGCTTTCTTGGAGAACATTTTTCTACTTTTCTACATCAATCAACCTTGTGTTATTTACAACTAACTTCTTATTTTCTTCTTCGAGTGAAGCACCACAAAAATTTGCATCTTATAGCCAAAGTTTCATCATGTAGCTTTGACGCCATGAAAACCTAAGGTAAAACTTCATTGTAAATGTGAAGATTATAACCCACAATGGGCAATCTCACATACTTTACACTTTTAAGGGTAAAAAATGCTTCATATGTGGTCAAAGCCTCATTTCCCAAGTAAAAAAATTCACCTAGTATCTATATTTGGGCTTAGGGGATCAAATATGCCTTTTTGAAGGCCAAGAAAGGTAATATTATTGGTTTTATAGGGGGTATATACTTTTCTACACTAGAAACATATGTAGGGGGTAAATATCACCTACCCCTAGTGTGGAAGAATGGGGGTTTTGGAAACTTTCTCACTTTAGCTTAGAGACCACATGCACAGACTAGAAACCTTTCCCCTTCAGTGTGGAAGTTTCCCCCTAGCATGGAGTCTTCACCCCCAACGTTGAAGATTGCATCCCCCAACATGGAAGCCACAAAAGCCAAAATTTGTCACTTCATGCACTTCAACATTGACCAACCACTTCAATAAGCATGTTGGAGAGATTAGCATGGAAGATTCATCTCCAGCGTGGAAGGCGTGCACTGGTTACTATTTATAGTAAACGAACTTTCCATGGCAGATGCACTTACTATGTATAGTAATCCCCTAAGTTTTGGCACCCATCTCACCTAAATTTGGCAACCAATTTGCAGCCATTTCACAACCATTTTGATGCCAAATAAAAGCCATTTTGCAACATCTTTCATGATCCAAGAAACCTATAAAAGCCAATCTCAAACACCATTTACAAGTTAAACACTTTGACAATTACACACACTTTGGAAGTTCAACAATTCTCTCAAGGTTCCACATTCTTTTTTTTTTTTTTTTTTTTTTTTTTGCAATCCAAGTACATTGGCATACAAATACTTTTACACACAAAATTTTTCATAGTTATATACTTGGGCATTCTCAAGCACTCGAGTTTTTACAAGTTTCCACACTTGTATTCTATTGAACCTAGCATAGACACTGTGTTACCTTGTGGCCTTGTAACTATCTTTGGGATTTGTGAATTTTCAAGCTCAACATTGCACTCCTGGCATTTTCAACTACCATCATAGAAAATTTGGGCAACTTATATTTTTCACACTTCTCAACCTCCACCATAGTCAATGTTGTAGATCTGATGTTGCAGTTGAGAAAGGTTCAAAAGAATCATGAGTGGCTTAGCACCCAGATCGTGGAGCAGATTACATTGGCTTTAACAAGCTTTAAACTCTTGCACCAGTGAACCCCCCCTTGGCTACTCATTCAGGCACCATTTGTAGACATTTCTATAACTTATTCTTTATTTTTTCTCAATAAATTTTTAAGTTTTATATTTTTTGTACAAAATACATTTGTTTGTTATCTGTGCATTATTCAAATCTACTATCAATTTTGCATTTCATTCACCATGCTTTGCATTCCATAACTCACTGGTTGATCTATCATACTAGTGAGGGTGCACAAAATCCCATTTTTTATGGAAGCCCTCAGAATTCGTGGGTTGAGAAACTGCTGCACTAAGAATCATTGATTTTCCAATAACTGAGGTTTTGAGTCGCAATAGTTTTTCTTAGTGCTAGAAGAAGGGCATCTGCCCAATTTCAATGTCTAAAATCAATCTTCCCTATTACCAACATGGCCATTTGCAAACTTCTCTTCCATTTTTTCTAGCCAAAACCTTAAAAGAATCAATTCTGGTCTCTCCCCCCTCCTCAACCCCCACCCCCCACTTTCCCATATGAACAAAATTGTAGTGTGGAAGGTGTAGGTGGTTCGATGTTGGCTTTTTCAAGCACTTGTTATGAATTTTATAGCCCAAAGACAATGTTGGTATCTTAGCATGGAAGTTGCAGTTGGTTTGGGTGCTGAGATTTTACAACATCTATTGTAGATTTTTAGAACAAAACCAACATAGAAGCCTTAAAAACTAATTAATTTTTGTTGCCACATTTTTTGCCACAAAACTAACATTAGTTTTCACACCAGCCAAACCTATTATCTCATCCCCTACACCAC
>MNCI01001310.1:152008-177798 GCA_015680685.1 Gnetum montanum
AATTTTAGTTAGTACTTTGTTTTCATCCATTTTTTTTCTCTTAAACATTTTTGAATTCTATTCACTAGAATTTACTTTTATTTTATCATTTATAGCCTTATTTTAAGTCATTCTCAATACTATAGCAATGCCTTTCCAGCAATCTACCAAGTCGCCCCTCACCTTCACTGGCAAAGGTCCTAACCAACAAGCCATAAGGGTATATGACCCCAAAGACCCTACTATCATTAAATGTAGGTAATCCTTGAGGGTCAAAGTGAAAATTCCTTATTTTACAATCATAAATGAAGATCAATATAACTTCATTTGTGCCAAAATACAAGCTGGCATGTTGATTCCACATTTGGAAGCAGAAGCCAAAAGGGAGTTCAAACTTATCCACCGCAATGGTAAGGAGTACATCCCTTCCTCCTATGACCAAATACCTCTATCTGATATCTATGCAAGTATACTAGCCTAATTGATTAAGATGGAGGAAGAGGATGAAAAACATAGCTTTGAGGGACAATAAGAGGAGGATGATGAATATCGGTTGAAATCTAAGCCCAAAAACATCTTGGAAGGACTATTCCAATAAACATCTCCCAAGGTCACAACACATTCCTCTAACATTTTCATTTTCTCTATGGGCATTTTGCCACCATCTTCCACTCCTTCCTACCCTACTACAATTGATCCCACACTGGTCATAGCCACATATCAAACTCAATTGATGTCACAAAATATGATCCATAACCCATCTATGTCATTTGTCACATGGCCTCGATCTATGCAACCATCAACGGTGATTTTTACCATCAAAAATCCATTAACTACCCATGTGGAACCCACCATGAGACCCCAACAAACTCAAGGGTTACACACCCCATTTGTCTTGTTTGTGCCTCAAGTACCGGCACAAACATCCTTTTATTTGTTTGGCCCACAAGCGACAATCATAATGCAACCTCTTCCTTCTATCATAGCGAGGCCATAAGCCTCACAACAAATATCATAGACTTATGTACAAACCCTACAACCAATAGGGCCACCACAGGGTCTTGATCAAGCTTTTTAGATAATCTAGGACCTAACAGAGGAGTTGAAGAGGCTTAAAGCCTCTACCTCACAAACTATTAAGATTACTAACTTCTACTAGGACAATCCCATAAGTCTTGTAGTCCCACCCTTACACTTGCTCCTAATATCCCTATTCCTCAATTTAGCAAACATAACGAAGAAGGTGATCCTAATGCTGACCTTATTATCTTTTAATCCGAATGTTTACTCTTGCAACCATGGCCTTATACCATCATGAGGATTTTCACTATGTCTTTGACTAGGAAAGCACTTAATTGGTATCACTCATTACCTAGGGGATCCATATCCTCTTTGGAGGACTTGGTTGCCCAGTTTGTCAACTGATTCAAGTATAACTTGAAGACTGATTCAATGCTTGACCAACTCATGAAGGTCAAGTAAGAACCCCTAGAACCCATGCAAAAATTCATTCTACGATGGAATGAACTGCTCAATGAAATGCCAGAGCCTATAGGTAAAGCCCACTTGTTAGCCATATTTAAGGGAGAAGTAAACGACTTTATCAAGTCAAAACTCTACTACCTTGATCCAAGGTCACTCATCCAAGCATTTTCCCAAACTAAGAACATAGAAGATGCTATGGAGGCCAGTCATGATCTAACCTATGTAGCATACAAGAATCAACATGCACAGAGAAACAAAGAAAAGAGCAAATAAAATAACATAACTATAGCAACTGTGACAAAAGAAACAAAGACTAAAAACTAGGGGCCAAAGGCCAACCCACCCAAGGCCCCTACTAATGATCATAATAACCAACCGTCAACCTTTGGGGCCACTACATCAACAACAACCATACCCAACTTTGAAATCAAGGATAAGTCTAAATACATTACGCTACCATTAAAACCATCTGAGTTTTTACGCAAAATTTTGAAAAGTGGGTGTATTCAATACAAATAGATGTCTAAATCTTCCCAAAATAAGCATGATAGACTCTATGAGATAGCCAAAGATCCCACTAGAGCAACAAAAGATGACCCTCAACTACCTAGGTACTTCAAGTTAGATCATTCCTGCTACTATCACTAGTTATCTAATCATGACATAGACTTCTACCTTCCACTGAAGGATGACCTATAGAGAATGATAGATAGGAAGGAGCTAGTCCTAAATTATTCCAACCTAGTTTAGCCACAAAACCAGTTGATGCAAGCTTACAAAGACTCATTGAATGCTAATGACAACCCCTATGTTATTTCAACGTTCAACATTAATGACGATTGGAGACTTGCAAAAGAACCATTTTTTATTCAAATATCCCTATGTAATAAAAGGACTTCTTCGGCCTCCCATAATTCAAGATCCCCGTTTCTCTTAAGAGTACCATCACGAATGCCTCCTAAGAAATCTTTTGTCATCAAGATCTCCCAACCTAGCACAACACAACCAATCGTAGCCTAAACAACTACACAATGACCTCCTCTAGTAGCTAATGCTACTACCTCTTCCTCACAAACAATGGCTAACCACCAAAAAACTTCAACCAAACAAAGAAAGAAGCATAAGTAAAAACCTGAACATAAGGGTGACAAGCAAACAAAGGCACAAAAGAAAGTGGACCCACCAAAGTCCACTCCCATTTTGACTATACCCATGACCTCATTTGATCCAACCCTTGCAACCAATAAGCCATAGAAGGATCAAAAAGCCCATAACCAAAACAATGAGGAAAATCCCCAACAACCCCAACCTAAAGCCAAAGTTCACATTTTGGTGTGCATGGAGGAAGTAAACCAAAACCAGGGTGACAAGTCCACGACCAATGATAAAAACTTCCTTAGTGCAATAGACCAAGTCAAGCAATCCCTCAAGCAGAAAAACACAACCCTAAGCTTGTATGACCTAATCATGACTTCTATCACACATCATGAGGTGTTAGTCAAAATGTTAACTTACATCCCTATTGGTGAGGATATCCCCACTAATGAGAAATCCATCCATGCAATGATGATTCCTCACAAACCAAAGAAGGCAAAGTCAACGCACCTTGTATTTTGCAATAATGAAATTAAAATTAATCCCCAAAATGATGAAGTAACTATAACCCCTCTATTCATAACCATATGCATAGGATAATTTAAAATACATCAGGTGCATGTTGATGATGGAGCCACAACTAATGTCATCCCACGCACCATCATTGAACACTTGGGCCTAACTAAGCAAATGCAACCTACAACCACTACAGCTCTTAAGTGCTTTAATGGATCAAAGGTTTCCATCAAGGGATTAGTCTCCTTATATTTTTTAGCAAGAGAGTAATTTCCACAACCGTTAATTTCTTGGTGGCAGAGGAGACACCAAGATTCAACTTGATCCTACGAAGACCTTGGTTGGCTCAATTACAAGCTATATCCTCTTCCATCCATTAAGAGATTCACCTTCCTTATGAGGGAGATGAAATCATCATTCATGGTGATAACATGGTCCCCTTGGCTATCAAAAATGTAGACATAGAGCAAGGGTTCAAAGTGAAGCTTCAAGAAGAAGCTCCCAACCATGAAGAGCAACAACCCAAGAAAACCAGTGATGATAATGATAAGCAATGGGATGCATTATGAGATGAACTCCCTTATAACATTGTAAGAGAAGGGGATGGAAAATATAAGATTATGCAGAGTAGGCCTTACTCACTTCCTAATCTTGCAAAGATTAAGAAGAATCTACACAAGTGAATTTTTCCTTAACCTTTCCATGCCCTTATGACCTAATGCACTTATAGCCATGTAGCCTTATTTTTCTTTTGTATTTTTATGCATTTGTTATTTGACACTTGATGCATGTAGCCTAAGTTCATATACCTATTTTCTACAACCTTTATTTACTTATAATTATGTTATAAACATTAAAAAGTCTTGATAAATATACTTCTTTTTCATAACTGGTCTACTATGACCTTAAATTGGCATCCCCGTCTGCTAAGATGTTAAACTAGCATCATGGCCCACCATGATCTTAAACTGGAAAAACAACATAACCTACACCTACTATGGTCTAAAACTAGCAAGCATCTTCCTCATCATACTTGTATTTTCTAGCCTATTATGGCATTGATCAGCCATTTGATTCTATAATCGAAAAGTCAACATAGTCGTTCTCAATTTTTACAACATTTACTACAACATGATATATAGCCAAGAATGAAACCAAACATTTAAATTTAAAGTTAAAGTGTCCATATCCATACATAGCCATGGCCACACTATGTGGCAAAAATTTCAAAGAATAATAATCATCTACAACATAGTCTAGGCTAATCATAGCCATCAACATGAAAAAAAAAACAAATAGCCAACAAGCTAAACTGATGAAGGCTACTAAGTGGTATCCAAAGGAGGAACAGGTGGGTCATTCCCACCCTTACTTCTAGGGCCACCAATGTCTCCTAAGGCCTAAAATGTAATAACATATAGCTAGTTAGCAACCCATAGCCAAAACCATTACCATAAACAAGAAACAAAACATAGAATACATCTAAACTGTGAGGATTCTGGCTCCATAGTTTCTAGGGGTAGAAGTGGAAGGCCTTCCTCCAAATGATGGAGGATCTAGTCCTTCATCATGTTGATCCAATCAACATCCCTAAGATCAACATCAGAGAGAATGCCAATGCTATCCATAGGATTCCAAGTACGAGGCTCCTAGGTAATAGCAACCATAAAGGTCTCACCTGTAGTAGTGGGAATCCGAGTAGTAGGGGATTACTCCACTATGAGAGTACTTTCAAAAAGCTGATAAGCACTCTTCACCTAGATCCCCTATATGAACAACTCTCTTTTCCATCATTCAACTGACTCCTCCTTGAGCCACTTAAGGTAAGGCCCATGATCCACCTTATACTGTTGCTTGTGGACCTTTTATTTCTTACCCCACTCTAGGACCCAAGCACAATGATCCTTCCAATCCTCAACCTTCTAGGAGATGTGGTTCATTTGCATGTGTTGTTCCACCATCTCCCCTAGGATGATTATGTTGCCCTGAACAACATGCCAATAGTGGGCCCAAGTGATCTCCTTAGTTCATAATTTTACTAAGTTAGCCACTTGAACTTCCATAGGGGCCTTACAGTCTTAGAGATCTCTAATTGTATGCTCCTATCATTGAGTCTTTTCCCTTAAGGCCACAACTTCCTCCTAGAGGGATTCGTTAGACCTCTTTAGCTTCCATGAAGTTTTTGCACATGACATTACTAGATCATAAGCAATCTTGTACAACTTCAAGGGTACACTAGCTACATCAAAGGAAAGCTTAGGCAAGGAATCTATCTCCATGTTTCTAGTAGGGCTCCACTCCATATAAGGCACTACAAAAGCATAAAACACAACCATAAATATAATGCACAACCTAAGATTTCCATAACGCAAGCATAGCCTACAATTGAAGCATAAAACAAAATCCTTACCTATCTCATATGCAACTTAATGCAACTAATCAATGATGTCATTAGCCATCCCACGCATGAACTCCACTTTTTCTAGAGTCTCTACCCATGATTTCACATGAAACTTAGGGACAGAAGCTTGCACTGGTGGCTCAGGAACTACTGTGAGCATAACAGTCATCAAAAGGTTAGGATGAAAACCAAAAATAGACAATGATATATAATGAAAATATTAAGGCATGAACATACCTAGCTCCTCCTCTTCCTCCTCTAGGATGATGATGGGGGATGTACCTAGTACCACCTCACCAAAAAAGGCTTCTAGATCACCTATATCTGCATCAGCAAATCCTTTAATGACAAGTTGCTTTAGGAGTGTCTCTTTTGCATGCCTTTGTTCTACCTCCATAGCAGCTTGGGCTACCATAGCCTGATACTTTTCTACAACCACATCACATAGAAAAATGGTTAACATGTAAATGTTAACATATGAAATAGCCAAATTTAAACAAAGCATACATGTAACTACCCACTGTGATGGTCTAAGCTTAAACTTAAGCTTCTTTGGGGTAGGCTAGTCTGATGTTGGTGGTGCCTTCTCCATAGGCCTCTTGAGTTTCTCCCCAGTGTTGAATTGTATTTTGTTTGGCTCCAATATTGAATACCTGATATTGAAAATCCAAAAGCAATGTCAGATATCCGATATCACAAGATGTGTGCCAACCTATAAATATAACACTTGGGTGCATGGTCTTGAAGTCATATTAGTCATAGCATATCAAAGCTCTTACAGGTTTTCTTCCCTAGAGTTAGAATATTTTCCCAAGTGCCCACAGTACGAGTCATTGAGTGTATGGATCTTTGTTCAAGCACTATTGTACCTGAGCATAATAGTGTGTGCAGCAATAAAGACAGGCTTTCTGATAAACCTTGCAACACTTTGGCTAAATTAAATATTTTCTTCATGCATTTAATGTTTTTAGTAATTTTATTTAATACTTTTAAGTAATTAAGCTAATTAATGAATTAAGCTAGCTAGGTTAAATAAAAATTAATTAAGCACATAAGTACAACCACTTCAAGCATGCACATGACACTTGATAATCCTAGTAATGCTTAACATCTGGTAACCCAGTAGCATTATACATGTTTAGAATGGGTACAGAAAGTGGGACTAGATGCTTATGTTAGAATTAGTTAGACATTGGTTAGTTAGATTAAATTAGCAATTAAATTACTTCATCCCCTCCATTCTTTATTTTAAGAACCCAAAACATAAAACATAAAAATAATATACCTCGATTACACTTAACCATACCTTTGCATATCACAAGTGTAATTGGAAAGATAATGAATGACTGTTCAAGCAAGTTTATTTCCTAGAGGTTAGTGTATCGAAAGACAAGGGGTCCACAGAATTTGACTAGATTTCATATAAACATTTAGTGATTCATATGGTTGGGTGTAGTGGGTACCTACCTCTCATCATCAACGCCATTCTTAGGGACTCCTTTTTGTTTGAAATGTGTGTTATTTAGGCATAGTAAAAATCATTAACATTGTTGGATGTACCCTAAGGTCAAAATCATCTTAAAAACAAACATAATAATTTGAGCATACTAATATCTTATTCTAATTGCAAAATGTCTTCTTCTCATAGGCATGATGATACTAAACCACCAGTGCCTCAAGAATGCAGGGTGGTATATACTCATCTAGATGAGTATGTGCCTAACTTCACCTTCATCCTGCATCAAGATGAACAACTACAATCACAAGATATGAAGGGTAACATTTTGATGCCTCCTAATCAATCTGTGCCTAGGATGCTACTCGTAACCCTTGGGACGTTGGGCATCCAAGATCTTCAAGAAGAGTACATTGTGCATGATCATGACTATTAGAACTACCATCCCACTAAAACACAATGCAGGAGAGATCAACACCAAGAGAAACACCATGAGGCTATGAAGGGAAAATGGTTCACCAACCCCTTATTCCTGCTAAACCAAAATGACAATGAGGATCCTTCCTATAGGGTTTCTCAACATGAAGATTCTCCACCCCTTGATATTGGTGATGAGGGCTTGAACCTGAATCTGCAATCCACTATCAACAATCTAGGTTCAGGCAAAAGTGGAAGTCAAAGTAGGGGCTCAAGCAAGCATCAAGATGATAAGAAAGTTGATGAACATGATCGTGACAAGAATAGTGGAGATAGTAGACATTATGGTGGTGGAAATCCTCCTCCCTCTTCACCCTCTTCATCTGCATTTTCTTCTTACTCTTCTAATTCTAATAGATGCTACCATAAGAATAACCATGATGAAGGTGAATAGTGAGACAATGATAATCGCAGAGACCACCATGAATGAAGGGGTAGCAGAGGGCATCATAGGCATCATCAAATAATGATGATGATGAGCCTTTGCTTTCCACTTAAAACATGCTAAACATTGTAGAGGTAATAAAAAGTCCAACTAGGCATGTAAAAGATAGTTGAATCAAGTGACCTGACATGAACAATATTTCCAAATTTGAGGGGGGATATAACTCTGATCTACAAACACATCTTCAAGATTTTCATGATGCTTGTGCCTTACAAAATATTGAAAATTATTGGCAAAAATTAAAGCTATTTCCTAGGACACTCATCAAGGAAGAAAAAAGTTGGTATCGATCCTTGAAACCAGAATCCATCCACTGATGGAGTACAATGCTAAAGTTGTTTAATGATAAATATCAAACGTGCTCCCAAGTGTCTAATCTAAGAAGGTATATCCAAGGATGGAAACAAGAAATACATGAACCCTTGAATATTACCATGGGCAGATACTATTCTCTCATACACTGATGTCCTAGCCATGGTTATTCTTAGTGGGAATAACTTCATCACATCATAGATGGACTCAAATAAAAAATGAGAAAAATTATTTGGATCTATGCCTAAGAGAGACTATCAGATGTAAGAGCTCATCAGATACAAAGGCTAATAGAGAAGATACCAAAAGAGGAAGGAGAGCTAAGGAAATGAGAAAGTGCAAAAGAATATAATAAGGATCCTTCTATTAGAAAGAGGAAGGTCTACTTTTGTGATAGTGAGGAGGAGTCATATCTTGATGAGGTGGTGCAATGAAAGACCTTTCTAATCCAAAAATATATGTTTGAAATTTTAGCCAAGGTAAATAAAATGTGGGATTTGTTGGATGAAAATTTTCAAACTACTCTAAAAATAGCAAAAGAATCAAGAGAGAAGAGTAGTGATCATAACTATAGGAGGTGAAAATAAGCTAAACATGAGAAGAGTAGTGATCATAACTACAGTAGAAGAAGTTGTAGATATTGAATCAGATGATGATGATGGATGTGACATCTACCATTATGAACATCCCAAGGGATGTTGCCCCATTCTTGTAAGAATCTAGGCTGTATGCTCTAAATCCTATATTGGTAAGGAGGTAGGCACCCAAAAGATTGCCCTATCCTCAAGGCAATCTTAAGCAGTTCCACCAACAACAAACCTACTATCCACATGGAGCTCCACCACAACCGTATGAGTAGTACCAGCAATGGTAGCACCCACAATCCTGGGGGATGCCACCACCAATGCAACAATACCATTATTAGAAACCAAATCCATATGGATACTATGTTTAGCAACCCATTTCTCTATATGACTCTTCTAGTCACACAACCTTCCAACATCACTACTACCCTCTAGAGTATTATAGAACTCATTCTCCATCTACTAGAAGGGAAATGTCATATCCCTATCACCCTTCTCATCCTTTTCCATATGCCCCTCCACCCTAAGCATAGTTACTACCTACTTTTTCAATGCAAGGAGAAATTCCACGTTAGCTACAACAATGTAATGCAACAAGCGTTGTTAACTTACAATCGACTCCTCAGCCAAGTGGTTTGGAAACTAATCATGAAAAAGACCTTTCTTCTAAACTAATAGCCCAATTAAACCCTCACATACACCTATAGCTAGTAACCTTACTTCTCCATCTTCCTCTGCATCTAATCTATTCAAGTCCACTTCAAACCAAACACCTCCCAAGGTGCACACCATCATGTTAACTCACACAGTAACTGATTGTATTAAGGTTGGCCACCTTCCCAGGAAACTATTTGATCCTAGAAGTTCCCTTATTTACCTTCAAATCACTAGGAATGAGCATTGTAAGGCTCTTCTAGATTTAGATTCTCATGTTAATTTTATTTTCCATAAGATGTATAAAGCATAGAACCTACCTCTACTTAAGAATAGAAACATCTATTTGAAGTTGGCTAATCAGTCCTGAACACCACCAAATTTGCATGTTGAAACCTTTGTAATCCCATCCCATGAAACCTGAGGTAATATTTTATGGTAAATGTGAAGGTTGTAATCCATAAATGGGCAATCTCACATGTTTCATACTCTTGGGGCTAAAAATGCTTCAAAAGTGACCAAAGCCTCATTCCCCAGGTGAAAAAAGTCACCTAGTATCTATATTTGGACTTGGGGAAGTCAAAAATTTCTTTTGGAATGCCAAAAATGGCAATTTGATGGGTTTTATGTGGGGGGGGCATACATTTTTCTATGTTGACACACCCCCTACAGGGCGGTAAGCTAGCTAGGAGACTTCAAGACTAGCATGGAGGAGTGTAAGAAGGGTAGAACTCACCTACCCCTAGCATGGAAAGGGTTGTGACCTAGCCTAGAGGGGTTGACCTTCACCCCCAGCATTGACTTCTTGTCCACCCTCAACATTAACACACTTCCCCCAGTGTGAGGGGATCATCTGGCTAGAAGAGAGGGGGTCAAACAACATGGAGGGGACAGATAGCTAAGATGCATGGAAGGTGAACCTCACCTAGCCCCCCTAAACATGGTAGCTAATTTTTCATAATTTGACATCAAATCTGCAACCAATCAATCAAAAATTTGGTAGCCAATCAATCAACCATTTGTAGCCAATTTTCAACATAAATCATGGCCATAACCCTATAAAAACCACACCTTGGCATCATGTCAAGGTTCTACACTTTTGCATTTCAGCATCCTTTGCATTTTGGCATCCAAGAGCTCTTGCTTCCTTAGCAAAAAACATAGCTTCTTGGTCTCTAACAACATGGAACCTCTACAACCTATTACCCCACTTTTGGATCTATCAGCTTTAGGTGTCAACGTTATTCCCATGGGATCACCAAATCCCAACATGATGCACTTTGCCCAACCAAATCCTTCACATTTTGATAACCCCCAACATCAAACAACTTTGCAGATCTAATGTGATGATAAAGGAGGTTCGATAACATTAGGAGTGGAAGAGATACCAGATCATGGAGTTGATCGTGACTTCAACAAACTCTAACACCTACCCAAGTGAACCTTCCCTTTTGCCCCCCTTGTGAACACCAATTTTGTACACATATTTGAAATCATTTCTTGTTCATTTAATGAAATTTATGATTTTAATTTTTGTACAATTTTAGATATAATTTTCATATTTCTAGTGCATTATTTTATAGATTTGCATTTTTTCACACTTTTTACACCCCCATTTTGCACTCCCTTAAGTCCCTAGCTGATCTACCAGATAATCTAGGGCACTCTGAATCCCATTTTTTCTTATAGAGGCCCTAGGGGATTCAAGGTTAAGGTTCCTTGCAACTGAGAATCCTTGGTTTCTCTAGCAACCGAGATTTTTCATCGCAATAGTTTTCTGGGTGCTAAAAGGAGGGCCTTCACTTGATTTCTATAGCCAAATCTAATTGCCAGCATAGCCAACATTGCCTAGGTATTGGAAGTTTTTGATTTTTGCAACAAAAAACCTTAAAGCCTCTCTAAAAACTCAATGTTACTACTCAACCCCATGTAGTAGAAACCCTAGTGTTGTAATTGTGGGTGGTTGGGTGTTGAGTTTTCCACCATCTGCTATGAATTTTAGTCACCAAAACTAGCGTTGAACACTAAAACACCAACATTCCACCTTAACCATAATTCTCATTGCAAAACCAATGTTTCCATCACTACCACCCAAAAGTACTTTCCCCACTCCTTTTTGGTTGAATTTGAGCAGTTTCTAAAACCATTTTCAGAAAGTTGCAAATTTCTATTTTCGTTGTCCCACTTTCCCCCTCTTTCACCAACATTGGTATTAAAAGGTGTCAGATCCCTCCATTTCACCCCCTTCTTTCCCCCTTTCCATACTTGGGGGTGTGACAACTAGGAGACCAATGTGGATGAAGCTTGACCCCAACATTCTTAACTAGCCATTTCTAATAAAGGGGTAAACACCACCCCCTCCACCCTGCCACTTACGACTTATAGTAAGTAAATTTTTTTATAATTTTTACCCATTTACACCAAATTTAAACTTCATAGCCATTACAACTATCAAAATTTGTATCCTTTTCACTACACCTTTAATAGTGTTCACCACCCTTTTTTACCAATGTTGGCTTTGAAAGGTGTGAGATCTCCCCATCTCACCTCCTCTTTCCCCCTGCCACATCCAAGGGAGTGACAACTAGGATGCTAGCATTGGCATCAAAGAGTGTGACAACTAGAAGGTTAGTATGGGTAAACTTTGCTATCACCTTTCCACCTTTCCTTTCTGGGTAAGGGATTCTACACCCACGCTTACCACTCCCCCACCACATCCCCCGCCCGCCCCCCCCCCACCCATTCCCCGCCCTTACCCCCTACTTGCTATTTTTAGTAAGTATCCCATTTTCAACCATTTTTACTTCCTTTGATTGCTTTTGATTTGTGTTGTTGGGATCTAGTTTCATTTTTACTTTTCATAGCCTATCTTGAGCCGTTTTCATTAACCATGTGTCTCCCACGATCAACTAAGTTACCTTACAACTACAATGACAATAGGTCAGATTAATAGGCCATGAGGGTTATGACCCTAAAGACTCTAGCATTATTGAGTGTAGGCAATCGTTGAGAGTCAAAGGAGAGAGTCCTGACTTTGTAGCCATAAATGAAGATCACTATAACTTCATTTCTACTAAAATATAGGTAAGCATGCTAATTTCACAAATTGAAGCTGAGGCCAAGAGGGAGTTTGAACTCATACACTAGAGTGGAAAAGAGTACATCCCTTTCCCATATGATCAATTTTCTCTTATTGACATCTATGCTAACATCCTAGCCCAAATGATTGTCATGGAAGAAGAAGATGACAAGCATAGCTTTGAGGAACAACAAGGAGAGGAGGATGAATTCAAGGCAAAATCTAAGCCTAAAGACATCCTATGAGGATTTTTCTAACAAACATCCCCTAAGGTCATAGAGCCTTCCCCTAATGCTTTTGCTTTCTCCATGGGCATGGTGCCACCATCTTCCACTCCTTCCTATCCTACTATAGCAGATCCCACACCTGTTATAGCCATAAATCAAATTCAAGAAATGTCACAAACAACAAATCATGACACATCGATGTCATTTACAACATAGTCTCAATATATAAAACCATCGACAATGGCTTTTACTACTGCAAATCCACTAACTACACACATGGGGTCCACTATGAGTCCCCAAGCAACACAAAGGTCACATACCCCCTTTATCCCATTTGTGCCACAAGTACCAGCATAAACATCCTTTTATCTATTTTGCCCACAAGTCACAAACATAACACAACCTCTTCCTTCTATCATGAAACCCATATTGAGGCTATAGGCTTCACAACAAATACCACAACCATATGTGTAGGCCTCATATCCAAAGGGACCACCGTAGGACTTGGACCAAGACTTCCAAATGATCCAGGACCTAACAAAGTAGTTAAAGAGGCTCAAGGTCTCTACATCCCAAAGTGTAAAGATCATGGACTTTTGTCAGGATGATCCTATCAATAATGTGGTCCCACCTTTGACTCTTCCTCCTAGTTTCTCTATCCCCTGGTTTACCAAATACAATGGAGAAGGTGACCCTAATGCTCAACTTATAACCTTCAAATTTGAGTGCTTGCTATTACAATTGTGACCTCATTTTATCATGAGGATTTTTCCTATGTCCTTGACTAGGAAATCACTTGATTGGTACCAAGCATTACCTAGAGGATCCATATCTTCCCTTGAAGACTTGATAACTCATTTTGTTAATCACTTCAAGTATAACTTGAAACCCAACACCACGCTTAACCAACTCATGAAGGTCAAGTGGGGATCCCTTCAGCCCATATAGAAGTTCATCCAATGATGGAATGGAATTCTAAATACCTTTTGGCTATATTTAAGGAAATCATTAATGACTTTATCAAGTCTAAACTTTACTACCTTGACCCACAGTCACTTAGCCAAGCATTCTCCCAAACCAAGAATATAGAAGATGCTATGGAGGCCAGTCATGACCTAACCTACATAGAATACAAAACCAACATACACAAAAAGACAAGAAGAAAGGTAAACATAACAATATGATTGTAGCAATTGTAGAGGCAAAGACCACTAGCCATGGACCAAGGAACAATCCATCTAAGGGTCCCATCAATGATAACTATGACAACCAACCTTCGACCTCTGGGGCCACTATATCGACAATGACCCAACCCAATTTTGAAAGGAAGGACAAGTCTAAATACATTTCACTATCATTAAAACCATTAGAGCTGTTAGATCAACTATTGAAGAGTGTGGGTATCCAATACAAACAAATGTCTAAAGCATCTCGAAAGAAACATGATAGACTATGTGAAATAACCAAGGACCCCAATAGAGCAACAAAATATTACCCGCCGCTGCCTAAATACGTTAACATAGACCATTTTTGCAACTATCACCAACTACTTGGTCATGACACAAACTTCTGCCTTGTGCTAAAGGATGACTTGCAGAAGATGATAAATAGGGAAGAGCTGGTTCTAGATGCATCCAACCCTATCCACCCTCAAAACCAATTGATGAAAGTGTACAAAGATCCATTGAATGCCAACAATGCTGCATATATCATATTGGCATTCAACATAAATGATAATCAAAGATCCTCAAGAGAACCATTTGTGATTCATGTATCCTCTTATGGTGAAAGGGCTTCTTTAGCTTACACTAGGTTATGATCCTATTTTTTCATAAAGGTACCACAAGTGCCTCCCAGGGAACCATTTATCATTAAGGTCCCCCAACCCACCATATCCCAACTAGCCACAGCCTCACAAACTAATAAACCCACCCAACAACCCCCTATGGTGGCTAATGTTATTGCATCTTCCTCACAACCAAAAATTCAGAACAAAAGCCTCCAAACAAGCAAAAGAATAAGTAAAATAAAAAGCTCAATAGTAAGGGTGACAAGCAAATGGAGGCATGGGAGGAAGTGGGCCCACCAAAGCCCACTCCCATATCAACTATACCCATGACCTCCTCTGCCCAACCCACTCCAAAAAAGCTCATGGCTAGAAGAATGCGGAGAATCCCTAATAATCACAACCTAAGATCGAAGTATGCATTCTGGGGCACATGGAGGAAGTGAAGCACAACCAAGACAACAAGCCCATGGCTAACAAGAAAACCTTTCTTAGTGCAATAGATCAGGTTAGAAAATTTCTTAAGAAAAAGAACACTACTCTAAGCTTCTATGACCTTATCATGACTTCCACCACACATCGTGAGATGTTAGTCAAGAAGTTGACTTCTATCCTTGTCAATGAGGATATACCTACTAACAAGGAATCCATCCATGTGGTGATGGTTCCTCCCACACCCAGGGAGGAGACGTCAACACCCCTAACATTTCACAATAGTGAAATTAAGGTTAATCCCAAAAATGGTAAAATTACTAGAGTTCCTCTATTCATAACCATACGTATAGGATAGTTCAAGATGCATCAGATGCATGTAGATGATGGTACAACTACTAACATCATCTTGTGCATCATCATTGAATGATTAGGCTTGATAGAGCAAATACAACAAACATCAATAGCTATTCTCAAGTCTTTCAACAGATCAAGGGTTACTATCAAGGGGTCTTTCTCATATTTTGTGGCAGGGGACCAATTCCCCACAATTGCAAATTTCTTGATGGTGGAAGAGACACCTACATTTAACATTATTCTAGGAAGACCTTGGTTAGCTTAATTACAAGCCATATCTTCTCCCATTCACCAAAGGATTCACCTTCCTTATGAGGGAGGTGAGATCATCATTCATGGTGGTAACACAGTTCCCCTAGCTGTTAACAATGTGAACATAGAGCAGGGGTCTAAAGTGAAGTTTCAAAAAGAAACTTCCAATCATGAAATCCAAAAACCCAAGAGAGAGTAGAAAACCAATAATAACAATAATGGGCAGCAAGATGCATCATGGATGAACTCCCATTTAACATCATTAGTAAAGGCAATGGTGAATACAAACTTGTGTAGAGTAGACCTTACTCATTCCCTAATCTTTCAAAAATCAAGGAGAGTCTACACAAGTGAAGTACCCCTTGATCCTTCAAAACCATGTCCCTATAACCATATAGCTAATAGCCATGTAGCTTAGCCATGTGCATTTTATTTTACTCTTTATGCAAGTAGCCTAGATTTATACTTTGATTTGTATTTTACTTATGTATTACAACCTTTCATTTCTAGTTACTTTTATACATAATAAAAACAAAAATCCTTACCAAAAAAACCATAAAAATTTTGAAAAACAAGATTTTTTCCAAAAAATATAAAACTTCGAGGGTCCACCATGGCCTAAAATTGGCAAACCCATGGTCTTCCAAGGTCTTAAACTAGCATTATGGTCTACCAAAGCCTTAAGCTAGCATTGCAGTTCACTAAGACTTTAAACTTGCATTATAGTCCACTAAGACTTTAAACTAGCATTACAGTCTGCTAAGACTCTAAACTAGCATCAACCTACATGGCCTTAAACTAGTGAAAACTGTATAGCCCATCATGCATTTTATTTTATTAAACAAAACAAAAAAAGTGTGCAAGTAACCCTTGCCTATTCATAATCTTATAGTTCTCACCATAGCCAACGTAGCCATATTCCACATAGATATTTTCAACACCTATAACCTTAGAACCTTAAAATGACAAAGCAATCAATGATGTATATAACCAAAACCAAAATCAACAACTTAAAATTTAAAACATCTTAAAATAAAATAGCATAGCCATTGTCACATTATGTGACATAAATGTTAAAACTATCAATCATAAATAATCAAATGTCTACAACTCAAGTGTTGGCTAACATAAGCCATATAATGTCAAGCATAAACTAAAATAAAAAATAAAGACTATCACATCCAACATTTGATGGTGCCAAAGGGGGCATCTAGAAGAGGAGGTGGTGGTGCATCTTCATTGTCATCACCTACACCACTAGAGTGAACAACATCATAAAATGCCTGTAAGATAGCAACACTCAACTAGTTAGTGACCATTATAACCAAAAGTGTAACATGAACTTGGCAAAACAAAACACATAAAACTAAAAAGAAAAACTAAAGCTTAAAAAATGTAAAATGTAAAAGTCACCATACTTGTGGAGAATCCAGCTCTGAAAACTCTTGGGAAAGATGATGAAGGCTAGTCTCTAAATGGTGGAGAATATGGTCTTCTATCATATTGGCCCAAATAATGTCCCCTAAATTGATGCCCATGAGGATGTTTGTTCTATCCACACCTATCCCTAATGGTGACTCCCATGAGATTGTATACATAACAATCTCATCTACAACTATGATGATCTATGGAGTAGAAGACTCAACCACTATCAGAGTGCTTTCAAAGAGGTTGAAAGCACTCTCAACTTGAATGAATTGAATAAACATCTCTCTTTTGCCACTTGGTTGTCTCCTTCTTCAACCATTTCAAATAGGCATCTTGATTGACCTCGTACTTGCACTTATGGTCCCTTTAGGTCTTACCCCACTCTCGGACCCAAGCATAATAATCTTTCCAATCCTGTGCCTTTTAAGAGATCAAGTCCATCTACATTTGTTGCTCATGCAACTCTCAAGAAACAGCAATCTTATCATCGATAATGTGCTAGTAGTAGGCCCATGTGATCTCTTTTATCTATAAGGCCCCCAAGTTCTCCACTTGGACATCTAAGAAAGCCTTACACTCCTCAAGATCCTAGATCCTCTCAACTTACCTTTTATTTTTGTCCTTCAAGGCTAGAACCTACTCCCATAGGGATTCATTAGACCTTTGAATGTCCCATGAAGCGTTAGCATATGAAACCACTAGATTAGTGGTAGTTTCGTAAAGCTTCAATGGGACATGTGTGGTGTCAAAAGGACGTTTAGGCAAGGAATTGAATTCCATGTCTTAGGTTGGGTCCCATGTGACTGATGGCACTAAAACAACAAAAATAATAATCTTAAACTCAATATACACTATAGTCATAACATAAAATACATCTCATAGTAAAATGACTAAAGCATAGCAAAACATAGTTCTTACTAATTTCAGGTGCAACCTGTTGCAACCAACTAACGATGTCCTTTGCCATCTTGTCTGGGAGCTCTACCCATGATTGCAAGTGAAACTTAGGTACAAGGGCCTCCACTGCTAGTTCAAGAACTATGATAAGCATAACAATTACTGGATAAGTAAGAACTCTAAAATCAAACATAAAACTATAGGCAATAATAAGTAGAGAATAAGTATACTTGTGCTCTCCACTTCCGTCTCATGATCATCTTCATCATCATTGAAGATTTTGATCAGAAACTCTCCAGGTAGTGACCCACCAAATAAGGCATCAAGATCACCCATCTTTTATTACAAGAGTGCCTCCTCTACACACCTCTATTCTTCCTCTACCACAACCCTATGCCTCTACTCTTCCTCTTCGGCACACCTGTGTGCCTCCTCTATTTGCCTTTGTTCTTCTTCTACAATGGCAACTTGGGTTGCTAGGTTCTGTCATTGATCTATGGCCATAAACCATTAAATAAATTAACATGAATAGCCATAGAAAAAAACATAACTAAAACAAGAAAAAAAAACATAGTAGAAGTATACATATGACTGTCTGGTCCAAGCATGGGATCTTTAAGACAATCTTTTTCTTGGAGGATGGCTCTGCTACTGGTGGTGCTTTCTCTGCAGGCCTCTTCAGGCTAGCCCTAATTTCTCTAACAACTTCAGCACGTAACCATTGTGTCCTCTTAATGTTTGCTGGAAACATAAGAGGTACCTCATCCATGCTATCAAGGGATTCACACTGACTAACATTAAGAACCTTGGGGGTCATGGATAGTGAATCTCTCATATCCTTCAGTGGGTTCTAGGTCCTCTTGGTTGGATAAAGATGCTTTATCCAAGGCCTGGAGAGTTTTCATGGGTCCTAGTGCATCCATGATACACCTCTCTTCATCACCAAAAATTCTACAAACCTCTTCAAGTAGCTTGCAAAAAATTCATGGTGCATGTGGACTATTGTGGAAGAGTCTATGTGAATTTTGAGGATTTCCTCTTTGAGGCTTGCAGATAAGGAAGCAATCCAGTTAAAATAAATCCCCTTCATCATAACTTTCTTGAAGGTCCATCCCTACGTAACCCCAATCACCTTCTTTTGTGACAATAATTTAGAAAATACCCTAGATCGAAATAAGGGATAATACCCTTTTATGTCAAGGTTTGTAAAGCTACTACAAGCAAGATCAAAGTGGCCCTTGGTAGTACCAAGCCATTCCTCAACCTCTACATGGTGGCCTACCTCTTTCATCCATTTGGTGGCAACTATCATCTCATCAACAGGAACACCAAATAAGTCATGGAAGGTAGACACACTAATGAAAATGGAAATGGATAAGGCTCGTACTGTGGCACAAAACACATCACCTTTTTCATCAAAAGAATTGATGATGTTCAGCATCTCTGCAGAAGGGATGACAGGGTTAGATGCCATGAAGATCTCAAGTAAACCTACATGAGTAATTCTTGCTTGAATTTCTTTAGATGTATTCTTCCTTAACCATTCTTGTGCTAGACCCACCTCACCAAACTTTAGCATGAGATTCTTCGCAAAACATCCAATGAGGGGTATGATAACATCTGCAAAACTGGAAAGCCCTATAAGCAAAACACAAGTGTTTGGCATCAAAACAACTATGTTTTAGCCATAAGAAAATTAAAGCCTAAGTAACCATAAAACCTTTAACATAACAATATACCTAATTTCTCACTCTTCTTCTTCTTGCTTAGATAGGCTTGTGTGGATGTCCCAGTGATAATACCAAAATCTCTGATATCCTTAGGGGTCGCCCACCAATTATGTCCTAGTTTGGCAGCCACAATCTTCTTGTAAATAGGGTTAAATCTAGTTTGATATTCATCAAAATCCCTCTTAGCTATTCAAAAACAACATATCTAATCTTGGGGCCCTTGGTGAATTCATTTAATGTAGTATGGGCTACTACCAAGGTTTGATCATTCTTGATCAAACCTTGATAATTGACCCTATACCAATAAGATACATGTGAAACCAAAAAGTTAGCAGAAACAAAATTAAATGAGATAAAACCAAAACATTAAAACTTATAACAGTCGTGCTTACCCATATAATCGTTACACAGTTCCTAGAGGATTCTAGAATAAGGAGTGTGCCACCATCAAAGTATTATTCATGTTGTATTATGACTACTCTGGCATGCTCCAAATCTTTGAAAGGTATCATGGACTAATGAAATCTACCACTTCTCCTACTACTCGGGTCTCTAGTCCATTGGTTATAAACTGAGCAATCAAGCATCTGGACCTAGGTAGTAAAGTCTCCACAATGATTGCAACTACCTCCTTAGACAAGTGTCACCACATCATCACACTAAAGTGCTAGAGAATATAGGCAAGGAAGTCCTTGGCTCCTAGGCAAAACCACACTAATGTCTTCTCCAATGCCAAGTTAGGAAGATGGATATGGTTTGTAGGTTGACCAAGATAGCAGACAAAGCTAACCAACTCAACCACAATGAGCATTAGCTTGAGCAAGATCCTACAAGGGGAAAGTATTAAAAAAAAATATTAACACAACATTTCAACACTTAGAATTTATTAACAAATTTTACACATCCTAGTCAAGGGTGAAATTAGCTTCCATAAAAATCTCTAGGGTGTTGGTTTAATTTTGCGTAAGAAAATTCACAAAAAAATGAATATATTGTTACAACCTCTCCTAGAATTTATATCATAGCCAAAACCATCATAACAAAACATCACAACCAAAATGATGCCTTGGCTCAAAATATGTATTTAGAAAAAGCATTAAAACATAGAAAAAGTGGCCATACTAGACATAAGTTAAAAATTTGCTAAAAATAGTAAAAACCTTTTTTCTTCAAAAAAAACACACACACAAAAATTTACAACATAATTTGCAAAAGAAAATCCCCAAGAGCATGGAGGTTGATAATTCCAACTATGACAACCACATCTATCCTCAAAGAGGTAAAGTGCTACAACCAAATTTAGACCAATCACCATAAAATTTGTAAAAAATTCATCTTCGCTTCAATTTCAATGATTCCACCACAGAAGGAACCCTAAAATCATGAACTTTCTAGCCATGACCATTGCAACAAAAAACATGTAGCCCTTCTTACATAAAACATAGCCAGAAATAGAAAAAATGTAGCCATCACCATTAACCCTCATTTGTGCAAGGTTAGGAAAAACTTCATTCGAGCTCCAAACGGAGTGATTCCATTGTTGTTTGAAAGCTTGAATCAAGCCCCATGCACCCATACTCAATCCAAATTCAAAACTTTAGTTGTTTTTTCAAAAAAAATCATTAATTTTCATGAAAATCTAAAAAATGGCACAAATCCCTAAATGCACAACCAAACTAAAATAGCCATAACTTGATCAATATAACTCCAAATTAAATAGGATCATAGCCATTACAAAGCTTAAACATAACACTAAAACCAAAAACATTAAATTTTGCAAAATCTAACCATTTTTCCAATAAAAAATGCACAACATAACTTGCTTTTCTAAAACCAAAAGCATAAAAAAACACAAATTTGACATTATGTAGCCATAGATTATAGCCAAAATAGCCAAACCAACATCAACCCATCACAAAATGCACCAAAATAAGGTGGTAGGATTCCATTAGAATTTAATTTTAATGAATCCTTGGCCCTAGATCTACGTAAAATGGCCTCAACATGAGATTTTTAGATAAAGCACTTGAAAAAGCAAGCCTAATTTCAAAAATCTTATTTACCAAGGTGAAAATAGAAAAATAACTCTAGATCCACATGAAAATGGCCAAAACATGACATGGGATTTTACTAAAATTTAATTTTATCAACTGTTTTTGACTAGAACTAAGAAAAAAAGCCTATTACCACCTAGAAAAAATAACAAAAATGTCTAGAACACTATGAAAAGGGTAAAGAATGGCCTACCTTAGAACTGATGAGGAGATCCCTTGGATGGAAATGGCCTTAGGAAAGGTGAAGATCCTCTTGGTAGCCTCATATGATGCTTGGATGTGAGGATTCTTACTATTTTTCTTCATGATGAATGCTTAATGTTGGAAGGAGACTTCAAATTTTAAGGGGGAAAAGCCTCAACACTAGCCAAGAGAGGGAGGAGAAGCTTCAATGCTGAGATTCCACAAGATCAGCTATAGTAATTAATGCCAAGACTCTCCTCCACTATTTTGATTAATAGAATGGTGGTTTGTGATGAGTTTGTACAAGTTTTCACATTAAAAATCCATAAAACCCAACGTTTCCACCCAAACCCTACTTGCTAATTCTATGTATGGCAACTCCACATACACTAAACTCTTAAGAGATGGAAAGTATCCTCCATGCTGGGAGTGAAGGGGGAGAAACCGAAACTACCTTTTTTTTAATTTTTTATTTTTAAAATTTGTAAAACCATGTGCTCCACCCTACACCCTCACACATGCTACTTTTTGGATTAGTAACTATGTCAATGTTGCGGTTCTAATCCCTTTAACACATAGAACCATACTTGAGCCTTAACCCCCATGCATCCACATTGGGGGTACGTGGATGCATGCCTTTCACCCCTCAAAACCATAAAAATTTAATTTTCTTGCCATTTTTAGCACTTTCAACTTGCACCATTCAACCCCAAGCTCTAAAAGGGGGGTCAAACTTTTCTAAAAAAGTCACTTTGGGTGTCCACCCTGGCTTACCTCCTAGGGGGGTTCAATATGGAATAAAGCAAGGTAACCCTCATTCATACCACCCCACACCCACCACCACCCCCCCACCCACTAACCATCACACCCAGATCTCACCCCTAGAAGGGATCCACATAATCAAGAGCCTATCCAATCACTCCTAACAACCCTCAAACCTTGGAAAACTTAGTCAAAAGTGATTAGAACCTTTCAATTTGGTGGTTCCATAGTGAGGGAAGGCCTCATCCATGCTAAGAACCTTGAACCTAGCATGAATGGATGGGAGGTGGTACAAAATTCCATAGATCAACCACCTAGTTATCATGATTAACCTTCATACTCTTGAATAGCCTCCAATAGCCTAGCTCTTACATTCAAACAAGCCAATTTGCAATCTTGTATCATACCCCATGTTGGTGAATCCCCCCTCCATGCCATCTGGTGTGGGGCCAACATGGGGGTTTAAGGGGATATAACATAGAAATCCTCTTCCCCAACCTCTAGTGACCATAGTTCTTGCATTGAGAACCTTGTTGCCCCTCCACAATTTTTGGTAGTTGATAACCCCCTAGTTCTTACCCCCCCCCCCCCCCCTATAGGGGGAATCTCAACATGAAAAAAAGGTGGTAGCCTCAAATTTAATAAAAAAAAACCTTTAAAAGTGACCACTTTTGATCTTGGGTAGTTTCTTACAACATCGGCAACTCTGGAAATGCACATGCATGTCCAAAATTGATCCAAATTTGTTAAAAATCAACCCCTTGGAGTCCTCCACACTAACACCTCTTGGAGGGGGGGCTTAATGTGGAAATAAGGCTGTAACATAAAAAATTAATAAAAACCTTAAAATTAACAAGTTTTGATCTTGGGTGATGCCCAATAGCATCGGCAACCCTGGGAATGCACATGCATGTCCAAAACTTATTGAAATTTGTCAATTATCAGCCCCTTAGAGTCTTCCACACTGACACACCCCCCTAGAATGGGGGCTCAGTGTGGAAACAAGGGCATAATCCTAAAACTTAATGAAAAAGCCTTAAAATTAATAACTTTTGATGTTAGGCAATGTCTGACAACATTGGTAACCCCAGGAATGCACATGCATGCCCAAAATTGATAAAAATTTGTCAAAAATTAGCCCCTTAGAGTCTTCCACATTGACACATCCCCCTAAAGGGGGGCTTAGCATGGAAACAAGGGGGTAACCCCAAAACTTAATCAAAAAGCCTTAAATTCAACAACTTTTGATCTTGGGTAGTGTTTGACAACCCCAAAAATGTGCATGCATGTCCAAAATTGATCAAAATTTGTCAAAAATAATCCCCTTAGAGTTTTCCACCCTAACACACCCCCCTAGATGGGGGCATAGTGTGGACACAAGGGTATAACCCTGAAATTATTTAAAATGCCTTAAAATTAATAACTTTTCATCTTGGGTGATGCTCAGCAGCTTCGACAACCCTAGGAACACACATGCATGCCCAAAACTAATCAGAATTTATCAATCTTCAACCCCTTGAAATTTTCCACGCTAACATAACCTCCTAGAGGGGGGGCTTAGCGTGAAAATAAGGAGGTAACCTTGAAAATTCATAAAATAACTTTAAATTAATAAATTATGATCTTGGGCAGTGTCCAACAACTGTGGCAACCCTAGGAATGCACATGCATGTCCAAAGGTAATCAAATTTTGTTAAACATCAGCCCCTTAGAGGCTTCCAAACTGACATACCCCCTAGAGGGGGCTCATCATGGAAATAAGGGGGCAACCCTAAAAATCAACTTAAAAGCCTTAACATTAACAACTTTTAATCTTGGGTGATGCCCAGCAACTCCAACAAACCTGGGAATGCACATGCATGTCCAAGACTAATCAAAATTCATCAAAACTTAGTCCCTTGGGACCCTCCACATTAGCATAGCTTGTGGAGGAGGGGCTCAACATAGCTGCAAGAGGGTAACATAAAAAATTAATAAAATAACCTTAAAACTATTAACTTTTGATCTTGGGTAGTGTCCAACAGCTTTGGCAACCCTGGGAATGCACATACATAACCAAAACTTATTAAAATTTGTCAAAAATTAGTCCCTTAGGATCCTCCATGCTGACATACCCCTCTGGAGGGGGGAACCAGCATGGAAATAAGCGAGTAACTCCAAAAATTAACTTAAAACCCTTAAAATTAATAAGTTTTAATCTTGGGTGATGCCTAGTAGCATCAGCAACCCTAGGAATCCACATGCATGCCAAAAATTGATCAAAAATTATCAATTTTCAACCCCTTGTGATCCTCCACACTGACACACCTCTTGGAGGGGGCACTTAGCATGGAAAGAAGGGGGTAAGCTCAAAACTTAATCAAAAAACCTTAAAATTAATAACTTTTGATCTTAGGTAGTGTCTAGAAACATGTGCAACCCCAAGAATGCACATGCATACTCAAAATTTGTTAAAAATTAGCCCCTTAGAGTCTTCCATTCTAACACACCCCCTTGAAGGGGGGGCTTAGCATGGAAATAAGGGGGTAACCCCAAAACTTAATCAAAAATCTTTAAAATTAAAAAATTTTGATTTTAGGTAGTGTCCAGCAACACTGGCAATCCCAAGAATGCATATGCATATCCAATATTGATTAAAATTTGTCAAAAATTAGCCCCTTAGAGTCTTCCATGCTAACACACCCCCATGAAGGGGGAGCTCAGTGTGGAAACAAAGGCGTAACCCCAAAACTAATCAAAAAACCTTAAAATTGATAACTTTTGATCTTGGGTGATGTCCAATAGCTCTAGCAACCCTAAGAATGCACATGCATGTCCAAAACTAATCAAAATTTGTCAATATTCAACTTTTTGGAATCCTCCATGCTAACATACCCCTCTAGAGGGGGGCTCAGCATGGAAACAATGGGGCAACCTTGAAAATCCATAAAATAACTTTAAAGCTAACAACTTTTGATCTTAGGTAGTGTCCAATAGCACCAGCAACCCCGAGAATGCACATGCATGTCCAAAATTGATTAAAATTTGTTAAAAATCATCCCCTTAGAGTCTTCCACACTGACACACCCCCTAGAGGGGGGGCTCAATGTGAAAATAAGTGGGTAACCCCAAAACTTAATCAAAAATCCTTAAAATTAACACCTTTTGATCTTGAACAGTGTTCAACAGCACTAACAACATCCCCCGCACACCCCCCACC
>MNCI01001310.1:177837-303905 GCA_015680685.1 Gnetum montanum
AAGGAATGCACATGCATGCCCAAAATTGATCAAAATTTGTCAAAAATTGGCCCCTTAGAGTCTTCCACACTAACACACCTCCTTGGAGAGGGGCTCAATGTGGAAACAAGGGGTTAACCCCAAAACTTAATCAAAAAGCCTTAAATTAATAACTTTTGATCTTGTTCAATGAATAGCATCTCCAACAACCCCAAGAATGTACATGCATGTCAAAAATTGATCAAAAGTTTTCAATATTCAATCCCTTAGAATCCTCCACACTAACATACCCCCTTAGAGGGAGGGTTCAATGTGGAATAAGGGGATAACCTTGAAAATCCATAAAATAACTTTAAAACTGACAGCTTTTGATCTTGGGTAGTGTCTAGCAACTCCAGCAACCATAGGAGTGCACATGCATGCCCAAAGTTGATCAAAATTTGTTAAAAATCAATCCCTTGATGTCTTCCATGGTAACATACCCCCTAGAGGGGTGGGGGGCGCCTCAATGTGAAAACAAAGGGGTAAGCCTAAAATTCACTTTAGAGCCTTAAAATTCACAACTTTTGATCTTGGGTGATGCCTAATAGCTCTAGCAACCCCAAAAATGCACATGCATGTCCAAGACTAATCAAAATTCATCAAAAATTAGCCCCTTAAAACCTTCCACATTGGCATACCCCCTAGGTGGGGGGCTCAATGTGGAAGCAAGGGGGTAACATAAAAAATCAATAAAATAACCTTAGAATTGACAACTTTTGATCTTGGAAAGTGTCCAGTAGCTTCAACAACCCCATGAAGTGCACATGCATACACAAAAATGATCAAAATTTATCAAAAATCAATCCCTTGGGATCCTCCATGATGACATACCACCTTGGAGGGGCAGCTCAGTGTGGAAATAAGGGGGTAACTTCAAAAATTAACTTAAAAACCTTAAAATTAACAACTTTTGATCTTGGGAGATGTCCAATAACTCCAACAACCCTAGGAATGCACATGCATGCCAAAAATTGATCAAAATTTGTTATAAATCAGCCCCTTGAAGTCTTCCACATTGACATACCCCCCTAGAGGAAGGGCTTAGTGTGGAAACAAGGGGTAACCTTGAAAACCAATTTAAAACCTTAAAATTGATAAGCTTTGGCCTTGGGTGATGCCCAGCAACACCAGTAACCCCAGGAATGCACATGCATGATAAAAACTCATCAAAACTAAGCCCCTTGAAACCCTCCTCACTAACATACCCCCTAAAGATGGGGCTTAGTGTAGAAGCTACGGAATCTCAACATAGAAGCTCCAAAACTCTTACTTTTAGGCCTAAAAAACCCAAAAACAACCCTGACGAATGTCCAAACCCATCTAATAGCCTTGCAACCCTAAAGCATGGCTTGCTAAGGCCTAAAATCTGCAAAACTCAACCCTTTTTTGACCTATATTAGCCAAGTTTGACCATAGGCTACATGCTTTGCTTGATGTTTTAACTTGTTTTTGGCCTTATGTTGCATGGTTGAGCCTTATGACCTTCTTATAGCCTTTACATAGTCTTATACTTCCTTTATCTATTTTATTTTCCTTTTTTTAGCCCCTGATTAGTATCAAATAGTGGGGTTTGGCCTTCCCTAATGATTTTTTGACAACATGTGACCTTGGCTTACTATGGCCTTAAAGTAGCATCATGGCCCAAAACTAGCAAAACCATGACCCTTGTT
Source organism: Gnetum montanum (assembly GCA_015680685.1). Classification (NCBI taxonomy): domain Eukaryota; kingdom Viridiplantae; phylum Streptophyta; class Gnetopsida; order Gnetales; family Gnetaceae; genus Gnetum; species Gnetum montanum. Next base: position 179,529 of record MNCI01001310.1, read on the forward strand.
AGCCATTTGTAGCCTTATTTCTTGTATTTCCCCTTTTTTGACCTTTATTTGACCCTTATAGCACTTTGTTTACTTGCTGTATAGCCTTGGATGACCTTGTTTGCACTAAAATAGCATGTATTTGCATGATTTTTATAGTTTTTTTAGCATAATTTATTCATTTTTACCTAGGTGCCACTTAATATGCTTTTGGTTAACATGAAAAATCAAAGTATGAGTACTTGGGAGCTGATTAGTCTACCTTTAGGCCTAAGTGGGCCTCATGATGATGTAAAATGGTATATTGACCCTGATTTCCTAGATCTTAAGCTTGGGATTCTTGTTGACTACATAGCCTCAATGGAGAAACCTCTAGAGTGGCTTGAAAACCTAATCAAAACTCTTAACTCAGAGGTAGGTGAGATAACCAAAGACTCTTTGGTTAAGGTTCCTATCATGACACATAGTGGTGAGGAGAAGGTTCTTAAATTAAGACATCACCAAGGTCCTCTAAGACAACATCAAGGCCTTTGCCTAGTCATATGAAGATATGTCAGGCCTGGACCCATGATTAGTACAACATAACATCATACTAGATCCTAGAATTAGACCAATTAAGCAAAAAGTACGTAAGATAAGACCTAATTTAGCCTTTGTAGTTTGTGATGAGATCTTGAAGCTCTACCAAGCTGGTTACATTATGGCTATTGACTACGTAGAATGGATTTCCAACATAGTGGTAGTCCCTAAGAAAAATGGGAGTATCTATATTTGCATCAATTTCTAAGACCTAAATAAAGCAACTATTAAGGATGACTTTCCATTGCCTAGTATTGATCAACTTATTGATACCAAGGCTAGGCATGCCTTATTATCCATGGATTGGTTCTCACCATACAACCAAATTAGGATCAACCTAGAGCATCCACTTAGCATAACCTTCATGACCTCTTGGGGGACCTTTTGTTATACAATGATGTCCTTTTGCCTTAAGAATGCAAGAGCAACCTATCAACAAGCCATGACTTATATCTTCAACAATTACATGTTAGGTTTGCTTAACAATTACATGGATGACATAGCCGTTAAGTCCAAAGAGGCTAGTGGCCATGCTAATGACATAAATATTATGCTTAAACAATGCCTCAAATATGAGCTTAGGCTTAATCCTAAGAAATGTGTCTTCAGTGTTAAGACCGACAAGATTCTTGGGTTTGTAATATCTAAAGCAAGGATACGTGTTGATCCTAATAAGGTTAAGGTCATATCCAAATTAAGAGTGCCCGCCCACCTTAAGAAGCTTTAGGGATTGCAAGGTAGATTACAATTTATTCGTAGGCTTATCGCTAGGCTTCTAGATAAGTTATAGCACTTACAACACTTGCTTGAGAAAGGGGTTTACTATGAGTGGACAATTCAATTCCAAGAGGCCTTTGAAAACCTTAAGCAAGAGTTGACACAACTACCAATAGTCTATCCTCCACAAGAGGGTAGACCTTTTTACATCTACCTAACTATCTCTAACACATCCATCACCTCTCTACTTTGTTAGAAATGAGATGATGGAGCAGAAATGCCAATATACTATCTTAGCCATGCATTAGTTTCCCATGAAACTGGATACACTAAAGTGGAGAAGTATTGTCTAGCACTAGTCTTCTCATTAAAGAAGTGGAGACACTACCTCTTCAAAAGCTAAGTTAATGTCATTTGCAAAGATAATGTGCCCATAGCCATAACAACCAATATCTATGAAAGTAGTTGCATAGCCTAATATAAAGCCATAACCATAGAGTTTGACCTTCATTACATCTCTCAATCCTCAATGAAAGGTCAAGCTATAGTTGTACAACTCATAGTTTCACCTATTGATGACCAAGCAACCATAGATCCTGAGTTTTTCGATGAGCATATTAATACTATTAGCCAAGTGCCTAAGGGTTATGAGGCAATCATGCACTCTGGTGGAGCTTCAATTACCCATGGGGCCAGTGCTACTACCATCAAAACATTTCCATCTGGTCAAATCCAATATTTTTCCTATCATTTTAAGTTTCCATGTACTAACAATATAGCAGAATACAAGGGTTTGATCAGGGGAATGATGATAGCTCATGATTTGGGAATTAGATGCTTAGCAATTAAAGGTGATTTCCAACTTGTCATTAATCAAGTAATGGAAGTCTATGTGTGTAAATCCAAACACTTACAACCATACTATGACCTAGGGAAACAATTGTTACAACAGTTTATAGACATTGATATCCAGCACGTACCCTGAAATGAGAATGCCATAGCCAATGCAATTGCAACATTAACTCTCAATGTGATGCTAGATATGTTTAATAAGTTACCCACCTTAACTATGGATTATGTTGTTCCCATCACACAGAACACTAAAGATACCTTTATAGTCATCATCCATACTACTCTTATCAACTATCCTGAATGCTTCGTTATCATAGGCTTTGGTAACTAGGAAGGGCCCTTCCCAATTACCTGAGAATTTATCTACATGCTCGTGGATGGCTTTGAGAACTAGGTCACCTTCCTTGATCTTATGTTTGGCCAAATTTTGGTGATGTTTTTGCTTCTACCTCTCTTTATAGCATTTGATGTGAGCAAGCACTTGCATACATTGCTCCTCCAATGAGTCTAGGACCGTTATCCACAACTCCTTATTTTGCTCATCATTGATGAAGTTGGTTAAGGCTACTTGAAGTGATGGCACATGCAATTCAAGAGGAAAAAAAGCTCTAGAACCATAAACTAGGTTATAAGGGGTTGCTCCAATTACCGTGTGATAGGTCATTCTATAGGCCTATGGTGCATGGACAAGCCACTCATGCCATTTATGTCTACCATTATTGAGCATCTTTTTCAGAAAATTTATAATGACCTTGTTGCTTGCTTCTACTTGTTTATTAGCCTGAGGATAATAAGGTGGCAAGAAAGAATGCTTAATGCCCAAGTTGTGACAGAAATATTTTGTTTCGTGGTTACTAAATTATGCTCCATTATCTGTAACTATGGCAATGGGTATGCCAAAATAGGCTACAATGTTGTCTAAGAGAAATTTGCAAAATTTTTCAGATGTAGTCTTCCTTAAGGGAATAGCCTCAACTCACTTTGTAAAGTATCCAATTGCAGTGATGATGAAGCTATGACCTGCAGAAGACTTTGGTGTTATAGGTTTGATGATATCTTACCCCCATCATTGAAATAGCCAAGTGATCTAAGTAATATGTAGCTCTATCAATGGTACATGTATGAGATTACTATGTCATTGGCACGTGTTACAATGCTTAACCTTTTACATGCAATCACTTTTGATATGGGGCTAGTAGTAACCTAACTATCTAATCTTAGTAGCCATGGCTCTTAGTCCTATATATCCTCCACAAACACCATCATTAAATTCCTCTAGGACCATTCTAACTTTGGTTTTACCTAAGCACTTTAGTAATATACAATCATAGGATAGTTGACATAAAGTGTTATCACCTATGATGACATATTGCTTCAATCTTTTTCGTACAACGTCCTTTTGGATAGTTGTTAGGCCTTGTGAAGACTCACCATGCATAAGGTAAAATTTGATATCATCATACCATTCCTTGATAGGAGTAGTATGGATGATGAACTAGCCAATCTAATCAATCATTCCTATCTGAAGCCATATTACATGTAGTCAATGATCATCAATAAGCGAGCTTGCTCTAACATGACCTACCAGGGCCTAAAATGGTAACAACACAGCCTACTAAGGCCTTAAATTGGCAACATGGCCTTCCAAGGCCTAAAACTTGTAACAACATGGCCTTCCAAGGCCTAAAACTCGTAACAACATGGCCTACCAAGGCCTTAAATTGGCAACACGACCTACCAAGGCCTTAAATAGGAAATACAACCTATTAAGGCCTTAAACTGGCAACATGGCCTCCCAGAGCCTAAAACTAGTAACAACATGGCCTGCTAAGGCTTTAAAATGGCACTTTGAATCTATTTACCACATGTTGTTGGAAACATTTGGTAGCTATTTTGGTTGTACAATCTTTAACTGCAGCTGCTCTTCCCACTTTGTATAATAATCAAAAATCACTATAATATAAGCCTTCTCATTTGACATTGGCAAAATGGACCCCATGAAGTTAATTCCTCATATATCAAATGGTTCCAATGGTTGAATCCATTACTGTGGTCTTTCATTTATAGCTATTATTCCTCCATTTCACTGACATCTTTCACAAGATTGAGTGAAGTTGTTGGCCTCTCAAAATATGATAGGCCAAAAGTAGCCTACCATCATTAATTTGATTGTTGTCCTTTGCCCAGCATAATGCCCACTACATGGTCCTTCATGTGCATCTTGTAGGACCCTCTATTGGTTCTCTTCCATTACACACCATCATACTAATCCATCAACACAAGTTTTGTAAAGGTTCCTATTTATTTCCATATATCTCTTTACCTTATGGAGGAACTATTCCTTTTGCTTTCTACTCCACTCAACAGGAAGTTCTTGTACTATCAAGTAAATCATATAGTCAATGGTCCATCACTTTTTTGTTTAGTTAATAACCATTGTTGTTTTCATGAATAAGTCCTCATCAAAAAACTGATCTAACAATGGTTCTTATTGGTCTTATGGTTCCCATTTGTGCCTTGACAAATGATCTTCTTCTACATTTTCAATGCCTTTCTTTTCGATCATGATGATGTCGAGCTCTTGCAATATGACAAGTCATCTAATCACACAAGGACTTACCATTGATTTATTCATTAAGAATCTTATTTCACTATGATCTATATGGACATAGATGGGGTATCCCAACATGTAGTATCTAAATTTTTATGAAACATACACCCCTGCCATAAGCTCAGTTTCGATGATGGTGTAATTAAGTTGTACTCTGGTAATGCTTCTGTTGGCACAATGTATATAGTATAGTCTCTTCTAATTATCTAGCTATGTGAGTACTGCATCCAGTGCATAATTTGAAGCATCTATTATTATGTGCAAAGGTCTTAACCAATCCAAAGCTCAAAGAATTAGTGTTTTGATTAGCTTCTACTTTAGAGTCTCAAATTCCTTTTCACATTACTCAATCTAGTGAAATTGTGCATCTTTCTTCATTAATTCTACCAATGGTTTGGCTATTCTTAAGAAATTTTCTATGAACCTTCTGTAATATCCCGTGTCGTCTAGAAATTATATAACATCCTTGATAATTTAGGGCCTCTGAGTGATGTTTTGGATTACCCTGATCTTTTCTAGATCTACCTCAATTTCTTTTTGTGATATCTTATGTCCTAACATAATCCCATCTTGGACCATCAAATGGCTCTTCTACTAATTGATTTTAAAGTTTTTTTTCTACACATCTTTTCAATAACTACTCTAAATAGTCTAAGGCTTGTTAAAGTATAGCCCATAGGTTGAAAAATCATCCATAAATACTTCTACAGCATTACCTATTTGCCTTTGGAAAATACTCAGTACTAATCTTTGAAAAGTGATGGGCATATTGGATAAGCTGAAAGGCATTTGTTTGTAAGCAAATGTTCCCCAAGGATTGGTGAACATAGTCTTTTCCTAGTTTTCTAGTGCAATGTGGATTTGATTGTACATGTTGTATCCATCTAGAAAGCTATAGTACTGATGTCCTACTATAGTATCTAGGACTTAGTCAACAAATGGCAAAGGGAAATGGTCTTTGAATGTCATAGAGTTCAACAACTAGAAATCAATACATACTCTTCACTTGTCATCCTTTCTCTAAACAATTACCAATGAGCTAACCCATTCACTATCTACAATGGGTTAGATGAATCCTACTTTTAATAAATTTTCCAATTCTTGTTTCGCTACCTCTTTAAGCTTAGGATTCAGCCTTCTCTAAGGTTGGTGACATGGCTTAAGGGCTGGATCTGTGTATATCTGGTGTTTAAAAATTCATGGATTAATGCCTATTATCTTATCATAAGACCATGCAAATGTTATTGACCATTTATTGACTACTTCCAATAATTTCTTTTTTTGATCTTTATCCAAGTTGGCTTTAATGATTATCAACTTTTTTTTATTTAGAAAACCATATTCTAATGCTGCCAATAGGATCTTTAACTCTAATGGTTCTAGCTCAAATTTCTCTAGGATCTCAAGTTGTCCCCATTCAATATCTTCTACTTAGCCTAAATGTGTATAGGGATGCCTTCTTCTTAACTACTCATGCTTTTCTATTTCCTCCATGTAGGTGCTTATGATCTAAGTTATTGGTTCCATGTATATTTTTTATTCTATTTCTTCATTGATTACTATCCACTATGTGCCCTCTTGCTTAGCGGTTGTCGCATACAAGCATTTCTATACATGCATTTCTTCTACACATCTATTGCATGCTATGTTGTTTTCTTGTTTAACAACCTATATCCTCTGCATGCAATTTCACCCATTATCACTATATGTGATACATGGAACTCTACATCTATGGATGATTCCAGCTTCATCTTCCTTGAAAATCTCCAAGGACAAATCTCTAATGTTAAGCTTAGCATCTACAATGCTAAACCAAGCTCTTCCCATGATGATAGGGAACTCTCCCTTATTTTTCCCCACGTGAATGACTAAGAAATCAACTGAATAAGACCATCCACTGATGGTGGTGATGACATCATCTGCCTATCCAAGTGGAACTATAATGGACTAGCCAATAAGCTCTAGTCTGATATTACTTTCATTGAGTGGGGGAAGATTCTAGGCTTTATACATGTCTTGTAAGATTAGGTTCAGTCCTGAGCTAGAATCAAGTAGAGCCTTGCATGATTTGTGGCCTGCTACTTGGAGGTATATTAAGGAACATCTTGGATCTGATCTTTTCTAAGGAAGGACTCTTGCCTTTATCCAACATGTAACTATCTATGTAAGCATGAAAATAGTCAGATTCGAATATGAAGGATGCAGAAGCATGCTATTCCTTGAAGGGGTGTATGTGGAAGGGGTTGACATAGATGGAGTTTCCATCCTTTGGACCTTCTCTAGACTTTTTCTAAAAAATGAATGTTTCCTCGACCTAGGTTCACTTATCATTACCTTTTCCTATGTGTGTAATGCCCTTGTGGAATTCTTCTATTGTGGTTGTGATGGTAGTTCCCCTTGCATGACATGTGGTGGCACTGACTATAAAGAATTGGAAGGTTGGTTTGATGGACCAGTTGCTAATGGATGTGCATAAGGATTGTGATCCATCCTTGGAGTGATAGGCCTATGGTACTTTGGTGGATAATAAGGAGAAGAAATTTGGACTAAAGCATTCCCTAGAGATATTGGATGTTGGACATAATATCCATAAGGATCAAGTTGTCTATATGAATATTGGTGCCTTGGCAAGGCATTATCCACATCTGTTGTTGCTACCACTACTGCTGATATTACTTCTATGATGGAGGGTAAGCTCCAGTTGGGTAGTGTGTTGGCTAGAAAGGTTGTCTAGAATTACCTTAAGGATTAGGTAACCATCTTGGCATTTTCTTTTTGACAAAACTTGGATTGAGTGTGTATGCTCCAAACTCCTGCATGTGGACCATAACAAAGCAACATCCCTTAGGATGTTCATACTAGCACACCTTGCACCCTTCCTCTTCCTCTAAACTAGAGTTAGTATACTCTTCAATGATAGCAATTTTTCCTTTGTGCTTGTAACTTTCCTATCTGTAGTCTCTTTACTTCTTCTTTTCCTTACCCTTGTTAAGTGCTCATTCAGCCTTCTCTTCTACAATCTTCAAGGTTGTAGCAAATTTTTCATCCACTAGATCTCACATTTTCTCTACCTTGATTACTATATCATTCATCAATTTTTGGATTAGTATAGTCTTATTTTGGATGACATCTTCCAATGTTTCATCCTCCTATTTATTTCATATCCACACATCGCATTTTCTTATTGATGGATCTCTGTTATATTCTTTAGCTAATTCTCTCTTCTTCAATTCTCCTTTTTCTTTTGCTACTTGGTTTATTAAACTTTGAATCCAATGGACAATCATCTCTAATAATCATCCCTAAGCATAAACCCCAAGGGTCTCTCTAGTTTTGTTCCTCAACCCATCTATTACGTGCCTTAGTTGTTCCTTTTTGTAAGAATCCATGGCCTGGGCATATGTGTAGTAAGGAATAGTATCTGCTCATTACTACATCAAGGGATTCATGTGTCCCCTGGATTTTCTTCCTTAGGTTTGATACTCATGAGTAAGTTTGATACTTATCGTTGAAGAGTTCCAGCATGGTACTCCATCTTTGAATTAATTCTAGTTATAAAGATTTGTACCAAATTTCTGCCTCCTTGATGAGTGTTGTAGGGAATAACTTTAGTTTCTGCCAATCACTTTCAATGTTTTGGAGGATATAGGAATCATGGAATTCTTGAAGGTGGTGCTATGGATTTACATTATATCCACCCTCAAATATAGGCATGTTGTTCATGTCTAGTCGCTTGATGCAACTATCCCTTACATGCCTGATTGGAATATAGATTACTTCCTTGATGTTGATCATGTTGTGAGTGGCTAGTATGGGTTCTTCATAGTGATTGGGTTTGCAAGCTCTATTGTAGTGGTGCCCCCTTCTATGTTCATAGTGCTCCCTTTCTTCGTATCTGATTCTATCTCTTCTTTGTTCATAATCATCCTCATCACTATTAAGATATCTCCTTCTATACTCATGTCTTTCACCATCCCTACATTTTTCTCTGTCATGATCTTTGTATTGACATTCCTTCTTGTTAAACTCTACAAATGAATGTGAGGAGGTAGAAGAAGTAGTTGGAGAATGGTGCCAACTAGCTCTCCTTCGGTGACTCCTTGATTCATTCTCTTTTGGTTCTTTAGAAGCTTTAGGCTTTGAGCTTTGCCTATGTCTCAAGTCTTTTGCATTCCTTCCAAGGTCCTCTGCAAGAGTTTTCTTTATCTTTTTCTTGACAAGATCTTCAATGTGTATAACTGGTGTGTAGAAGTGAGATCTCTAAAGTTGATAAAACTTGTTAGCTTGAAGTAAGGTATCTTCTATTTTTTTCTAAGAAAACTATCTAAGGGACCTTCTTTCTCTTATGTTCATGTTGTGCTTCCATGATAGCATCTATTTTTTCCTAGGCCTCTGTTGGCTGGTATAGCCTAGTCATGCCCTTTGTGACTCAATATTCTTCATGTTCATGACTAAGGTTGGCCTTCCTGAGAGCTTCTTGAAACATCAAGGGTATTAAACATTCTAGTGGTAGAACTATGTTGCCCTGCATATATCTCCATCTGAGTTATTCATCTTAGTGAAGGATGAATGTAAAGTCAGGATAATATGGATCAATGTGAGCATATGAAACTCTTGTTTACATTGGTGCACTCTAGCCTTCATTATCATGTTTTCTGTCATGAATTTTTTGTAGCTCATTGGCAAGTGACATTTTCTCATTTAGTGTTGAAGCCATGTTATGTTTTTGATGCTTACTTTTGTGTGTGTGTTAGTAAAATTAATTGAGAATATGAAAGACAAACTTTTATAGCTTGTAATATAACAAACTATATAAGATCAACTCTTAAGCACACATTAACACATCCCTGCCAATGGTGCCAATGATGAGTAGTGAGCAATCCCAACCCTCTACCATACAAGTCACAAGTGTTCGCCAATGACCAAATTGTAATTTGTGGATGAGACAATGTAATTATGCCAAGGGTTGGTGTTAGGTTCATAATCATTGTCCTTTCAGCTTAAGTTAGTGAAGTCTCAACATATGGTTTTAACTCACACTGAGGCATATGATAATTGATGTTGTAAGGCTCAAATAACTCCTAGTGGTGAACATGATGAAAAATGAAACTTAAGCCTAAGTCTAAGTAACATTGAAGTGAGAATCTATTCTATCCTAGAGTGATAGGTATTCGTTCCTAGTTTACTAGCCATATCTTGGATTCATGTGGTTATCACTAGGATTACCAAGTGGAATTACTATTGAGAAAATTAAGCAATGCCTCTACTAGGTTACCAAATAACTATACTTAACATTTAAAACCAATCATACCCATTTCAATTTACTAATAAACATGTAAAGTAAAATGCTTGGACAAGTAAAGTATTAAGCTAGAATAAGCATGCTAAGTAAACATAAGAAAACTAAGGAATGCTGCAATGATGGACTTCTATTATGACTTCAACATGGAAATAAGAAACAAATGCAAAACAAACAACACATCAATGAACTTGTAGGAGGTAGGAGGACATTCACACTATACTCAATAACTTGCCTATTTAGGCTTCACCTCTTCATGCTCCTTTTGAATGCTAGATGATTTCATACTTTCTTCAATCTCATCTTTTATGCTTTGGGCTGCATTTGGATGTTTAGCACTTATGATACTCTGCATCTTTGTACCTATTTACTCATGACTCTATTACAAACTTCATGAAATATTTGCCAATGCCTTTTGAACATGTAATGTTGTTTTTTGAATTCATTTAACTTCTCGTCATGGTTCCTGTGGAATTGCTTGATGTATTTTTCAAGAATTCAACTAACTTTGATGTCTTTATTACTCATCTTTTCTCCATGATTCTAATGATCTTCCATGGTCTACGATGCACCTTCTTCACACTACATATTGGGTGTTATATGACTATATGTCTTTTACAACTATTGAACTTCATGTTTCTTATTCATCTAAAGTAGATGCAACCCTCTATGAACCATTGTAACCTTTTCCTCTCTTTCTTAGTATAGATTACTTACATTGAGAAACTAACGATTGTACATTATCCTACAAATATAATCTAACAATAAACATAGAATTTTATTAAAGTATTCCCAATCACAAACTATGAATAGTTTAGGATAAATTTTGAATCGAAAATGATTTGATATTTCCAATTATTAAGTAGACAAAGTTTTTAGTCAAAATATTAATGTTTAAACTCTAAGCATAGCAAGTAAAGACCAACAATGTGTAATGATGCCAAAAAAGATTGTAGAAAATATAAAATACAATTAAAATCTTGTAAGTTTTCGTATTAACGTTAGTATACTTGTTCCTAACATAGCATCACCTAATTGATTTGAACTTTCCAACTTATTTGTTGATAAACCAGCATAGGATTTCCATTCTTATAAATATTTATATATGTATTCATTGGTATTGAAAGTACCATCTTAATTAATTACCAAAGATCAATGGCTAAAAGCAATAAGATTATTCCTTGAAATGTATAATACTTTAACGTGGGCAAACGAGAAGGTACAAATTCTCTGTTTTTACCATGATATCGGGATTGTTACCTCATACCGTACTAAAGGTATCCGGTTTTCTATTTAGGTTCTATTAAAGTAATTTGAATTACATGCACTGATGTACTTGCCATCTATGTTAAGGGTATTGCATAATAATCGGTAAAATACTCTCAGGTTTTTATGTATGTGCTATGAGTATTTGAACAGTGTTCACAGTCGAATCATTCCATGTAAAATCAGAAAAATGAGCTTTGACTAGCCTTGAAGGTTTGGTGGCTCGAGTCGGGTCCCCTCTGGATCTGAATCCAGATAGTTAGTGTTCGAACCCCATCGACAGTGTTTGAAAACCCACTTAAAGAATCTCAGTTTATTACTGTTGCCAAAGTGTAAGCCTGGAATAGACTCCACGGTCTGGCAGGAGCTGCCAGATTTCTTTTGCGTGGAAGACGCCACATTGTGTTTCGCGTACGCTCCAGCCATAAGTCAATTTTGTACTTTTCTTGTTTTTGGCATATTTAGCTTGAAATTTGACGATGGGATCGTATCTCTCGGGTCTCCGCATGGTTTTTGCAGGCATCATCTGGAGATTTGAAAATTAAGAATCGAGGCCTACCAGCCAGCCAGCCATATAAATGACAAAACCATAAAAACGACTGAAAGCGAAGTAAAATCAAATCAGAAAAGCAATCGTAGTTCACGGGAGCTTTTGAATTTATGGGTGTGCACGGATTCACATTTTGATGAGGACAGCACAGCGAATTACAGTATATCCGAGAGCAGGGAAGAGGCAATATACGGTACTACAGTCTTCATTTGATCGAGTTAAAATGGAATATAGTAGTGGGTTTATCATGGCCGACAAGGTCCGGAAAAAAAAATCTAGGTCTTGGCACATCATCATCATCATTTAACAGCTCACCAAACTATCAAATGTGATATATTACTATATTATAGTACTGGTGTATTGCTCTGCCTTTCTCTGTCTCGGTATCAGCTATCATTTTTTCTTGGTTTTGCTGTATGCAAATTGCACATCTTTAATCCCACCTTGGAATTTTACGCAGCAGCCTTCTCATGATGGACGGACTAAATATTTCTGCAATGTTGCGGCATCAAATTTTGTGTGCCTATGTTCCGTCATTTCAGGTCCTGTTTTTGTGCAGTCCATTTGTTTGTTTGGTGCTGTATGTGCACAAATCAGACGAATTTGAAGTATGATAATATTGGCGTTGGTATTGTAACCAAAATGACAGTGGCATTGGGAAGACCAAATGGGGTACGGGAATACATTGAAATAAGAGCAATACAAGACTAGAGACTACTGCTTGTTCTGCACAATGTTTGTTTGTGTGTTGATAAAATTTTTTATATAAAGGCCAGTTACCAGTGATCAATGATGCTTGGTAACAGACAAAATTATTTATTTTGTCGTGTCAATTCAAATGTATTTTTGTTGCATTACCTCTGAAAGCCTGCCGCGAAGGTGCTTAAAAGTTTAGACCTCGTTTAGACAGGAAACACTTCCATCATAACTGATAATGGATTGCCCTTAAATGATAGGTTTGATTTTGATTCCATTGGTAATTTATCAGTTTGTAAATCATAGATGTGCATCGGTTTCCAGTTCTGTATTTTATTTTACCATGATTTCATTTCAAATAACCTATTCAGAAGAAGAGCAAAAGATGAGTCTTTAAAAAATAGGGTCACCTGGTTACAGTACACTAAAGCTGCTCAAGAAGACCGCAAAAACATTGGTTTACTTATATTTATCTAAACAAGATCAGACAAGAAACCTATAAAAAAGGTTGCAACCAAGACAACAAAAGAGATCTTATAAAAAACATTGGTTTGGTCATATCTTAAAAAGATCACTAGAATCTTATCAAAAAAGGTTGCCCTATTACACTGGCACAAAACTCACTAAGAGAAAGATAAAAATAAAAAAACTTACACAGGAAAATGTGATTGAATTGAAGACCACATGAAAATAATGCAAATAAATAATGATATCTCTGGTGACACGAATAGCTATATATAATGTAGCAATAGCAATTTTATATTATTAAAATAAAGATAGGATGATGATAATATCTCTGGATAGCTACTTATAGTGTAAGAATAGCAATTCTATATTATTAAAATAAAGATAGGATGATGATGATGGGAATATGTACAAAGTTTTATATACTGTACTTGAAATGTGTTTTTAAAATAAATCTACTACATTGAATGTGTTTTTAATCCCTTCTCTCAATTAACTGTAAATTGGTATAATACATAAATTAATTACATTGAATCTAATTCTACTCCCTCTTCTCAATTAGGTGCACCAACATATGTAAATTGGTGCACCAACATATGTAAATTGGTGTAATACATAAATCAATCACATTGAATTAGGTGCACCATAATCTCTGATTCCAACACCGTGGAAGAAATAATCTCTGATTCCAACACCGTGGAAGAAGTTGATGTCCTACATAGGATATCTATTGAAGCATGTTTAAACAAGCCAGGTCACGGACAATATATTTAAATTGCATTGAAAGCTGCAAACATGTCTACGAAATTACAAGTGCACGTAGTCTCATTATTCACCTACTCGTCCAAGTAAATGGATTTGGCTATAAGACACATAATAAATAAGATAATATAGCATTTTAAAATCATCAGTCTTGTCATTGGAGGAACTATTTCTTTGATATTTTGAAATAAATTCATTCAACATATTTTCTTATGAATTACTATTTGAGCTACGTTACTGTGCTAGGAACACCCAAAAGCATCGATATTCATCATTATTCAGCAAAGAAATCAAACTACACAAACCAATGTTTGTTAATCAACTTAAAAAAAGGAAGTTGGTATCCTCCTATATTTTCCTTTCCTTGGAATTATTTATTCCTTTGGACCCAATCAAAACGTCTTCTTTCTTCACACGTTTTTCTAACTTCTCTACTTAACGAGCGAGGTTAAATGTTTTTGGTTAAACTTAGCTGATGATATGCAACTTGGATGATTTTGGTCGATACTTACCTCGGCAGATATCAATCCGGGAACAATTTTGACATTACCTGCGTCCCCAAGATAATTACATAAGCTAGAGGCCTCCTTCCTTCTAGAAAATGCATTACACGACTTACATCTTTCAAGGAAAGAATTCTGTCAGTTAATCTGTCTTGAAAACCGGCCAAATGTTCTCCTCCCAAAGAATTACATCTCAGGACATGCATCACATCTGACAACAGCAGAATCAATCTCCTGATAATTCAGAGACAGCTCCAAGTACTCCAAAACGGATACAACTACAATCTTACAGAAGAGTGGCAATGACACAACTTCATCCAAAAATTTTATTATGCCGTAACATGGCATTCAATATATATCATTTATGCAACAGCTCTCGGTACAAATAGTGGTTTTTAGCAACAAAAATGCTGAATATGGACATCAGGGAAATAACTATAATGGCAACCCATAAATTGACAAACAAGTGATTCCTATGTGTCAGAATAAAATTTCTATTTAAAGCTACCCATAGAAGCACCTTTAGTGTGCTATCCACATGAATTTTCTGGTCCGTAACCAGGTGAAACACCTAGCAAGTTATCCAGAGTCAATGGGTAACCATCAAACCCAAAACTCATGAACTTCACAAAGCATGTTTCTTTGAAATCAGCAATTATTCAAATGCCTCTTTCCATTAAAAGAGCATAGTTGCAGTCTTGCCCATCCAAAACATTTGATTCTAATCTTAAAGCACAATTGTGTCCCCACACCCATTCATGTGAAGCAGAGGTTTTCAACAAGAAATAAGCAATCGCAATGGCCAACACCTTATGCCATGACAACTTGAAACATTTACAGATACCCAAATGTAGCAGGTATAAGAAAGGCACTTGTTTGTGCAGCATCGTTGTCTTTTTCAATCTACATGTGTTATTGCAATTGACAGAAACTGTACGTAAAAATATTGACAGCATTTGGTTAACCATGTTCTAAAGGAAGAATCTTTTAGGCACTCTGTACTCACATTCTAACACCAAGAATGGCACAAAAAAACTCATTGATAATATGGATGCTCAGAAGAATACTCCCTGTGGGTGCAATTTCCTCCTTCAATGTGCACATTTTCTGGAGAAAAACCTACCAATCCCACCCCCAGATTTCTCACATGAGGGCTTTGACTCCCCCATATTCAATGATCTTGATAAAGAATTTCCAGCCATGGAACGTGGTATTCTGTTCCTCTGGCCTGTGGACCTTGTTGTTGAAGGAGGAGACTTGGCTGGTGAGCTGGCCTCTGTGTCTGATGAACTGGGTCTTCTAGAGTGACCAGTATTATCTCTGTTCGAGTGACTATCTGCAATTGCACTCCTGCCAGATGATAATCCAGATTTCTGTCTTCTGTTTCGATGATAGGGTATATCTGACTCAGAACCCACTGATGCACTCCTGCTATTTGAGGTGGATCTCACATTGTTGTTGTTGTCTCTGGTAGGAGTGGAGAAATTGGAAGACTCCTCTGCCTGATGATGCTTTGGATGTCTGGGAGTTCTGTAACTTGCATCTTCCAAAGGCACTGAACTACTTGTCTGCATCATATTTTCATTGTAATTTGACATGTCACCTGAGTCTTTCGGAGATCTTAATGAATGCAGTTGTCTGCCAAGAAAATCAATTGTCCTTTGGCATTCAGCAAGCTTCTCTGCTGCTGCAGCAATTTCCCTGTCCTGCATAAGTAAGAGTTAATCGTATCAACAAATGGGATATCTTCCCCCAGAGAGATATTAAATGGGCATTTATACCAAGGATGAGAGAGAGTACTTGTTTTGCCTTCATTTCATTCTCTGCTGCCACTGCACGTGACAATGCTAGTTCTTCCTCCTTCCTGAACATCTTAAAAAATCTACACTTAATATTTACAGATTTGGAATTGAATTGCCCAATAAATCAAATTGAAATACTCCCTATACATCTAGTGACCACTATGAATTATGAATTAAAGGCAACGAAACATTATGCTTAACTCTGCATAATATTGGAGTAATATAAAAGCATGCTTGCAGCAGTTTCACCAACCTTTCCAACTGTTCAATCAGAACCCTGTGATTGGCATCTGCTTCTTCTTGATGTTTTCGCTCTTCTTCAAGCTCTGACATTAAAGATTCAATCTTTTCATGCAAGCTGGTTTTTTCAAGCTCAATCCTCTTCAGCTGTGATTCAAGATCCGATTTCAAAGAAATTAATGTTTCTGACTGACTCTGTGCTAGATGCCTTGAGTTCTGAACAGAAGCAAGTTCATGCTGCAGTTTTTCTACTGTTTCTTCCATTTCTTTTACTTGATTGTTTAAATCTTTGACTTTGTCTTCATGCGTAGTCAACTCTAGTTTTAATTCATCTCTCTCCCGGCAAACTTCTAGCAGCTTCTCGTCTACGCCCTTAGATTTACTCAGCTCGGCCTGCAACTCAGACTCCAAGCATACCTTTTCTGCTTGCAAAGTCTTAATCTTGACTTCGGCATTTTCATCATTTTTCACTTTGGATTCAGCATTTCCATTTTCATGACTTCGAACACTGCCTGTGTCTGTTAATGCACACATACTTCCATTGTCATTACCGCTATCTTTGTTTTCACCAAGAACACTCTTACATAATTCAGAAATCTCACCCAACAAAGAAGAAAACTCGTTGACAAAGGAAACAGAAGTCAAGTTTCCATGGAAAAAGTCATTCACAGTTCTGCTGAATTTCTCAACATTGGTCTGCATGTTTTGCACTTTATAGGCTGGGAACTTACGGGAACTTTGAATTTCTCTTGATATAGAATGAATCAGAGAAACAACTCTGGAAAGAGCTCCATCCATATCAGCATCCGTCATGTTTATCTGGATTTTATGACCAGGGCCAAAAGACTCTCCCTTTGCATCAATGGAACCATCTTGATAAGAGGTTAGAGTCTCCGGAAGCTTTGTCACATCAGTAGAGGTGCCATGAACAATACTCGACTCTTTCATGGCTGACTTAACAGTCAGAATCACTTGCTCTGCATCATTAGTGCTGGTACACGCCTCAAAAATGGAGTCAAGTTTTCTTCGAAGAATCGCTAAAGCAGTCTCATTTTTAGCACTATTCAACTGCATAGCAGTTAGCTTCTGTTGCACAGAATCAAGTTTCTTTGAGAGCTCTGAGCACTGTCGAATGGCAGCCTGGAGCTCTGAATCTTTTGTTGCAAGAATTTTTACAAATGCCACTCTGTCATCACTTTCACCCTTGTTCTTTTCCCCTGAAGTGTCTGATCTTCCGCCTGAGGATTCCATTCCAGTAGAAGGAAGAGAAGCCAGCCTCTCCATTTCTTCAAAGTCATCCATCAGCTTAAATTTCTCAGGCTCATTGTTGACCTTCTCATTTCTTCCTGACCCCTTATCTTTCTTTAGCTGGGGCAACCCAGACATCACGGCTGAAGAAGTAGCCCATGAATCTGTACAGCTTACTTCATCATCATTGCCATCCTCAGACATTGATGTTAAGCTAGGAGGGTTGCTTGTTGTGTGACTCCTAGGCCCTTCAGAAGACAATTCAAGAACTGATTTTCTCTGTTTCTGATCAGAACTGAAAGCTTCCAACTGTTTTTCAAGATATGAAATCCTACTCTGTGACTTTGAGTTCACTGACCTTGAAGCTTGAAGTTCACTGTTTCTCTTTGCCAATGCCTCTTTTAACATTTTTGTTTCCTCCTCCATTGCCAAAAGCCGTTCTGTCAGGAATGCAGATTCCTTTTGTCCTTGATGATCATGCCCATAGTCATATCCAGAGTCAAATGCTGAGGAAACAAATGGGCTACTGCTCCTTGATGGCGATGATCTCCTTCGTCGAGGTTCTGGCAATTCTTTCACATACTCTGCTTCCATCCTCATTTGAGCCAGTGCAGCCGGCCCAGGCAGTTTCTTTCTAACAAGACCCCTTAGCCGTTGGCACTCTCCTTCCAACTTTGCAATCTTCTTGACATCTTCCAAATGTTGCTTATTTGCGGCATCTGCACTCTTCATGCTTATGTTCTTTTCTTCTGTCCGGATTTCCAGAGACTTGTTTAAAAGCTGAATTTCAAAGGATAATGATGCATTATCCTTTTTATACTGTTCAAGATTAACCTGAAGCACATTAACTTGAGCCTCTGCTTCAGCTCTTAAATCATGCATTTCTGCCAGTTCTCTGGTGCGTTCCTGCAACGACCTGGTTAATGCAGCATTTTCTGCCTCTCCTTGAATGATCCGATGGTCCAAAACTGAAAATTTGGAATCATATTCAAACTTTATTCTTTCACATTCCCTGTTCTTGTTTATAATGGTTTCACTGATTTTTCGGTCATACTCTTCCTTAATCAGCCGCATCTGCTTCATGCACTCTTTCAGAGCACCATCCAAATGAGACACTCTGTCTTCAAGCGCAGTTTTTTGCTGTGTTAAAGATTCAACTTGTTGCTTTGAAGCAGTTGCTTCAGCTTCAGCCTTCTCCCAGCCTAGAAAGAAAACAAAAGGGCATAAAAGGTGTTTCATGCCAAAGCTTGAATGACTAAAATACCTACATAAAAGGCATCGGCTCTTTTGTAAACAAAATAGGAGCTTGTTCAAACTACCAGCTCAATAATCCTACCTGAAACAGCTTCTTCTGCAACTTTTGCATGTTGTTTCACCAGATTTTCTTTCACTGATATCTCTGAAAGAGCTGCGGAGAGCTTTTCGTTCAAATTTTTATTTTGTTCCCCTAGTTCTTGAATCTGCTGAGCTGTTTCTTCCAAATGCTCATCACGTTCTGTAATGGTCTTCAAGGCTTCCTGATTTGAATAGAACAATTCTTAGAGAAGAAGAACTAAAACCATACTTTAAACTAAATTTGGCAGTGACAATAATTTAACTGCAATTTTCCGTCAGCAACAAAGAACCGTTTCAAGAGAATATGTTTGATGTTGCATTCATACATTCAAACCAAAGACAATTGTTAACTTCCTTGCTTCATAAATTTCGGTGGGGATTTAAAGTCTTGCTTTCACCATGGCGATGTTTTCATAGCTGGTTCATTGTTTCATACATTTATACTGTCAGCAGGTCATGTAGATGCGATTTTAACCTCTAAGCTAGTTTGTGTTGTTGACTTTGTTTTTCTCCCTCCCTTTTTCACCCCAAAGTAAAAAGCAAAGTAAACAGAAACAGTAGGTGGTCAAATAGAACATCAATTCTTTACATGCAATTGCTTTTTTGAGGATGATTCTAGAAGGTTTTAATGCAACGAGATGAGATTCTGCTCCACAATTCAATTTGCAAGGGGTCAAGGGCTCAATTTAGGCTGACAGACCAAAGACTTTTTTCATAGAAATTGCAGGAAATGGTTGGTTGAAAGAAAAGGAATAGAGCACTATGTACCAAGCATCCATGAAAAAGCCTGGGAATATTGAGCATATTCAGGTTTATTTGATCCTTTATAAAGTACTTGATTCCCTTCTGCTTTTCTGTCAATATGCAGAATATTACCAAAATGTTTCGAAAAGTAAGGATCTTTACCCAGGGGCTTAATGCTCATCCTGAAAAGTAGATGTGCAGGTAGCTGTAAGGGTCAACGATACCATTGAACTGTTAGGAAACGAGGCTGTAGTTCCTCATAGTTGACCACAATTTATTGATATGCTATTTCCAACCAATTTTTAACAAATGCTAAGAAATGGCAATAATGCGTTCACTGATAGGCTAACCCAGTAAGTGAAGCTTGATAGCCTCTGTTCTGGTAGTAAGCTCAAATTATTTTTTCTATTTTCCTTTTTCTTAAAAAGCATGCCATGAAGCGAGCTTTCGGCCCTGTGTTCACATACATAAAAACCTCAATGCCTTGAACCCAGGTTAATGGCCTATAGAAAGATCTGGTCATTTAAGACAAAGGTCCAAAGAAAGAGCCCCCATTTTCTAGATATGACAAGTAATGCAACTGAAATAGAAGGTTATTATTGCATCTATGGAGACCCTTGGGATCTACTCTACAAATTCAGTTTCAGCCATGTCTTGTAGAAAATTTATCTCAGATTAAGCATTGGGTTGAACCTGTTACCTATAAAAATGCAAGTCACAATGCATACCAATAAGCTACACCTCATTAATAACTGCCAAAGGCTACAAAGTTATACTTTTACTCTAATCAGCTTACCAGCAGTTGGAATTACAATGTCTGGGTTTTATAAGTCAAGTTTCAATCCCTCACATGACAGATAGGATAACAGGAAGATGAAAAAATACCAAAGGAAAATCCCAAACATTGTTTACATCCAACAGGACAGCCATTTTTGCATTATCAGTGCACACACAAAGAAATAAACTAGAAAACTTAAAGATTATACATAAAACGTTCTGTTGCATCTAACATAAATCCTTGTTTGATATATCTTTGTTTATTAGCATGACCATTGTTATATCATCCTGCATGCAGCATTATTCACCAAAACAAACAGCAAAATAAAAATGTAAATTTTCACTTAAGCTTGACAGTATAAGAAGATTGTTAAACAACATATGGGTACAATGATAAGTACAATTCAAACTGAGGGATTTGTTCATTTACTAAATTTGCATGAACTCAAGTGGAGAAAAACCATTTTACCTCTAATTTGTTTGCCTGTTCGTCGTTTTGACGTGCTAAGGCAGCAAGCGATTCTGAAGATTCTGACACAGTTGTCTGTCTTTCTGAAGACCCATGTTTTTCTGAACTTTTCTTTTTCCATCCTAATTTCCGAAAATCCATGGTCACCTAGCTGAAAATGAACAACGACAAGCAAATTTAAGAAAAGTGCATAGTACATTCATCACTGACCTCTGTAACAAGGTAACATTTAGTAACTTTGAAGCAGTTTTGAGCATGAAAAGTTAACCAAGTGCAATGAAAGAAAAACCAAGATCCAAGTTGTTACCAGCTGTAGGAAGCAAGAACTAAGTATATACTTAACAAAATGCCCAATGGAAACAGCAGGCCTCGTTTATATCCTAATTGCTTCTGGGTCAACTATAGAAAGAGAAGTGACAACTACGAAACATGTCAATTTTCAAAAAAGGAATACCAATCTTGGAAAAGAGAATGCTAACTTCTGCAAATACAATGGGGAAACAAATATATATCATCAAGTATTGCATGTTAGTTTAGGCAAATTTCCTGACAAGGCACATTTGAAGACCTTAAACAGGGTAGACGAATCAAAGACCAAGTTATTCAGGCTGTTATAAACCAAATGGTGACTTTTAAAGCAAGCATACATATAAATTAAAATACTAAAAATAGACAACACTTGATAACATGTATTAGACAAGCCTCCTTTTTGACTTCGGCACACCCATGTTTCAATAAAAGATTCCTCCCTTTGCATCCAAGCTACCGCATTTAAAGTTTTTGGGATAGCTATCATGTGCATGCTAAAGTAGATAATTTTCCACTGAATGATTTTCCAGCTTGAACCCCGACAACAGGCATATGCAGCCATGATAATTGCGGAGTACCGATCAAAATTGATGTTTTGGGTTGGCGAAAGAACAAAAGCAGCAGGAAACAGCTGGAGAATCAGAGAAAAAGATGAGCGCATTATTGGAATTCAAAGTTTTATAGCTGTTTTGTCCCAGTCCTAGTAGGTATCAACAACAGGCCCCAAACGTATGTTACAAGAGATAGAGAAAAAGGGTGCAAAGAATGTCCAGGACAAATCTTAGGAATAATATATTGTTGGATGCAAAAGTTGGAACCCAACAACAGGTCATTTGGTAAAATACACATCCATCGTAGAACATGAAAATCAGACCAAAAGAAGCGCGCAGTGACATCCAGGTCTGCTTTAAAAATTCAGAATCTTTGATAAACATGAAAAAACCAAAAAAAAAAATCAAATTGTTCAGAGTATATGCATAGCGCAGGTTAGCAAAATTGCAGAGATAATTTGAAATTCTTATAACTGCTAAACTATCCATGCATAGAGAAAAACGAAAATAGAGCAAGAACTAGAGAGCAAAAGTTTATAAACTGGGGCACTCGAGTTCGTTTCAGACGTAGTCAAACGATGATTCCCCACTTGCTTCCTGAGAAGGTGCGCATTTCTAGGAAATTGAACATCCAAAATTGGAAAAACTAAGACAAAGAAAACGAGTAAAGTAAGATACCAGACCGTCACTTGCACATCTAAAACACAGTGTTACAATCCTGAACTAGGATAGAAAAATTCGTCGGAAAATTGAAATTGAAAAAAAAAACAATTCGATTTCAGAGGGTATCATTCATATTTTTCTGGGTTGATATGGACGATACTCTCTTTGCAGGCGGAAATTACTGAAAAGCGAAAATCCCTGGGAAAGAGATTGGACGAGAAATTTGTTATACTTCATTGCTAAACAGCAGCAGAATTAATATTGATTTTGCTCAGAAATAGACGTGAAGGGCATATCGATGGCTACGATGCCTACTGTGATATGAAAACGCTTGATTCTAATAAGTCCAGTACCCAGATCAAGAAGCCCAAGCAAAAAGCAAGGCAAAAATTATTCGTTACAGTAAGCTCGAAACAAAAGGAAAAGAATCCACCACCATTAGATCCTGAAGGAAGGCTCTGTGAATGGCAAAATTCATAAAATCCCCAGTTTTCTGTTGAACTAATAATGCACATGCAAATCCTAAAACATTCATAAAGCCGTAGCTAAAGCCCTATTGAAGGAGGAATCAACTGCTACTAGTTTTAACAGCATCCCAACCAACGAGAAAATGCTGAAACGAATGGGCATATTCCTGATCTGGCGCAGCGACCCATTAACATTTGCAGACAGATTGCCATGCGGAAACAAAAACTCTTCATGAGTCAGAAGTTGTGAATCGAATTTCTACATTGGTCAGTGACAGGCTCCGCCCAACCAAATTGCAGGAGCTGCAGCAGCAGCAGCCGACTGTCAACAAAACACAAACAGCGTCCGAGAAAGACGCGGCACCAAAAATCTCACAAATGTTCAGCAAAAACTTAAAAATTCTAATCAGTATTCAGAATTCAGAAGCAAACAGCCCACCCACAATCCACATTACCAAATAAATGGGTTTTAGGGCGGAGAGCGAAATGCCAACTGCGGCCAATCTGAGAAATTAGTTGCAGGATAAGAAATTGAAGAACCTGAGACAAGTATTTGAATCTCTGCCAAAAAACAAACCCACCCAGAAAGCCTCTGATTTTGAAGAGACAACTAACCACTACAGCGACAGAGCATGGGCCAGCCGGCGGACAGGAAAAGAAAGGAAACGTAATGGAGAAAAGGAAAAGAAACGGAACCTGCTAAAAAAAACAACAGCAAATCAATCTTCGGGGGAAATTTGTGAGATGCAGATTGGAAGAGTCATCGGTACATTTTTTTTCTGGTAGATCCTCAAGCAAAAGCCATGGCTGCTGCAGCAGCAGGAGGCTGCTGTTCATGAAGAAGATTGATGGATTTCTCCATCAGAAATAGATAGAATAGAGAAAGAGATGATGATAATGATGAAGTCACTATGTTTCTTCTTCGGTTCTTGTGTTCCTTTTTTTTGCGTCTCAAGATTTCTGTAGCCTTTCCTTTTTCTTTTCAATCCGTGGGTATTTTTTCAACCAGATAAAAGTGTGATGGCAGGAGCAGTATTTTTGGCTCTGCTCTCTCTGCAACTTCTGCCTCTGTTTCTTCTTCTTTTTCTCCTCCTGCTGCTCAGCTTAGCATGCCTGGCAGGTCCTCCTGCTCCTGTAGATTCCTGAATGTGCGCCCACAATGCCAGATCAAAAATCAAATTTTAATGTAAGTAGTTGCTAGTTGCTACCCGTGGAAAAGGGATTTGGGATTTGATTAGAAATACTGCTGCCAACCTTGTTATATTCTCCTTTAGATTAGATTATTCGCCAATTGTTTTTGCCGCCGGGCACCTCTTTTGTATTTTGCTTTTGCCTGCTCGTGAAATCCAGAAAAAACTGAGAAAAAAACACACCATTCAATCTGTGGATTGAAAGAAAATTTTTTTGGTTTTGGCTACCGACTCTCTTGCTCCACTCCTTCCAAATGAATGAACGAGCTTTCCAGGTAATGATGTCAAACGTTGCCTGCTGCTGCAATTCTGTTTGGGTAGGTGGGTCCCCAATTTGAAAATGGAATGTGGGTCAGCTCTGCTCTGTACTGTACAGCATTTCTCTGCTCTTTTCTGTGCTCTTCTTGTCTTGAAACCTTCAATCTCAGATTTCTTCTTCAACTCTGACCCTTTTTCACATACAGAGGGATCATATCATATCATTTCATTTCAGCCGTTAACATACATTTTAGTGGACCATCATGGGTCTACATCAAAAGCTGTTACCACCGCTGCTGCTGGCCAGTTCCGATTTACAATAATGAAGATTTGCACGGCCCATTAAAAGAGTTTAATGATCATTGCAGTCATATCCGTGTCTTGATCCACCCAAAGCCAGATTTGCATTGGAAATCTCGGCTTTAACCGCAGTGAAGAGGTATTTCCAGGGCAAATTGCAGACCAGGTTGAAAATCCACGGCATACCTTGAAAGGTACAGATATAGGTATATATATACACACAC
Organism: Gnetum montanum; assembly: GCA_015680685.1. Taxonomy (NCBI): domain Eukaryota; kingdom Viridiplantae; phylum Streptophyta; class Gnetopsida; order Gnetales; family Gnetaceae; genus Gnetum; species Gnetum montanum. Next base: position 204,385 of record MNCI01001310.1, read on the forward strand.
AGATAATTACAGTAAATAAAATATCTGCCCTGGAGAAACTCCACAGGAGGCATGCTGCGTCCGTTGCAAAATTCGACATAAACCCAGCACCTGATCTGCATGCAAAATTTCCCGAAATGCCAGGAAACGGCATTCCCAGAAAAAACTTCCAGATTGGATCGTAAATAATAAACATACATATCCTGGAGCAGATCTGCAGGAGAAGCAGGGAAGGAATTTCAGATATGCAAACAAGTAGATACTTCGGATTGAACAAGGAGAGATAATTTGGAAAATAAACACAGAAAGATGTTCTTTTTTCACAAATCTGGATAGTATCAGAATCTCCGGACATGTGGCCACTTACAATTATGGGTTTTGGCTTTGGGTAGAGTACAAACAGGCCCATCGTGAGACCCACGGCAGCATCCGATGTTGGTTTCTTTAGAATTAATTCAATGAAACGCAATGCTGTTTCTGGATTTACATGATTTGATTTGTTTTGCAAGGAACCTTGCACGATTCACAGCAAACAACAAAAGGCAAAAAGAAGCCGGAGCAGCAGCAGCGGAAGAAACAAGTCTAAGTCCAAACCTAACCTAACCTCCATGAAAGAATAAATATGATTGGACGAACTCCTACTCATCACCGGATTGCTGATCACTTTTTGTTTTGTTTATTCGCCTCTTACGAATATGTCGCTATTGGCTTTGAAAATTTTTCTTTATTTTTATTCAAGGCCAAACCTCCCAAGGATTCTCTTGGCTCTTTCCTTCCTTGTTTTCCCTAGAATTGCCAATATTCCTCCACCCATTAATGCATGATCCAGATATGCCATGGCCAGTCCCGTTTGTGGGTTCTTTCAATGCATGCATGGGAGATGCTTCGTTTGTACAATCGATCTCCATGGCCGCTTGTTTGATTGTTATGATGAGCATCTTTGACTCCCAAGCCATGGTTAAATATTTGATTATGTTGGTTTGATTGAGGAAAAATTTGAAGCATAAATTTGACACATTGTCGACATGATGTAAATGACATAAGAGGATTGATTTAAGGTACGAACAACATATTCTAATGTAATCTTTAATTAAGAATAATTTTTAAAAACTATGCATTGTGTCATCAAAGTTTGTAGATTGTTTGTAACAATGACTTGCAAAAGTACGGAGAAAACTATTATGAATGTGTAATATAAAAGTTGCTTCATGGTGAACACATTCGTAAAGACAAGTTTAATTTAAAATCACATATTTGAAAATGACATGGGTACTTCAAAGGTATGGTTAAATTTTAGCTAAAGAAAATGATATCACATGAAATCTTAGATAACTAGCTTATAGATATCTAAAAACAAAATCACTCATCCATCCTTTGTTTCCAATAAATAGTATGTTGTATATGGTAGACTTTAGTAAGAACTTCTTTTTATGAATAAGTGGATTTTTATAAATGATTCTATTTCTAATTAATATGTTGTCAAAGAATACTTAGAAGTTAGATGTACTAAGTGTGGGGTTGGTGGGGATTTATAGAAGTTTATAACTCAGTGCTACCTAGCAAAATCAAACTTGTGACCTGGGGTTACTAGGCCAAGATCAATTCCACTAGGCTAACACCTCATTATTAGATGTACATCTGCTAAGTATGGGGAAAAAACAAGTACAAATAAAGACATGGGAAAAAATGATTAAAGAGGAATTTAAGAAATCACAAATAAATGAAGATCATTTTCATACATGTAAATGACCTAGCAACCTAAGTTCAAGTTCAATTCTACAAGGTAGCACTAAATTATAAACTTCTATAAATCTTGGGTGTACCTATGTTTCAATTATTTCAAGTTCCAATACCCCCATACATGTAAATGGCAAAAAATAACTCATGTAGCTAGCCCCATTTTGTTGGGACAAGGGTAGGATGATGATGATGATGATGTATTAATTATGATCTATCATATTTATTCATATCCCTTCTGAGTGTTCAAATAAATAGATGTTGGAACCTAAAATCATTGTAATATAGGTATACCCCAAGATTTATAGTCAAATTAGAACTTTATAATTGAGCATTACCTACTAGATTTAAACCCATGACTCATTATAAATGTTAACAGTATAAATTATTAATCACATGTGAGTAAAGATAAAGTATTTTATGCTATTTTTAACAATGAGTTGTTAGCCTAGTGGTACAAGTCATGCCCTCGTAACCCCAAGTCACAAGTTTGATTCTACCAAGTAGCACTAAGTTATAAACTTCTATAAATCTTGAGGTGTTCCTATGTTTCAATTATTTCAAGTTCCAATAAATATGTTAAGAAATTTAATGATATTTACAAACTTTAAACATGACATTTCATAATAGCAAATTAAATAAAGTTTCAACAAGTAGGAATATTTCCAATGTTATATGCATGAAATGACATTTAGAATTACACAAAAAATTTTAAAATGGGCACAAGATTTTTAAAGAAAATGAGCTTTATTGATTGTAGGTTTCCTTATTAACAACTTGTTAGTAAAGCATTATTACCTTAGCTAAAGTGTGTAGCATTTAATTCCAAGAGTATGCTAATCTCACCCTATTAAATTCTTCTAAAGTGTCATGTTGATAATGAGGTGTTAGCCTAGTGATAAGACTTTTAATTTGAAAGCTCCAAGTCATGGGTTTAATTCTAATGGACAATGTTGAATTTGAAAGTTCTAATAGAACTACATTCTAATTCTTTTGGGGGTACTAACACCATCCCATCCACTCCCAACACCTCACCCAACACAATTGTCCCAATGCATCCCCCTCCCCTCCCCCCTTCCCCCCACCCCAACCTGCCCCCCAACTCTCTCTCACATATACACTCTCTAAAGTATCATGTTGATTATACATCTCAAATGTACCTATAGTCCAATCATTTTAGTTTAATAATGAGGTATTGGCCTAGTGGTAAGTTTCTTGATTTGAAAGCTCTAAGTCATATGTCTAATTCTAGTGGATAATGATGACTTATATATCTTGGAATATAGCTATATTACAATTATTTCAGGGTTCCAACAACCCTCAATTCAAAAATTATTTCAATTTAACAATGAGATGTTAGCTTAGTGATAAGACTCTTGACTTGAATGAAACAAGTCATGGGTTCAATTCTAGCAAGCAATGTTGTAATGGTACTACTTTAGAGAAGTACCATTTGGCACCAAACTTGAGTTTAAAACTAGCCACATGTCCCAAAGTAGACCTAATATGGACTATGCTTTAACATTCATAGCACTTGCTCACATAGCATAAGCGTACATCACATGTTAGTCTATGAATTAGGAGCGTAATGAGTACACCTCATGAAATCATATAAGCAATAAGACCAACATGATAAACATGCACACGTGACCACAACAAGCACCTGCAACCACACAAAAGACAATGTTCCCCTAGAATAGCTAAGACATGTTCCTAATCTAACGTATCTAGTCCTAAGCCCTACTCCAAAGATAGGGTGCTAGCCCAACCCAACGAAGTGAAGCCTTCCCAACAAGCCTACATATCCTTGTGACGAGGTACATGAAAGAATTAGGTCCCATGTAGTGCTTTAGTGATGGTTGTGATAACATTGAACCCATAAGGATCTCTACACTTCTTCAATCCCTATTCCAAAGGAAAACAACCTTCGATCCACCAACAATGCATGTTTTCCTACACTCTTCCCACTTGAAAGAAGTGATAACCTCAAAGCTTGAGTCTTTATCCATATGCATCCTCAAACATGTAGAGCACATTGGATATCAAGGGTATTGAACAACTCAAAATCCATTTGACAATTGTAGACAAGAAGGTTCAACAACTAGGGTATCTATTGTAAAGCACAAATGTTGAGCTCAACTTGACATCTAATCGAGACTTAAATGTGCTCATGCAACCAAAGTTAAGAAAGAATAAGCTTGCTCTTTTTCATGTAACCTATACTAACCTTTTGACCTAGAGTAAGACTTACTTCAAATGTAAACCATTTTCTTACACTTTGTAGTGATACAAATGTGTTGTCTCTTAGAGGTACTCATTTCTCTATCCTTGAACCATAGGGAGTTTCCTCTTTTTTTAAGAATCATGAAGCATTCCCTACTCTTTTGAGAAACATGGGACATTTCCTTCTCTTTTGAGAAACATGGGGCATTTCCTTTCTTGTTGACAACCATGGGATATTTCCTCCCCTTTTGACAACCACGGGGCATTCCCTTATCTTTTATCTTTTTTTTTTCTATACATGGTTCAATCCATAAAAGAAGTGGTAGCACTTGGCTTGCCATGTTCCATCCTTTAGATACTCACTATCCTATTTGAACACCTAATCTATCACCATGTACTAAGGTGGTCAGACCCTCATTAATTTGTTGTAAGGAACTCATGAGTCTCATCTCTCTATCTTGTTCATCCACATTGGATATCATCAATGGAGCACAAGGTCGATGCTCAATTACATTCAATCTACAATTCTCCTCTTAACCTTTTCAATTGTTTGTATTCAGAGCACTATGGGACCATTCAACAACAATGTGATTTTCAGCACAAACATAACATTTAATCCCTCAATGCGCCCAAGGATTCTAAGCAGAACCTCCAAAACAAGATCATTTACTCCAAGATCTATCTTATCCTTGAGAAGTTTGTTGTTTTCAATACACCTATTTAGAGGATTAACTACATAAGGTAGGAGCTACATGTGTGCACTTAAAGACACTAGAATTATTCTTTCCATTACCTTTCCCAAGCTTCTTACTCTATTTCTTGCTTTCTAATAGTTGTTCCATCTCACCCTTATCCTTCTTTCATGTCTTAAAACCTGTCAAACTACCTAGATGACCTCCTTGTATCTAGTGATCTTACGAGTTTTGATTTCATAGTGAACCCAAGGTTTAAGGCCATTGAAGAACAATCTACATTTGCTATGCTCATTCATATTCATAATTTGTGTGGTGATATTTTAATACTCTTGAACATGCTCCTCCAACTCTCTCATGTGTTGGATGTCTTTCAGTTTCATCCATTCTTTGTCAATGGAAGTACCTGGATGAAAGCTCTTAATCAAAGTACACTTAAATTCATCCTAGGTCCTAATGGGCCTACCTATCCTAGCCTTTTTGAATAATGCTTAGCTACCAAGTTTTTGCAGTTTTACCAAAGAATTGGATAGCAATGTGAGCTTGTTTCTTAGTGGTATATTCATACATTTCAAGAAACTCCTCCATCTCAAAGAGAAAAGCATTGATAACAACATCACCCCTATCACCTTCATAAATTTTTAGCTCTTTTAGTCAAAACTTGAAAACTAATTTACTCAATCTTGATGTCTATGCCTTTGCTTGCAAGGCCAATTGATTTTTCATGCCACCAATCTCATCTATCAATTGAATTTTCAAGCCCTAATCTCATTTGTCAATTAACTTCTCAAGGCCTCCACCTCATTTTATTGGCTTTCAAACAAGGCTTGTTAAGTTTCTGTTAATTATCTCAGCTCTTGGATGGTAAGCTAAAGATCATTAATAACATCACCAAGGCATACCACTCAATTCCTAAGCACAAATTTCTAGCTTATGTTTGGTGTTGGAGCCTAACTCTGGCAAGAAAGGAGCTTCTATTAGACCAACCAACTCTTGGATCATGCAAGCCTTCTCTACTATACACATCTTGAACTTATATTAACGCGGCTAGGTTACCAAGTATATACTACTACGCATACCAAGTATTCACTACTAGGATCACCAAGCATTAATATATTATGCTTGAACTGGTCATACTCACATGCTTATGGATAACTTCATTACTTACTTAAGAACACAAATATAAATTGCATGTAAAGTAAAGTGCTGAAAAGTAGAATTAAACTACTCTAAGTACCACAATGGATGTAGGAAATCTCGATTCTATTTTGTTCATGCAAATGTGTCTAGGTACATGTGCACTCAAATAAAATGCTATAAAATCTCGTAAATCCACACTACTGACACTTGGAGGAAAGAAGATTCTAACTTTTGCAAAAGAAAACTACAAGAATTCAAGTAAGTCTAACACTTAAAGGTACCATAAATGTGAGGGGTGTGCACATTTATATAGACAATGACTATGTTCGTGTCGACATACCTGCATCAATGCATCCTAGCATGAGACAACAAGGATATGTCGACAGGGCTGCGTTGATGGGTATGCATCAACGCAACCTATATTATGATGGTTCATCATATATTAAATTCTTTCTTTAATATCCTTACCTCTAAATTGAGGTAAATGCCTTTGTAGAAAGAGCATCTAACATCTTCTGTATAACAATCTGTTGTGCAAAAGCCTTTAGCATCTTTAGATTAGTGCATTTACATTTATAGGTACTAATTCTTAATAATTCTCTTTATGGGAATATCTTAATTTTCATGTGTTCTTTGGTATTCATATTTGTTGTAAAAGCTAATTTATGGGAGCCTTTATTTTATTTCTTATATCTACTATTTAATCTGTACTTGCTTCATAAGTTGTGTTACTATGACCCTACATATTCTTAGATTCTTAAACATTTTCATATTTTCTATGCTTTGTAGTACATTTGCTATAAATTTCTTGTTGTTGCTCAAACTTAACATCCTTTTTAGATTCTACATAATTTATGGCTTATGGTATACCTAAAATCATTGTATTTTCAAGGCATGCATTTTAAGCTTATGAAATTTTTAGCAGTGGCATGTAAGCAATGGTCTTGATAGCTTTGCAAAGTGTTGGGGTCCATAAATTAAGTTTCGGGTAGGTTCTGTAAATTTTATAAAGAGTCAAGATGTAAAAAATTCTACACATTGCTTAAGAGAATTTTGAAAGATCTTGTGAGTGTTTCGTAACAAAAGCTTTCATAAATTTAAGAGTTTTCAAGCCCTAGTATGGAGTGAACCTTAGATGCTTACTAATAATTCCTATCACATTTGTAAGAGCTATAGGAACTTGCATTCATAAGGCTTGCACTTAGTGATTATGAATAATTCTTCTTACATTTAGAAAGGTTGCCAAAAATTTATATAGATTCGTAAGTTGAGATAACATCAACATTTTTTAGTTTTACCATTACAAATTTTGAGTTAAGCTTTTTTAGAATTGACTATGTGCTTTGTTTTTTAATTAATGAGCCTCTGTGAGTATTCGCAATTATAGTCTAAGTGAGAATAATGCAAATGAAAATGTTAACAAGTGGGTATTTTGTATTAAGAGAAAGGTTGATAACATGGTAGATAAATATAAAGCCCAATTAGTTGTTAGAGGTTTTGTACAAAGGAAGACCATTAGTTATATAAAAAACATTTATGCCTAGCATAAAATAGTGAATCATATAATGCATTTTATCTTTAGCTATGACTTCTTATTGGAAATGTATCAACTCAATATTAAGTCTACTGTCTTGAATGGAGATCTACAAGAAGAAATATTTATATACCAACCTAAAGGCTTTCTGGATATTAAGTTACCTAATCATGTTTGCAAACTAAAAAAAGTTCCTTTATGAGTTAAATTAAGCTCCCAAAGAATGGTACATAAGTTTTGATAAGTGTGTATATGAATTAGGGTTCAAAAGACCAAATGCAAATACAAATATCTATGTTTTGAAAATAAAGGATTCATGAAGAGCAATATTCCTATTATTATACATTGATGATATTGTAATAACTAGGAAGAATACTTAGCTAATTAATCAAGTTTAAAATGAGTTGAAAATAAAATTTAAGATGTCAAACCTAGGCTTGCTCAATTTCTTAATTTTAAAATTCATTGGTTATTAATCCATATACAAGTAACTTAAAATAAGTATGTTTTGTATCTATTAAAAGAATGTCATATAATGGATTGTACACTAAGATAAACACTATTGAATTTAGGAAGTGTACTTTGGGTATATGGTTCTGAACCAATTCCTAGCCTCATGTTGTATCAAAGTTAATTGGAAATTTGATCTATTTAACTAATATTTAACCAAATATTTCATATTCAGTAAATTTGCTATCTAGATATAATTAGAAACATACTAACATTTAAATGAATATCATCATTAGTAAATTAAGATATTTGAGAGGCATTGTTAATTATAAATTAAAATTTGATTGTCCTTTAAAACTTCACCTAATAGGTTGTATAGATGCAAACTATGATGGTGATACATCCTAATAGTACTCAATGATAAGTTTTCTTGTAGAACATCATGAGAATACAATCTCTTGGTGATCAACTAAAAAAAAGCAGTTTCTCTATCTCTAATATAGTTTGAATACAAAGCCATAGTTAAACTTCTCATAGAGTTAAAATGGCTTCATCAATTATTTAGAGAGCTTAAGAATGATATTTCATTGCTAATTACAATTGTCTATGATAAGTAAAGTACAATCAAGATAATCAAAAATTAATTATTCTATCAAAGAATGAAGCATATCAATATTGTTATACATTATATCTAATATGTGTTTGCTTAAGACTTCATCTCTCTAGTTTACATTAATATCATTGAACAACTTGCTAATGACTTTACCTAATGATGAGTGGCAAGGTACCCCTACACTCAACCATATGAATACGAGCATTACACACGCGATCTGGTCGAACTCTGTAGACAGACTAGTTGTGGCATCTAAACAGTTAGCCTTAGGTCATAGTTCGCTGTCTTCCCACTTGGACTAGTATTAGCTTTGTCACATATGGTTTAGTCTAGAGTGAGGTGTATGATGGGTTTCTAATCTAATGCTACTCTTGAAGGCAATGGAAAGTAATAGTATCTAAGCTAAGAGAGAAAGGGTAAGAGAGAATTTAAACTAGCCTAAGTGCAATGAGCATCCATTCCTTGATTATCCGTACACATCTTGGACTTCATGCACGACTACCACTAGGATTACCAAGCACAAATCCTAGGTACGCTACTGGGTTACCAAGTAGTCACACTTAAATGCTCGTAATCAAGTCGTATTCATTCTGTGTTTTAACATGAGATAAGGGAGAGAGAGATTAACTAGGAAAGTAGTAAATAATAATTAATTAAATAATTAATCTAAGTGAATGTTGTAATGATGAAGTAATCTCGATCTTTATTTTTGGTCATGTGCATGCCCAAGTACGTCACACTCGAATAAAGGATTCTGTACAATTACAATCACCACATTGCGGGCATACACTAGGAAATAATTCTAACTCTAGGAAGGGAAAACTAAAAGAGTTTAGCTAAGGAACTAAGAACTAGATTCTAGAACAAGAAAAGCTACTACTTATTTATAGAATTGGCAGTGGGTTGCGATATCGCGTACACGATATTGTAGGGAAAGACGTGATATCGTGTATGTGATATCACGGCCTATGCGATATCGCATCCCATCATACACCCACGACTAAATGAAAACTCGTCCTTGAGTTACAGTGATTACACAGTGGATAGGTATGGGATTATTAGATGGGAAGAATGGAATTATGCTGCAGTGTGGAATGAAAAAAAAATGGAGACACAACACAAATGATGTTCTACATCTACAAAAATGGGTGGAACTCATGTAGTTTCAGGTGGTGGTGGCTCCTCCATTGGTGCTTTCCCTTTGTCTTGTGCTCCTAGTTTTGAGGCTTGATGATGTTGAAGTATGACCTAGAGTTTCTCCTCTTGTAAGGCCTTGAGTGCCTTGGCATGCGTGTAAGTTTTCACTTGTGCCATAGAGGCATCCCAATCAGCCTTCTCTTTTTCTTCTACCACCCTTTTATTCTCTGTCAACAGGTTATTAAGTTGCTCGGTTCTGAAAGTGTCCAGTTGGTTCTGAGCAACCTTTGGCCCTGTATTCAAAAGGTTTAATACTTCCGAAATGGCTTGAATAGAGAAATCAATAGTCACACTATGAATGTTAACCATGGTGCCTTCTCCCTATTATGCCAAAATTGGTACGTCTCTCTTAGGTACTAGGCATTGCTTTCAGAGAGGGTAGGCCATAATGGGAATCCTTTGAGGTGATCCTTAATGGTCTCAGGAGCGAACTCTGCAAAAGATTGGAAGTTCAATTCGACAATCATTGTAGCAAATGTGGACTTTTCATGGATGGCCTAAACACAATCTTGGGGTAACGTGAGATGTTGTCCCTGTTCAAGCGTTGTAGTAGCTCCTCCTTCTACTTGCCCGGACCATACGGTAGGAGGATCTTCTTGATGAATGCTGAATGATTGTTCCTCCTATTCTGCTTGTTATCTAGTAGGATCTTGTCTTCCACCTCTTCGAGATGGTTTGCTTCCACCTTGAGAAGGACCTTCCTTTTGTCCACGTTTTGGGGCCATCTGCAATCACACGGGGTCAAGCGTTAGTAAGGTTGTTACCAAAGTTAGGTTATACCTTACTACTTGCCTTAATAGATTTACTTTATTTCCATGTGATGTTAATTATTGGAAGAACATGTCCCCGAAAGATTATAATGTTAAGTCCTCTTTACTTAGGTGGTTTCCAAATTTAATTTTTTGGTATAGCTAAGGGGATGAAATTATTTTTGACACATTTTGTTCTTAATTTTACAACTAATTACCCTTAAAGATGTCCTTCAGGCGATGATGAATTTCAAAAAATTTATGCACTATTCAACGTATGCCCCTCCCCCACAACTAAGCTAAACACCCTGGGTTCAAATAGGTTGAAATGGAATGAAAATCAGAGTACTAGCGAATGAGTTATGGATATGAAAGCAAGGGATGCGCAATCGCAAGTCGTAGAGAGGATTTTGAAAAACTTTCCCTACGTGAACAGTTGCAAATGATGTTGATTAGCATAGGGGGGTCACGTATATATATTTTCATTGAAGTTAGGGCACTTAGAGAATGTACCAAATTTTTAATATTTCTTTGAAATTAAACGATGTAAACTAAGGACATCGAGACAATTGTTAAAGGGTTCTAGGGTAATTCAACTAATTCTGAAGGCACGAAAATTATGATGGTGTGGAATTTATTAGTAAGGACCTCAGATGGGAGAAAAAGGCTATGTGATAGTAATAAGGAAAAGAAAATCGTTGGCAATATGCTAAGGGTAAGAAATGGTGTGTGTGAGTTGTGTCATAAGCAAATATTACACAAGTGGGTCCTCCCCAAAGCAGGTTTCAACCTATAATGCCCTGGTGTAACCACACTTAAAAGTGTCTGTGGGCACTAGAAGGGTTAAAAGTAATCCACACTAATTCCACAAAACACACACATGTAAATATCATCGAAATGAGGTAAGAATTCTATGTTACACACGACACGAGCTATAATTACACGAACAGTGAGTTGAGACAAACTATAGAAAGGGATCATAGAGATTGGGACATGAGGTAACTAACCCAGGGCATAGTGAATCCTACGTGTAAAGCATGATTAATGTGTTATTAACCCGTCGTTCCAAGATTAGGACTAAGTCCATTCCTCTAATTAGTGACATCGCATTGTTTCATCCCATGGTGAGCAACTATGAGAGTACCATAACAAGAAGGCATACAATCACTTGGCATTTTGTTCAAGGGAGGAGTCATTTTTGTTTTGTGGCACATTTTTTTTTGAATATTGAATCTAGAGAAGCTGCCAACCTTCAGGCATGGGTGCATGTCTTTCCGGTGGAACCCCCTAGAACAGCATTGGATTTTTGAGTGCCTTTTTGATTACTCTTACTCCCATTTTTCGTTAAATCTACAAGGATCTTAGTACAACCACATTGCATGATAACTCTCATAGATGTCACCAAAGAGAATCCACAAGTCCCCTTGATGTCACACCCTAATTATTCCCACTTTGTCCATCCTTCTTCATTTTAGGTACAATGAACACAAAATTAATTTTAACTTTTAAGCATGTCAAGAATATCACTGTACCCATGAATAGAACCTCTTATTTGTAGAGTGGATGAGTGGGTGTAATGGGCTCACTGTTCAAATAATTGCTCACTTGAGACATGACAACATAAAACACACCTCAACCAATGATCCACATGAGTGTTTTATTCATGGATGAGATTACTTATAAAAAGAAAAAAATACCAAAAGACAAAAAGATAAAACAAGAAGTTGAAAAATGAAAAATTGGAAAACAAAAATTGAAAAATTAAAGAAAATGAAAAAATATTTATTAATCCTGCTTGTTATTAAAATGGGGGATATCCCCCATAACTAATCGGTTGAGCTTGGCAAGGATTAATAAATGAAAGATGAGGATCCTTGCATGTTGGAAGTATTGGAACTTGGCCATACTTACCCCATTTGGGTTCACACACCTGATTATAATAAGCATAGTGGGATAATTTATATGATGTAGTTCTCGGATAACGAGTTGACCCACTATGATATTTGGGACCGTTAGATGGTATACAAGGATTAGGATGTTTCCTTCCATGATTGTGTTCATTGGGCCGTATGGTTGTTGGAGTGTTAGTTGGTGGCCCTGATGAAGTAACATGAGGCGTTGGGTTCGAAGATAAGGATGTAGTGGCCTCAGAATTGTGTTGTCCCTTCTTATGGTCATGTTTAAAGAAGGGACACTTTGGATGTCGAGGAGGCTTTTCACTGTTGTTGGTAGTAGTAGCACAAGTAACGTTCGTGGGTTGTTGCGGTGGTGCAGACACCTTGGGAATAGTTGGTGGCAATGTAGAAGGAGGGAAAGGATGAAAATGTTGAAAATTAGGAGGGGTATAAGGTGCACAAGGTGGTGGTTGTGTTGAAGGTATGGGCTAATAGTATTGAGGAGAATGGCAATATGGTGACGTAGAGTATGTTGGCCCAGTTGGAGAAATAGGATGTTGGACTTGATAAGCAATTACATTCGAATGATATGAAGGGTGTCTCTATTTTAAGGGTGGCTTCCCCCATGACTGGGATTGTTGCCACTGTGATCGAACATAGTATCTCTATACAAACTCTGGATGTAGCATGTTTCCCCAATGCTCATATAAATGTAACAAGATTGGGCATTGGCCCTTGGGGTGTTTGTACAAGCATATGTTGCATTCATATGTATGATTAGTAGTTGAGCACTTATTCCCTTCAGTCTTTTTTTCTGAATGTCTAATGTTTTGTCTTGCTTCTTGGGTTGTCAAAACTCTATCTCTAAGAATATTGACACATTCTCCACACTTTTGATACGTCCATTCCAACATCTTATTGATCTTTGCCTCGACTTCTTCTAATGATTGTTGTATCGGTAAAGATGATTCTTTCTCCTTGTGATAGGTTGATTCCTCCCTTTCATGATTATGGACCTTTGTTAAGTTGAGATTTTGGTCCCATTGATGTTTTTCAACACTCTCTTGTCTAGCCAATTCTCCTTCTTCTTTTGCAACCCGCTTAATAAGCTCTTGGACTTGATGGGTTTTCGTATAGTTGACCTTGGGCATACATTCCTATGGTCTCTCTTGTTTCATTACGTAGCCCATCAATGATATGGTACATTAGCCTTTCCTTGGAGAACCCATGACCTGGACAGTTGTTTAACAGTGCATAATATCTTTCTAAGGCCATGTCCAAGGGTTCATGTTGTGCTTGTTTCCACTCTTGGATTTGTTTCCTTAAGGCTGACACTCTTGCGTAGGTTTGATATTTTTTGTTAAAGACTTCTACCATTGTTGACCAACGTCGTATTGAATTTGGTTTTAACAATCTATACCATACTTTTGCTTGGCCAACGAGTGTCATGGGAAAGAGCTTAAGTTTTTGCCACCCATTATCAATGTTATTCCATGTGCAGGCATTATAGAAGGCTTGTAAATGTTGATATAGATCTAAGTCATAGCCTCCTAAAAAATTAGGGAAGTTTAGGGTATACAGCTCTCTTTACGATGCCTACGGAGATTCGAATAGCCTCCTGTATTTGCGTTAAGCTTGTAGTGGCCAATAGGGGTTCATCGTCATTGGGTAAGTTATGCTTTCATGCATTGGAATGATGTTGCTTTTGTTAATGTCTATAAGAAACCCCCACTTTAGGTTGTGTACTCCAGTCTTCATCATCATATAGTTCGTTGGTTCTCCAATGAACTTCCTCACTAGGTGTGGCATTATTGTAATCTTGTAGGAAAGGCATGGTTGTGAAGTTGTGTGTGAATTTGTGTGTGAATTTGTATGTGAATTTTTATATTTATTTTTTTCTAAAAGATATATTATTAAGTCCTTTACAACGACCTTGTATGATATAACTAATCTAGAGAACTAGCACTGTCCCCGGCAATGGCGCTAATGATGAGTGACGAGGTACCCCTACAATCAACCATACGAATACAAGCGTTACATGCGTGATCTGGTCGAACTCCGTAGATGGACTAGTTGTGGCATCTAAATAGTTAGCCTTAGGTCACAGTTCATTGTCTTCCCACCTAGACTAGTATTAGCTTTGTCACATATGGTTTAGTCCAGAGTGAGGTGTATGATGGGTTTCTAATCTAATGCTACTCCTGAAGGCAATGGAAAGTAATAGTATCTAAGCTAAGAGAGAAAGGGTAACAGAGAATCTAAACTAGCCTAAGTGCGATGAGCATCCGTTCCTTGATTATCCATACACATCTTGGACTTCGTGCATGACTACCACTGGGATTACCAAGCGCAGATCCTAGGTACACTACTGGGTTACCAAGTAGTCACACTTAAATGCTTGTAATCAAGTCGTACTCATTCCGCATTTTAACATGAGATAAGGGAGAGAGAGGTTAACTAGGAAAGCAGTAAATAACAATTACTTAAATAATTAATCTAAGTGAATGCTGCAATGATGAAGTAATCTCGATCTTTATTTCCGATCATGTGCGTGTCCAAGTACGTCACACTCAGATAAAGGATGTTGTACAATTACAATCACCACACTGTGGGCATACACTGGGAAATAATTCTAACTCTAGGAAGAGAAAACTGCAAGAGTTTAGCTAAGGAACTAAGAAGTAGATTCTAGAACAAGGAAAGCCGCCTCTTATTTATAGAACTGGCGGTGGGCTGTGATATCGCGTACGTGATATCGTAGGAAAAGACGCGATATCGCATCCCATCACCTAACTATTGAGTGTTAAACATTTCAAGAAGTTTGTAATTAGATGGAATTTATAATCTTTATAATAACCCATGCTTTTTTAAACAAAGGATGTTAAGAATATTCAAACTCTATATTTTGTTTTTTCTATTTTTTACTCTTTACCGCAATAATTTTTTTAATTATTGTGATTAATGTAAACCATTTTGTGTTGTCGCCATCATGGTGGTGATGGAATTACTCATATAAAACTAATTATAATTAATATTTGTTAAGCTTTGTTAATCAATCATTTTGATAAGTTATGTTTTGTTGTAATGATTTATATCAATAATTATGCATTCCATAAGGTAGCCTTTATAGTAGCAAACTTGTAGCTCATGTCAACCAAACCAAAAGCATAGAGAGATTACAAATATATTTTTATTTGCGATGGATGAGGATGTAGATAAAAAAATATGTTGAAGGGTGCTCCATATGCTAGCATGCAAAAGGGACAACCATTAATATTGGTCTATATTAGCAATTTTTAGTTCTATACCAACCATGGGAGGATATCACTATTGATTTTATCTCCAATATTCCATGAAGTCAAAAGGAAAATGATTGTATTTTGTGTCATAAATAGATTTTCAAAAATGACTCATTTCCTCCATGAGATTGTGATGCTACATGGAATTCCATGAAGCATCATAAGTGATTAGGATGTTAAGTTCATAAGTTTGTTTTGGCATACTTTATAGAATTGTGTTAACTATAGGTTACAATTTAGTTCTGCTTATCATCCCAAATGGATGGGTAAATTGAAGTTATAAATAGTAGTCTAAGAAATTTGCTATGTTGCTAATGAGCAGCTAGGTACCCCTATGCCCAACCATGTGAATCACGGGCGTTCACATGCAACTCGGTCGAATTTCATAGATTGTAAGCACTTAACATACACTAGACCTTTAATCAGAAAAACCCTTTGTTAGAACGTTCGTTGTCCTCTCAACCTCACTTGTGAGTTCTGATTGTGATGGTTAAGTGAGATTGAGGCAACTAATTTTTATGGCTTTTTACTTTATCTTTTAGCATCTAACTCTCGGAATGGAAAGTAAGGAATGCAATATTATGTAATATATAATTATCCTAATCTATTTCCTAGCTTTGCCTAGCATAAGTATATGATCCCATCTTCCATGCACATCCTAAGCATCCCCTAACCACTACTAGGTTACCAGATGTTAAGTGTCGCTGGGTTGCCAAGCATTGGGTTTATGTTCGAGGTGGTTGTACTTATGGTTTCTACAAACTATAAACAAGTGATAGCAATTAAAATAATAACAACAGAAACTTAAGGAAATATTAAAGCATATAAATATTAAACTATTAAATGCATTAAATGATTGAGTCCAATTGTTGCAAGGAATAAGTGAAAAGCTTGTCTTTATTGCCATTCACGCCAATGGGCTCAGGTACATCAGTGCTCGAATAAAGAGCCGGACACCTTTCTTACACCTACTACGGGCACTTGGAAAATATTCTAACTGTCGCGGAAACAAATTGTAAGAGCTTCGCTACAACTGACAAAAAGGTACCTAAGTGTGGCAGAAGCCCACTTATTTATAGGCCGAAATAGGTGCCGCGTAAATGGGGCCACGTCGACGCATGGAAGGATGCATCGACGGGGCCGCGTATACGGGGCTACGTCGACATGGCTGCGTATATAGGGTCTCATATATGCAGCCTAGTAAACGCAGCAACCGTCTAGCACTTCGTCAGTTACTTATGTGAGAAAAATCCAAGATTGTAGAAATTGAAGCTCCCTCAAGCTAAATTCACGTATAATAGTTCAATGTGTTGTAGCTGTAGGAAGACACCATTCAAAGTTATTTATGACAAGCATTCACAAGTTCTAGAGGCATTGGAAATGGTGCCAAATGAATTCATAAAGGATTTTTTTACAATTTCATGAGAAGATTTAGGAACAAATTCACAAGGTAATTAACAAGATAAGGAATATGCTAATAAACATCATTAGTAGTTGAAATTTTAGAAGGAAGATCAAGTTTTGATTCATGTTAAATGAGGTAAGTAGCATCCAAGATATTCCAAGCTATTGCCAAGAAAGCTTAGGTCATTTTGAATTAAAAATATCTCTATAAATGCCTATTAGAGAAGCATGCTAGCCCACTTCAAATTTTTATCAATATTCAATGTTACAAATATTCACCATTGGTAACCATATCCATGTGCAAAAGTAAGTTTAAGTTTAGAATGATAAGATTCTACATCTAGCTTATGCATAGACCAAGAATCATCTCACTTTATGAATTAAGGAAAGAGTGCAAAACCAACAATTAGCGAATCATTTCCGACAAGAAGAATTATAACCAAGGAGAAGCTTATAACCTAGAAGGCCTAACCCAAGATACTCCTCAACTTAAGGATCTGTTAAAATTTATAAAAGGAGACATGATGTGAACATGTACACAAGCTAGTGGAAGTATGCATTTGTAGCAATAATATTAATTCATTTTTCTTCCTAAGAAGATAAAGTTAGTGTAGTCAAAATTCTTCAATGTGATGACAAGATACACATCGTAATCTAGCATCTGTCATTACTAACTGCATTATCCTTGCTTATAAATTGAGGGGAAGGTCTTTGTAGAATGAACATTTACCATTCTCTATATATTAATTTGTTGTGTGAAAGCCTCAAGGATCTCGACATCAATGCATTTACATTTTATGTGTCTACTTCTTAGTAATTCTCTTTATGGGTATATCTTGATTTTCATGTGTTCTTTGGTATATTGATATCTATATTTATTGTAAAAATTAATTTGTTAGAGGATGTATTTTATTTCTTGTGTGTGCTATTTAATCTCTTGCTTTGTAAGTTGGTGCCTTGTCATGACCTTGCATATTCTTAGATTCTTAAGTGAAATTATGTGTTGTTTGTAAAGTTTGGGCTTTGTAAAGGTTTATGGTTAAGATCATGAGTTCCTTTATATATTTTCTATGCTTTGTAGTGTTTTTTATTGTTGCTGCAACTTAACATCTTTTTAGGTCCTATATAATTTATGGCTTATGGTATACCTAAAATCATTATATTTGTAAGGTGCATATTTTAAGCTTATGAAAGTTTTAACAGTACTTTAATAGGCATGTAAACTTTCCCTAATAGCTTTGCAAATTGTTGGGGTACATAAATTAAGTTTTTGTTAAGTTCCATAAAGTTTATAAGGGTTCAAGGTGCTAATGTCTACACATTTCTTAAGAGAATTTTGTAAGGCCTTGTGAGTATTTGTAATGGTTAGAAGTTGAGAGTAATAGTTGAAAGCATTCATAGACTTAAGAGTTATTATTAAGAGTTAGAGTGGAGTGAACCTTAAGATGTTACCAATAATTTCTATAACATTTGTAAGGACTATAGGAACTTGTGTTGTTTCTCCAACTGAGCTAAGGGAAGTGAGAACGAGGGATGGGGTTGAATCAGAGTTCTTCAAAGATTTGTACAAATTAAAGACTAGTAGAAAGCCTCAAAACAAAACTTAATGCAAAAGGCAAAACAACTATGTAATAAAGAGTAAACACACATACAACTTTTTAAGATGGTTTAGCTGCTAGAATGACTGACCTACATCCACCACAAAACTCTTCTCAATTCCTATGGGGTAGAGTAATTCTATTGGCCAAAAAAACTTATAGAGCTTCTCTAACAATCCTAGAATAAGCACAATTGCTAAGCTCACATCACTAGAGTCAACTTCCACAACATAGAGATTACCAAGCTTTTTGAGAAAACGAAAATATAACTTTTACAGAGAAGAAAGTGAGAGAAATTGAGAAGAAGAGAAAAACAGAGGAGGAAGAAATTCTAGTTTTAGCACCAAGAAGCCAAAAACATGAGTTAACCCATTCAAAGATAAGAGCTTCAACTTATAGTAGCATTTTTCAAAGCTATTTTTTGGTGTTGTTCTTAAAGCCATTATTAATTCATAAGAGAAGTGTGTAGGAGAAAAGTTGTAGCTATTTTCAAAACCATTGTTGATACATCAAAGATACAGAGTTGGAGAAGCATAGAAAAGTAGAACATATAGTTGTTTTCATTCTATTAGGAGGAGGTTGGAGTAGAATGTGAAGCTCAATTATTGCATAGCTCATTGAAAGCTTAGTAGAAGAGGAAGAAATTTGTTATTTCATTTTTTGATGATAATGATCTTTCTATAGAAATAATATGTTCTTCTCATGCTAAGAACAACGCTTCTTTTGATTTTTTTTAAAGGAAAATAATATCGGTCATTGAAGGTAGAAATGACATTGCACATTGGAAGTAGAAATGAAATTGTATGTTGAAAGTAGAAATGACGTCAAGCATTGAAATCAAAAATGATATCACATGTTGAAAGTAGAAATGACATTGCAGGTTAAAATTAGAAATAACATTGTGCATTGAAATTGGAAATGATATCGTGCATTAAAACTAGAAATGATGTTGCATGTTGAAATAAATGATGTTACACATTGAAATTAGAAATGACATCATGCGTTGAAATTAGAAATGATGTTGCAAACTCCCCTAGAAAGCCAAACTTGCAAATAAGCTAAAAGCACCCAATAATATCCCCCTCTTTGAGGTTGGGAGAGCTTAGAACATGAGCTTGAACAAAAGATAACAATGGAAGATCAAACGGAGCGAAGAATTTATGAATAGTGGAAAAAAAACATAAGTAGTTTCAAGCTTAGAATCATCACATAGATTAACTAGGCTCAAGTAACATAGGTGGGAAAAATAGGAAGAATGACACATAGCATAATTAGAAGATACACAAGCTCATAATATGCTCACAATATCCAAGCTTCTAGCCAAAACATCACAAACAAGCATGGAGGCAAATAGACAGTCACTGGAGGTGTACCAACAATAAAATGTAGTTCAAAACAATCAAGCTTACAACATAGAGAGATCATCATTACAACCACAACTTAATTATGAAGTTAGAAGTACACTACAACTCAGTTATGGAGTCAAGAGTACATTGCAACTTATAACAGGTATAAAATAAGCTAAGAAAAGCTGTAAGATTATAAAAAAATATAGAGAAATTATCAAATAAAACATCTTTACTTTTTTTAACAAAACAACTCATGCACACTTGAATCACATATCATATCCTCCTTTTTATAAGAAAAAAAATCAAAACAAACTTTCCCTAATAATAAATATATTAAGCTTAAAACACAAGGATTAGCATAGGTGACAAATACATATAAGAGACACACATCACAACTTAACAAAAAAAAAGGTCATCCTATTTGTTAGTGAATTATCAAGCTTTGGATTAAGATGTAATAATGAGAAAACAACTAGCCAAGCTAAGCATAAAGAAAAAGCATTGTAAAAGGCATAGGATATAATAGAGAGACAAGAAATAATATAGACAGCATCATAGTTATTGATGAGCTGCGATATCGCATACGCGATATCGCGTCCTACCTCATGATCTATAAATAAGAGGTAGCTTCCCTTGTTCAAGATAGTAAGACTTAGACCCTTAGCTAAACTCTTGCATTTTTACCATTCCAGAGTTAGAATAATTTCTGTGTGCCTGCAGTAGGAGCCATAGAGTGAATGGATCTTTATTTGAGCAATTTGTACCTGAGCACACATTTGTGTATGGCAATAAAGACGAACTTTATGATAAACCTTGCAGCATATAGATTAAGCTAAATAGTAATTAATTATTGTTGAATGTTTAAATGCTTTCCTAGCTAATTAATCTCTCTCTCAACCCTTGACACTCCTAGTTAAGTGCACTCAGTACGACCGCTTTGAGCATGTGTGTAGCGCTTGGTAACCCAGTAACGACTAGCGTTTGGTAATCCCAGCAGCGTTGCATTGGTTCAGGATGTGTGCGGCAAGTGGGAATGGATACTGGTGTTAGGAACAATTAGAACTTAGTTAGTAATTAGTTAATGTAAGTTAGTCACTTAGTTCTCCTTACCTTCTCCTATTAGCATAAGACATTAANGATAACACAACAGTAAATCGCACACCGAACAAGACAAAGATGTCTTCTTCTTCACATAAGAGCACTTTACCGCCTAGGTCTAACACAAGAGACAGTCGACAGCATAACACACATAATCAAGATCTATCAATTCCTCAACAATTTCGTGTGGTAAATACTCATCACAATGAGTATGTACTTGACTTTACCTTTATTCTCCATTAAGATGAACAACTGCGTTGGAGAGACTTGGAGGGTAACATAGTGTTGCCTCCAAATCGATCAGTCCCCAACATGCTCCTTCGTGCTATCTCACAAATAGGCATGTCATTTTTGTATGTAGAATATGTTGTATGCGATCATGACACAAGGGACTACCATCCCATAGAAAAGAAACGTCAAAGGGACTTGCAATACGAGAGATATCATACATCCTCGAAGGGTAAATGGCCCCATAACGCTCCGCATGTCTTGAGCGAAATTGAGGGTGGTGAACCTGGTTCATCAAGTTCCACAAAAAACGATGTTCCTCCTCCTAATGATGATCAGGAGGTGGTGAATCAGAACCTCCACTCCACGGTTCATAACCCTGGTTCTGATACCCACGAACACGAAGTGTTCAAAGAAGGAACACAACCACACGATAAAGGCAGACGTTTTGAACATAATCATGATCGTGGTCGAGACCACAGAAGACAAGGTAGAAAAAACCATCATGGCAATGGTTCTCCTTCTTCTTCACCTTCATTGTCACATTCATCCTCTCCTTCAATATCCGGCCACAGTCATAAGGAAACCAACCATGAGGATAAAGGTAAACAGAGTGAAAAACATCGATGAGACAATCAAGAATGAAGATGAGGGTACTCTAAGGAATTAAGGCATGGAAGAAGGGAGAGTAGGGAACCATGTAGACACCATAGACGCTATGAACAAGATGACCACAAAGAACCCCTACTTGCAACTAGAAGCATGCTAGATATAATGGAGGCCATAAGAGTTCTCACAAGGCACCACAAGGATAGTAGGATCAAGAGGTTAGACATGAACAACATCCCACAATTTGAAGGGGGATACAATGTGGATCCTCAAAATCATTTAGAAGCATTCCACGATGCATGTGCCTTGCAGAACATAGAAAAAAAATGGCAAAAACTAAAGTTGTTCCCAAGGATACTAGTGAAAGAAGCTGAAAGCTAGTACTGGTCCTTAGAACCGGAATCCATTCGGAGGTGGAGTACAATGTTAGTATTGTTTAACGATAAGTACCAAACGTACTCCCAAATGTCTAACTTGAAAAACAAAATCCAAGGATGAAAACAAGGAAATCATGAACCCTTGGATGCTACCATGGGCCACTATTACGCACTGTTACATCGTTGCCTTGGCCATGGTTATTCGTAGTGGGATCAACTATGCCATCTCGTAGATGGACTTAAGCATGAAACAAGAAGAACCCTTGAGACGTATGCCCAAGGAAGGTTATCGGAGCTTAGGTCTCATCAAATCCATATATTGCTAGAGCAAGTAGCCAAAGAAGAAGGTGAGCTACGAAAGAGAGAAAGTGTGGAAGAATAAAACCAAGATCCTTCCCTTTGAAAAAGGGGAGTGAGATTCTATGAGGAGGAAGAAGAGTCACCACTTGAAGAGATGGTGAATAGGAAAACCTTACTGCTCCAAAAGTTAACAACCAAAGTATCGGCAAAGGTAGACCAAATGTGGGACTCCTTGGATAGTAGGTATGAAATTATTCTTAAAATTGTAGAGGAGTCTAGAGAGCGAGGTAGTGAGCATGACAAAAAGAAAAAGAAAGAAGTAGACAATGCACGTAACAAGGGTAAGGGTAAAATGGCCATCACCGAAGAGGTTGTGGATTCAGATACGGACAATGAAGATGGATGTGAGATATGCCAATACAACCATCCTAAGGGATGTTGCCCAGTAATCTCACATCTACAAGAGTTTGGGCTGTATGCACTCAACCCACGATTTAATAAATGGCAAGCACCCCAACGGTTACCTTATCCCCAAGGTAACCCAAGGTAGTTTCAACAATCTTCAACATATTATCCAAGTGGAACTCCACCACAACCCATTGAGCAATATCAACAGTGGAAATACCCACAGTCATGGGGGATGCCACCACCAAGGCAGCCATATCCCTACCAGCAACTAGACCCATATGGCTAGTACGTGCAGCATCCAATCTCTCCATGTGACTCTGTTGGTCACGTTACACCACAACATCACTACCAAGCTCGTGAGTATTTTAGAACTCCTTCTCCTATGGGAGATAACCCACATAGATGCCATCCTTTGAATCCATCCGCAACTCTCACACCAATAGCTCCATTACCACCCGCTGCAGCAATGCAAGGGGAACTCCCTACTCAACCGCAGCAACGCAATGCCACAAGGGCTATAAAAACTCAACCTGCTATTGGTTTTGACAACTGTATGAAGGGAAGACCTTTCTTCAGAACCAACAGCCCAACCAAACCCTCAGAACCACAAGCGGTTGAACCTCTGAACATCTCTCTATCAAATAAGGCTTCAGAGCTCCCTTCAAACCGAACACCGAGGTCAACACATACAATTATGTTAACACATGTCGTTACTGACTGGATTAAGGAGGGCCACCTTCCCAGGAAATTCTTTGATCCTGGAAGCCCTCTAATCTATCTCCAAGTCGCTGGGAATGAGCCATGTAAAGCTCTTCTAGGCTCAGGTTTCGGAGTCAACTTAATATCACAGGAGATGTATAAAGCCTAGAACCTGCCTTCGTTAAAGAAAAGTAATATTTGCCTAGAGCTGGCCCACTAGTCCATCACTGTTCCCTTGGGACTAGTGGAGGACATCGTTACCACTGTGTGTGGGTGGTCATACCCAACTGATTTCCTAGTGATACAAGTAAACAATGATAAAGGGGACTTCCCAATAATCATGGGAAGGGCATGGCTAAGTACCATAAATGTGCACCTAGGAATTCATGATCTTTCCTTGGAAATATCTAAGGAAAACACTTTTGGAAAGATTGAGAAGAAGAAAGTTCCATGCATCGCATACAGTGACACAGGGTGTAATTGCGTGCAGAGATCATGGGTTATGCAAAGTTTAGCATTGCTTGCATGCAACCGGTGTGCACAAGAAATGAACATACAAAAGTGCCTGTATGTAACAACCACACAACAAGAAGACACCCAGTGGTTGATAGCTAATCAAGAGAGCAACTCACCAACATGCATGGAATTAACTAAGGGAATAACCTGTGCCTACATCTGAAGTTTAAATGCACCTCCTGACTCAGTCATGGGGGAGATGACCACCTCTACTAATCAATTGAGGCCCTTAGTTCCTTTTTAAGTTTTTGTTTTACACATTTTTTTTTTACAAATTTCTTTAACTTTTCTTGTTTTTTTTTTGCAACATTGTTCATACTTTTTCATTTCTTTTCTTTCCTTTGTGTGATTGTTTGTTTGTTTTTTGTTTGTGTTGTTAGGTTCATCACCTAATAAGTGCTCCTATTGGTAGTATGAACTATATTCTATTGATTGCTAATGTTTGGTTTTTACCTTTGAGTTATAATGTTGATACTAAGGTATGGTTCTTTTGATATAACAGGCAATCAGTCCACGTCATCCATGCATTTATAAATTTCTATGATCTCTCTTGGCTTGGAAATGTACAATTTCCTTCTTTAATTCATAAAACTACCAACGAATTAGTGACTGGGCATTTCTCAAACTGAGGAAGGACTCAAGGATTAAAAAGGGTGTGACTTCAAGGGGATTTGATGCATTTGTGCTGGCCATTCTCTTGGGTGCTTGGATGTTTTCTTCTTGAGTTTTCTTTACCATTCCGACATTGCTCCATTGTCAGGAAGTTGAGCTAATAAAAATAATAAGTCTTTGCATGGTGTGGTTCTCATGCAAAAATATAAAATAAAATAAAATAAAAACAAAACAAAAAAAAAACACACAATGAGAATTCAAGGCATACCCCTTAGACAAAATAATCATATGGGTTACAAGAAATGGTTATGGAACTAAACAAACATGTTCCCTCTAACTAAGGCCCTCTCTCACTTCCTACTTTTCCTTTTCTTGTTTCCTCAGAATGGTGGTGACTCTTTGGCAAAAGCATTCTTGCTACTTCAAGTGGATGGATTAGCCAAGTGTATTAATGCGAAGTCACTAAATGTGGACTGTTTAAAGTTGCATTTGGAATGAGATATACTAAGTCACATTAACCATAAATACACAAGGAGTTGTGCATCACCTTGTTCTTGGCACTCCATTCCATTCCCTTCTCCTCATCATTCTTTCTCCATTTTTCTCCTCATTGGTGGTTGTATCAGTAG
Source organism: Gnetum montanum (assembly GCA_015680685.1). Classification (NCBI taxonomy): domain Eukaryota; kingdom Viridiplantae; phylum Streptophyta; class Gnetopsida; order Gnetales; family Gnetaceae; genus Gnetum; species Gnetum montanum. Next base: position 229,720 of record MNCI01001310.1, read on the forward strand.
TCTATATTTTGGTTGATGTATTGTGTTCTTGTTGGTAAAATCTTGTGGTTAAGACTTTAACTCTTACTTTCAAATGACATTTCCAGAGCCTACGGAATCTTTGAATGTGGGATTGTTAGGGCATTAAGGGCATGAGACTGCTTTGGGGAGAACCCACTAGCATTCCTAATTGGTGCATCCGTTAATTTCTTTCCCTTAAACATTGTTGCAATCAACATTTATTTTGTTTATTACCCCCTACAACATCCATTTTATCGGCATTGTCATTGTTTCTTTTTCTCCATCTTTCTTATTCCTTATATTTTTCCGTTTTATCGCTACCGGAGGATCACTCTTAGTCATGGGGGTCCTGGTCCAATTTTTTTAATTTTCTCCTAACCCCTACACCTTGGGTAGTCACCAAGTGTTATATCTCTAGACTCCGTATTAGCCATATCACAACTTAGCCAATGGACAGTACATCGAGGCAAGGTATCAATTGCATGGTGATTTATTTATCCTTGCTAATATGAGACTATGTTGTGTGTGCAGATGGCAATCAGACAGCAATGGACTGGATTTGGAGGAAACACTTAGGATGGACTGGTGCTAGAATAGTTGTGAAAGGAGCAAGACTGATGGCGCAGTTATGATGGACAACGGAAGGTGCAATTTTGGCATTGGTAGCAACACATCTTTTTTTTTCTTTCTCTCTTCTTTCTCAGCTACCAAATAAGGCTGGATGTCAAATGTGTATAGTGTTCATTCTGGTAGTCATGAACACTAATATTGTCATGTATTATAATGATTGATCCATTCATGTGTCACCCCATTCACCATTAGTGTCATTCAAGTCAATAATCCCATACCTTCCCAATATTTTGTAAGGAACTTGAGCACGAGTTTTCATTCAGTCATGGGGATATGATGAGCCATGATATCGCTTACACGATAAAGCGTCCTGCCTCATTATCTATAAATAAGAGGTGGCTTCCCTTGTTCAAGATAGTAAGACTTAGACCCTTAGCTAAACTCTTGCAGTTTTACCATTCCAGAGTTTGAATAATTCCTGTGTGCCCATAGTAGGAGTCATAGAGTGAACGAATCTTTATTCAAGCAATTTGTACCTGAGCACACATTAGTGTACGGAAATAAAGATGAACTTTATGATAAATCTTGCAGCATATAGATTAAGCTAAATAGTAATTAATTATTGTTGAATGTTTAAATGCTTTCCTAGTTAATTAATCCCTCTCTTAACCCTTGACTTTCGTAGTTAAGTACACTCAGTACGACTGCTTCAAGCATGTGTGTAGCACTTGGTAATTTAGTAACAACTAGCATTTGGTAATCCCACCAATGTTGCACTGGTTTAGTATGTGTGCGGCGAGTGGGAACGGATACTGGTGTTAGGAACAATTAGAAATTAGTTAGTGAATAGTTAATGTAAGTTAGTCACTTAGTTCTCTTTACCTTCCCCTATTAGCATAAGACATTAAAAAGATAAAATTTATAAAAATCATATACCTCAAGCTTACTTAACCATACAATCGTGATAATACAAGTAAGTTTGGGAAGACAATGATTGATTAACCTTGAGTGTTCCATTAAGGCACGTAAGCACTTAGTCCTTGGATTTCAACCGGATTGTGTGTGAAACACTCGTATTCGTATGGTTGAGTGTAGGGGTACCTCATCACTCATCAGTTATGGACATTCATAAGAGCTTTTGGATGAAATAAGAGGATTTTAGAAAGCTTGGAAAATAGCTGAGAAGAGGTAAGGCAAGAAAGGATGAAGCATTGGTGAACATTAAATCTAGAACAAAGTGGAAAAAAAGTAGAAAAGAGTGGAAAGTTTAGGATAAATTTAGTAAGGAGGTGGAAAGGATTACTATGAAAAATTAGAAAGAATGTGTAAAGCATCAGAGATAAATGTCTTTAGCATCAAGAACACCATAAGAAAGGAGAGGCTATACATAGTAAGATATGAAGACTTTATACTTTATCCATGATCTCTTAGAGTTGTTGCATCCCTCATGCTTGGAGCCACAAACAAGGTTATCCTCTAGGCATGATCCCTATGAGGGAATACATAAATCCATAGGGTATGACTTTGAGGATTTAGCAAACTCAGCATGGGCTTCTAGTTCTTTTGTTGCATCTTAAGAGTATCTTATTTTCCTACTTACTTTGCTGATGAGTGGCTAGGTACCCCTATGCCCAACCATGCAAATCACGGGCGTTCACATGCAACTCGATCAAATTCTATAGACTGTAAGCACTTAACATACACCAGACCCTTAACAAGAAAAACCCTTTTTTAGAATGGTCGCTGTCTTCTCAACCTCACTTGTGAGTATCTAGTGGCGATGGTTAAGTGAGATTGAGGCAACTGATTTTTATGGCTTTTTACTTTATCTTTTGGCATCTAATTAAGGTATGGAAAATAAGGAATGAAATATTATCTAATATATAATTATCCTAATCTATATCTTAACTATTCCTAGCATAATTATTTGATCCCATCTTCCAGGCACGTCTTGAGCATCCCCTAACCACTACTAGGTTACCAGATGTTGATTGTCACTAGGTTACCAAGTGTTGGGTTTACGTTCGAGATGGTCGTACTTATGGTTTCTATAAACTATGAATGAGCGATAGTGATTAAATGAATAATAAGAGAAAATTAAGTAATTATCAAAGCATATAAATATTAAGCTAGAAATGCATAGAAATGGCTAAGTCCAAATGCTGCAAGGAATGCTTGAAAGCTCGTCTTTATTACCGTTCACGCCAATGGGCTTAGATACATCAACGCTCGAATAAAGAGCCGGACACGTTCTTACACCTACTGTAGGCACTTGGAAAATATTCTAACTCTCATGGGAACAAACTGCAAGAGCTTCCCCTCAATTGACAAAAAGGTACCTAAGAGTGGTGGGAGGCCACTTATTTATAGGCCAAAATAGGTGTCGCATAAATGGGGCCACGTCGACGCATGGAAGGATGTGTTGACAGGGCCGTGTATACGAGGTCCTGTATACGCAGCCTAGTAGACGCATCAACCATTAAACACTTCATCATACCCCCACGACTGAGTAAAAACTCATCCTCAAGTTCCTCCTACAATTTGGAAGGTATGGACGTTTATTTACAACACACATGATTTGACACACATACACACATACATACATGACGCACCAAGTGCCCGAGCATACAAAGAAAGGAAAATTACAAAAATGGCGGTGTTCAGAGACAAAATTGAACACCCTGCTATCCTCAGTCTCTCCGTTGTATAGAAGGATGGAAAACTTGCCTCAGTCCCTGGCGGTGGTGGTTTCAACGACCGTTCACTAGCCTTTGGCCCATGCGGTGGTGGTGGCGTGAATGATGCCTACCCCACTATAGCTGCAACTTCTGGAGATAATTAGAAAGCCTCCAAGAGGGCTCTCATTTTTTTCTCTTTGCTTTTAGGATCATTCACTGTCCAGGCGGCTTCACCAGTGTGTGCTGGAAGTGGAACCTCCCAAGGGCATGGTAGTGCAGGAAGGAGCTCTTTCAAATTGACGAACCAGGCTATGAACTATTTTTGTTCAATGTCGAATGCTTGGATTGATGTCTATAGTTACTGGTAGTCATTCATCCGATGGGCCAAGTTCTCTGCAACTACACATTGTCCTTCAAAACTTGTGTGAAGAACCTCGAGTTCCACGTTTGCTATTTCCAATTTTTGCTTTGTCGCTTTATGCGCTTGGAACTCACCCTTGTATAAAGAGTACGAGGTGGCCACTTGTTTCTCGAAGTCAGATTGTGGTCTCCTGGCTATGAGCATGGCTAGGTTTGCATAACGAAGGTTGGCGAGCTCCATGTATTCTATCATTTCTTCAATCTGCAACTCCTTGAGGTGGATTTCAACTTGATTGTAGGCATTGAACCCATCAAAGATAGGTTGCCATACCTTGCCTCCTTCTTGGAGCTACTGGAGCACTTGGTTCAACTTGGCCTTTACGACTTGAATCTACTTCTCATTTACTTCCTTTTGTAGTCCCACTTGGTTCCTGTAATGATTCTTGACTTTTTCAAATTTTAGGGCCTCGTTCTTCCAAGCAGCGACTTCGATGGCAGATTTTTGTTGCAAGGTTCAAACCTCCTCCATGGACAGATTTCAATTCTTAGTGACCAACCTTCTTACATCAACACTCACCCTAGCTAGCTCTTCCTGTTGTTGGTGAATAAAACTTTTCATGTGCTTTTTTTCAGCACCAACATTACGCAGGCGATCGAACTTCGTGGTCAACCTGACGTTCTCCTGGTGAAACTCTGCCAAGTCCTTGTCTAAATAATATATCTGAGCATTTTTCAAGGCCTTATCAAAGATTGCCAACTCTTGCTCATCCTCAACTATTTGAATTTTAACCTAAAGCTATTGAAAAGCTTCATCTCTAGTGAGATCACAGTTGAGGAGAGCTGGATTGGCAAGTTGGGTTTTTAACTGGGCAACTTTCATTGCCAAGCATTGATAAGTGGCTTGAGCAACTTCAAGTTGCCGTTTCAAAATGAGGCTCTTACCCCTTGCCGATAGTAGCTTTGACTAGGTTGCAGTTATGTTATCTAGCAGGTCAAAGACATCCAGAAGTGGTTGCTTGGTTCCCACCAGTCGGTCCAACAGTTCTTCATGTTGTGTTGCATCAATCTTGCTACGTGAAGTTTTGGTAGATGCATGTATATCTTGAAGCCCATGTACATCTCGTACAGGCACCACTGGTGTGTTCAGAACCATAGCAATTGTATCAGTAACCACTTCGATTGCAATCTCCTGTTCCTAGTGCTGCATCACTAGGACTGTCGCCCCTTCACCATCCTCCAAGTATACCAAGAAGGTAGCAGCATTTCCTAAAATTTTAGGAAATAGTTGTTGGGTTAATACTGTTACGTCTCAGATGCTAGGATCTATTCTTGCTAGCACTTATGTCCGAGCGGCGGAGAACATCAGCCTTACTCTTTCTAACAAACTGATTGATCGAGCCACTTGCTCGAGGTGGCTCATTGTAGGATGATAAATCGAAGGGTCTTCCCCTCCACCAGTCTTGCCAAATTGCTCTTGCTGGCTCAAGAGTGATTGTTGGATTTCACGGATGTGTTCTACGATAGTTTGCGAACCTGACCTTATTATTTGTGTAGGTGGTGAAGGTGGTTGCTACTCTTTCTCTATTTGCATAAAGGCAGGAGTCCTATCTTTCATCATTTCACACCATGAGGCAATTGGGGCATGTCAGAGTGTATCATTGGTGTATAGTACTATCCCTGCCTGTTTGCACAATTTTTTGATTAGGCAGGGGAAGGGGAGAGCTCGCCTTCCACGTTCGCTTTCGACGAACGTCTTTTCAATTTCCAAGAATATCAGCTATGGAAGGCTCATTGGAAATTTTTCACTCTAGGTGGCATAGGAAAGAGCAGAGAAGGCCATGATTTTATTGGATCTTACCATTGGGTGTAGATGGTAAGATGCAATCTTTGAGTATACCCTCTCTGCAGTGGTTAAGGTGCCGAACTCCTTGCGATCTACCCCATAGCACCACTGAATCCACTCCCCTTTTACCTTAGGGTCTGCTTGTTTTGGGATCTCCACCACATCTACTCTGGTCTTTGGCAACCCCAGAGCTTGCGATATTGCCTCTATAGAGTAAGAGAGATAAATGTCCTTAATCCTTACTCTAGACCCTGGTTGCCGATTTGTCCAGAAGAAATAGGTTTCTCCTAGGTACCATTCACCACTGGTTGTGATGATTAGCCACATAGGAGAACTTTGCAATTGAAGTCTCACATCTTCTGGTGCATTTTCAAGAAATGGTCTAAATTTTAGCTCTTGTAGGACCATCCGTTGCACTTCTCAAGGCTTCATAGCATCAAGACAAGCTTGGGTCAGGGTGACCTCAAGCCTTGGTGCTATCCCTAGAGTTTCATCTCCCTACGATTGCTTGCTGGGCAACTCCTCTTCAGGAATCTGATGGACAGATTCCACATTAGGTCCTTCATGGAGGGGGCCAGTTGCATGAGAGCCCTCCGTGTGCTCTAGTTGTTGCATGCCTCGTCCCCTTCCCGTTCGTGGACGCTTGTCCCTTGGTTGTGATGGTCTTTCATCCCTTGGATGCCTCAGTTTGGGTTCCATTTGCAATCAAACATAACCACCCATTAGACTATGCATAGTAGCTGAAAATGGTCCTTATACACCTTCTCAGTTCAACTATGTTATGTTGTTGGCATGGGCAGTAAATCCCCTGGATTGTTAATTCATGGGTTAGAGCCGAAAACAACAAGGGATGAGTTGGAGTTTAAACCTATTATTTTTGTTTCGTCCCTTAGAGGTGTGAAGTCTTAATTAATTAATTAATTAATCACACATAGGCTTTACCCCCCCACGACTAAGAGCATACCTCCGGTTGCTTAAAAGGGCAAGGATAGGCTGGTGCAGATGCACGATGGAATGTAGGTGCTTGAGAAGAAGTTGGGCAAAAAAAATTTGCAAAATCTCCCCCCAATTTGTTTGCAAAATGATGAAATTTGAAAGCACAACAGGTGTATATATAGGGGTTGGGTGCTGTGTCGATGGGGCCGCATATACGCAGCTGTGTATACGTAGGGGGCTACATATACGGGGCCCCATATATGCAGGTGGTCACTCCCATTGACCAGCCCATAAAAAGCCCAAAAAAATGAATTTAAAACACCAAATTAGGGCGGTTGAAGAGCGTGAGAGGCCTGGAACATGGCTGAGGACAAGAGGAAGGAAAGTTGAGCTAGAAAAAGAGTCAAAGGTAGGAAAACGTGATGAGAAAGAACTTTGCAAAGAGGAAATTGAGCGATGGGACCTTGAAAACAATCAACCACGAAATCAAAAGGATGGGAGACTAACAAGCGGGACCAAGAATATGCAAGTGGGTCCTCCCCATAGCAGGCAATAACCTTAGTAGCCCCTACATATCCTCAACATCGGGGTCCATGGGCACTAGAAGGTTAAATGTAAGCTATGCCGATGCAACAAAACACATACATGTTAATACCACTGTGATGAGATATGAATTCAATGCTACACAAGACACGAGTCACAAATACATGAACAGCAAGATGGGATGAATCGAAGAAGGGATTGCAGAGATTGGGACATGAGGTAACTGACTTAGGGCACAATGAATTCTTAGTGTAAGACATAATTAATGTGTCATTAACCTGTCACTCAAAAATCAGGACCAAGTCTATTCCTCTGATCAGTGACATCACATTATTTTTTCCCAATGATAGACAACAATAAGAGCACCATGACAGCAAGGTGTACGATCACTTGGCGTTTTGTTCAAGGGAGGAGTGATTCAGAATTTCTTTGCGGCACTTTGATCTTGATCTTTTTTTTGAATGTTTAATCTAGAGAAGCCACCTACCTTCAAGCATGGGTGCATGTATTTCTAATGGGACCCCCTAGAATAGCGTTAGGTTCTTTATTGGGTGCCTTTAATACTATTACTCCCATTTTTCATTAGATCTACAAGGATCTTAGTACAACCAAGTTGCATGATAGCATCCACAAATGTCATAAAAAAGAATCCACAAGTTCCCTTGATGTCACACCCTGGCCATTCCCTCTTAGTCCATCATTTTTCACTCTGGGCATAATGAGCACAAAATTACTTTAATTTTTAGTGATGTCAAGAATATCATTGTACCTAGAGTAGAACCTCTTATTAATAGAATGGTTGGGTGGATGTGATGGGCTCGCTATTCAAATAATTAATCACTTGAGATTTGATAGCATAGAATAACACCTCAACCAATGAGTCACATGAGTGTTTTATTCATAGATGAGATTACTCATAAAAAGATAAAAAGAAAAAAAGATAAAACAATAAATTAAAAGGTGAAAAAATGGAAAACAAAAGGTTGAAAAATTAAAGAAACAGAAAAATATTTATTATTTCTGTGTTATTAGAATGGAGGGTACCCCCCATAGCTAAATGGTTGGGCATGGATAGAATTAATAAATGGAAGGTGGGCATCCTTGCATGTTGAAAATATTGGGACCTGGTCATACTTACCCCATTGGGGTTCACACACTTGATTAGAGTTGACATAGTGGGGCAAGTTATAAGATGTGGTTAATTTATAAGGAGTTGACCAACTATGGTACTTGCGACCGTAAGATGGTATGCAAGGATCAACACGTCTCCCCATGTGGCTATATTCATTGGGCCCCATGGTTGTTGGAGTGTTGATTGGTGGCCTAGATAGAGTAACAGGAGGAATTGAGTTTGAGGAGGTGGATGCATCACCACGTTGAACTTATGCTAAGTTGGAGGATGCAATGGTTTTGAAATTGTGCTATCTCTTTCTATGGTCCTAGCTAAAGAAAGAATGCTTCCGATGTTGTAGAGGGTTCCCACTGCTATTGACAACAGCAGCACAAGTAACGTTCATGGGTTGGTGTTGTGGTGCAAAGCCTTTTGGCACAACTGGTGGTGATGTAGAAGAGGGTGAAGTATGAGAATATTGAGGTTGAGGAGAAGTGTAAGGCGCATGAGGTGGTGATTTTGTTGGAGAGGACATGGGTGGATAGTACTCGGGAGAATGATAACAATGAGGTGAGGTAGAGGATGCTAATCCCGTTGGAGAAATAGGGTGTTGAACATAATAAGCATTTGATGTTGGGACATATGAAGGGTATGGTCTAGTTGGCAGTGGCCTCCCCCACGACTGAGGTTTTTGCCACTATGGTTAAACCTGATATTTCTGTATGAAATCTGGATGTAACATTCCTCCCCAATGCTTATGTAAATGTAACAAAACTGGACATTGGCCTTTGGAGTGATTGTATAGATAGACGTTACATTGATATGTGAAATTGGTAGTTGAGTTCTTATTCTTATTATCTTCTACCCTTTGTTTCGATTGTTGCGTGGTGTCCTGTCCTATTTCTCGATTTGGCATAGTCCTCTAATAATGTTGGCATATTCTCCACATCTTTCATGTACCCAGTCCATCATCTTATTGATATTTGCCTCAATTTCATCTAGTGATTGTAGGATTGGCAAAGATGATTCCACCTCCTTGAAGTAAGTTGATTTCTCCTCTTCATGATCATGGACCCTTGTTAAGTTGAGATTTTGGTCGTGTTGAGAACTTTCAACATTCTCCCATTTGGCTATTTCTCCTTCTTCTTTTGCTACCCACTTAATAAGCTCTTGGAATTGATGAGTTCATAGCTCATATAGTTGACCTTGGGCGTACATCCCTAGGATCTCCCTTGTTTCATTATGGATCCCATCTATGATATGGTACATTAGCCTTTCCTCGAAGAACCCATGGCTTGGGTAGTTGTTTAACAGTGCATAATATCTTTCTAAGGCCATGTCCAAGGGTTCATGTTGCGCTTGTTTCCATTCTTGGATTTGTCTCCTCAAGGATGACACTCTTGCATAGGTTTGATATCTTTCATTGAAGAGTTCTACCATTTTCGGCCAACGTTGAATTGATTTTGGTTTTAATGACCTATACCATACTTTTGCTTGGCCAACGAGTATTAGAGGAAAGAGCTTAACTTTTTGCCATCCATTATCAATGTCATTCCATGCACAGGCATCATGGAAGGCTTGTAGATGATGTTGGGCATCTAATTCATAGCCTCCTGAAAACTTAGAAAAGTTGTTTAAGTTAAGCTTGGGTAGACGGCTTTCCTTACGATGCCTGTGGGGTATTTGAATAGCCTCTTGTATTTCCATTAAGCTTGTAGTGGCCAGTAGGGGTTCATCGTCACTAGGTATGTTGTGTAGTTGTGAGTTTGGATGATGTTGTTTGCGTTGATGCTTCTAGGAGACCCCTACATTAGATTGGGTACTCCAAACTTTATCTTCATTATCATATAATTTTTTGGTTCTCCAATGAGTTACCCTACTAGTTGTTACATTGTCATAGTCTTGTGAGAGAGACATTGTTGTGAACCGTGTGTGACTTAATTGAATTTAATTTAATTCTTTTCAAAAGGATATATCATTAATACTTGTTATAGGGATCTTCTATGATATAACTAATCTAAATAACTAGCACTATCCCCGAAAATGGCGCAAATGATGAGTGGCGAGGTACCCCTACACTCAACCATAGGAATACGAGCATTCACGCACGATCCGGTCGAACTCCATGGAAAGGCTAGTTATGGTATCTAGATCGTAACACGTTGATCATAGTTCGCTGTCTTCCCACTTGGACTAGTATTTGCTTTGTCACGTATGGTTTAGTCCAGAGTGAGGCATATGATGTGATCCTAAACTAATGCTACTCCTAGAGACAATGGAAAATAATCTTGATTAAACTAATAAGCAATAGGAAATGAAGTCTAAGCTAGCCTAAGTCCAATGAGCATCCATTCCTTAATCATCCGTACACATCTTGGACCTCGTGCATGACTACTACTGGGATTACCAAGCGTAGATCCTAGGTATGCTACTGGGTTACCAAGTAGTAACACTTAAATGCTCATGATTAAGTCATACTCATTCCACATTTAACAACAAGAATACTAAATGATGGTAAAGAAATATTAACGAAAGAAATAATAAATAACAATAACAGTTAAATAATTAAACTAAGTGAATGCTGCAATGATGAAGTAATCTCGATCTTTATTGCTGATCATGTGCGTGTCCAAGTACGTCACACTCGAATAAAGGTTCCGTACAGTTACATGCATCACACTGCGGGCATGCATTGGGAAAATATTCTAACTCTTGTTGGAAAAAACTGCAAGAGTCAGGCTACAACTAATTCCTAATATGCCTAAGTGTAGTGGGTGCGTGCTTATTTATAGCTAATTTGCGTAAATGGGGGCGCATCGATGCATGGGTGGATGTGTCGACTGGGCTGCGTATACGTGACTGCGTATACGGGGCCCCGTATACGTAGCCTCGATATTGGGAATTCGATATTGTGGATCCGATATCAGGACCTATCAGACTAGGGCTTCGATAACTGGGCTCCGATAACTAGGCTCTGATAATTGGGCCTGACAAACCATGACTCATCATCTACCTACCACTAAGCTTATTACTACATAAACCCAAATCTCTAAGAGATTTGGGAACTTATCTATTTCTAGGTAAGGTAGTCACACCTAGCAATGTTCTTAGATATAAAAATATTTCTTTGTTTAAAGCCTTTATAAAAACATTTACTCTTTATTTTTTGAATGAAATATATGATACTTTTATTGTTTATAACTCTACTTGGTCTTAGAGAAAATGATATTTAATCTCAATATGTTTAGTTCTTTCATGAAAAACTAGATTCCTAGAAATAGAAACAATTGCATTATTATCATAATAAATAGTTATTAGAACAAAGAATTCTATATTGAAAAACTTTAGTACTTCCCTCATCCAAAAAATTTGTGTGCAATAGTATGAGGCTATAACATATTCGACTTTAGTTGATGATAACAAGAGATATCAAAATATCCAATAAACAAACCATCCTCATAACAACTATCAAGCTTGTGAACATTATCGTAATTCTTAATATAACACTTACTCCTAAAAGTTTTGAAATATTAAATATTAGTCATTTTATCATACTACATTTGATAAAGAGTCTTACCATTATCAACTCTTAACAAATATGCGTTAATGATATACACTGTTGTTCTAGCTACCTCATTCCAAAAATACTTTGGTACAATCTTCTTAATCATCATTAATCAGGTCATCTCAAGTATAGTTCTATTTTTCTATATCTACAACACCATTTTGCTTTGGTATTATAACTAATAAGAACTACATCTTGATACTTGAATCTCTGCATAACTCATAAAATTCATTTGAGGTGAACTCACCTCCATTATCAGTCCTAATAGCTTTGATTTTAAGCCATGTTTTAGTTTCAACTATACTTTTAAATGCCTTGAGTCATTTAAACATATCCAACTTTTTTCTTATGCATGTAAGCCATGATATTATAGTATAATCATTCATGATAAGAAAGAAATATTTGTTGCCATCAAAGCCAACTACATCGAAAGGTCCATAGAAATCCATATGTATTAATTCAAGCTTATCATTATAGTGAGAATTTACTAATTAAGGTAGCTCTAATTTTCTTATCATGTTGGCATGCGGAACATACCTCTTCTAGCTAATGTACTTGAGGAATGCCTCTTATAGTTTGAGCCTTGATGAGAGCTTAGATGTTTCTTGAGCTTAAGTGTCCTACTCTTTTGTGCCACAACCTATTGGTACTCATCTTCGAAATAAGACTTAAACATTGTGGCTGCTCATTTATGGAATATAAAATATTTCTTCTTTAAGTAACATCAGCTTTAAATTTTTTTTCTTTATTTTATAATAGACATTTCTCATTCATGAAATAGTGATGATTTTGATGTTTTTTTTATTGCGACATGAACCGACGTTGAAGTGGTAGAAGACCTCTTCGTAGGATCATGACATCATGACAAGCCCACTCTTCATATGCTGAAACCATAGATTTTTAGCCCCTCTTAGAATGACCTTTGGATATGAGTGATCTTAACCTAGTAGAAAATGACCCAACAGATCAGATCATAAAATCACAATTAAGAAAATTAGAATCCCAGTTAGATGATACTTCTATAGATGACATCAACAAGATTATGTCTTTAAAAAGAAGGATTAAAGAAAAGAATCAAGAACTGGATGACCAAAGATATCTTATAGAAGAATGCATATTTAAATATCTAGACTCTTAGCCATTAGAAACTGAGAAAACCTAAGCTTAGAATCAGAAGGAAATACTAAAGAAAAGGAAGAAGAGGAACAAGAGAAGGAACAAGAAGTAAACACACCCCTTCTTGATGAATCACTATCAAGAGTACATAGGATAACCCAGTTACAAAAATATATATAGTGGGCAACAAATGAATTACAAGAATTAGAGAAGATCGAAGAAAGTTATCAATGATAGAAGTATGAAGAAGAAATAGTGGCCATGCCTGTAAATATAGTTAATAAGAATGAAAAAATATCTACTTTACCTTTATGTACATTTATGATAAAATTTGAAAGTTATAAGTCATATCCTATAGATGTTCTAATAGATAGTGGAGCAGAAGTCTCTTTAGTAAGATGGGATGTTATTCCTTCACACTTTTGGTAGAAAAAAGATAGGACATTTGTTATGTTTAATATCCATAAGGCGCCACTCAAATACCAAGCCCATATTCCAATTAGAGCTTCTAATAGTAACATATTTTACATAGTTGTTTACCATTATGATATGTGGTCTTATGATCTCTTATTAGGAATAGATAATTTAGAAAGGTTAGAACCTTATACCATAGAAAGCTTCTATGTCATGTTAGCCAATAATAGGTTTAATAGAAATAATAGCTATAACCAAATGTTCCAGAAACCTATGCACAATTGATGAGTGGTGAGGTACCCCTACGCCCAACCATATGAATCACAAAGCATTCACTCGCAATCTAATCAAATTTCATGGACTTTATAGTTTTTGGTGCACTAGCTCTCTAGGAGGTAAAATTTACATTGAAGATGTTCGTTGTCTTCCAAACTACACTTGTGAAGCTTTAAGGGTATGGTTTAAGTGTAATTGAGGCACATGATTGTTGTCATTTTATATTTTATGGTTTCAGTGCTTGAAACAAACAAGATAGAGAATAAAGTAATTTAATACCTACTTTAATCTAATGAGCTAACTACTATTCAACTAGTCCTAACATAAGTATCCTATCCCACTTGCTATACACATCCTGAACACGTATAACGTTGCTAGGTTACCAAGCATTAAGTGCTACTAGGATTACCAAACATCATATGCATGCTTGAAGTAGTTGTACTTATGTGTTTACTTAATTTCTATTTAGGTCATCTCCCTTAATTACTTAATTAGCTTAATTATTGGAAAATATTGAATAAATAGCTGACAACAATAAATGCATGAACAAAACATTTAAACTATCCAAAATGCTACAAGGTTTATCAAGAAGTTTGTTTTTATTGTCGCACACACTGTCTTGCTTATGTACAACGGTGCTTGAATAAAGATTCATACACTTAATGATGAACTTAACAAGGTTTAGGGTTTAGGGTTTAAGGATGTGGTCTTGGAGTGAGATAGTTCCTTGTGATATCTCAAGTCCTAGAAATTCAATGGTATCCTTGGAAATTTGCATTTTTGTTGGCGATAAAACCAATCCGTTCTTATCTATGACATCAAAGAAGATTTTCAAGTGTTCTAGATGCTATTGTGAGTTTTGGCTCATTATCAGAATATCATCAATATACACCATGATGAAAGGATATGATCCAAAAATTGCATGCATGGAATTTTGGAAGATTGAAGGGGTTGTTTTTATCCCAAAGGGTAAGACAGTCCATTGATACAAACCTCTAAGCATAGTGAAGGAAATTTTCCATTTTGTCTTATTCTTCCACTTGGATTTGCCAAAAGCCAAACTTTAAATCAAATTTAGAATAAACATGTGTGTGTAATAATCTCTGGAATAAATCATCTTTACTAGGTATGGGATGTTGTATTGATTTAATAAGATCATTCAAGGGCTTATAATTGACCACAAATCTCTTTTTCCCATGCACTTGTTTTGCTCATTTATTAACATAAAAGGTGGCACATGCAAGCATACTGTTGCTATTCTGGATTAAATCTTTGTCCAGTAATGCTTGGATTTCCATATCACATTCCTTTTTAAGAGAAGGTGGCATTCCAATATAGTGTGCTTTGGCCTTTATCTTTATATCTTCTCTTAACTCAATCCTACACTAATGGTGTTTCTTATGTCTAAGTATGGTAGGATCATCATGGGCTAAAGTTAGCAGTTGCTTGTGGAGTTCTTCAAACTAATGTTTCAGTTTTTCCACATTATTAATCAACCATGGTTTCTTGCTTGGTTTATCATGCTTAAGAATCTAGAACCTTTGCTTATAGCTATTATTTTTGTTAAACCTGTTATTGGCTAACATGACATAGGAGCTTCCTATAATATAAGGTTCTAACCTTTCTAAGTTATCTGTTCCTAATAAAAGATCATAGCATCTCATATCATAATGATAAACATCTATATAAAATATCTTACTATTAGAAGCTCTAATTGGAATAAGGGCTTGGTATTCAAGTGGCACCTTCTAGGTATTAAATGTAACAAATTTCCTATCTTTTTTCTCCTACAAGTGTGAAGGAATAACATCCCATCTTGCCAAAGAGACTTTTTCTCCACTATCTATTAGAACATCTACAGGATATGACTTATAACTTTCAAATTTTATCATAAATGTACATAAAGGTAAAGTAGATATTTTTTCATTTTTATTAACTATATTTATAGGAATGACCTTTATTTCTTATTCATACTTTTGTTGTTGCTAAATTTCTTTAGTCTTCTCCAATTCTTGTAGTTCATTTGTTGCCCACTATATATATTTTTGTAACTGGGTTATCCTATGTACTCTTAATAGTGATTCATCAATATGAGGTGTGTTTGCTTGTTGTTCCTTCTCTTGTTCCTCTTCTTCCTTTTCTTCAGTGTTGTTGTTTAATTCAAAGCTTAGGGTTTTCTCAGTTTCTAGTGGTTGAGAGTCTAGATATTTGAATATGCGTTCTTCTATTAGATATCTTTGTTCATCCAGTTCTTGATTCTTTTCTTTAATTCTTCTTTTTAGAGACATAATCTTGTTGATATCACATATAGAAGTATCATCTAACTAGGATTCTAATTTTTTTAATTGTGATTCTATGATTTGATAGGTTGGGTCAGTTTCCATTGGGTCAAGATCACTCATATCTAGAGGTCATTTTAAGAGGGGCTCAAAATCTATGGTTTCGGCAAATGAAGAGTAGCTTTGTTGTGATGTCATAATTTTATGAACAGGTCTTCTACCACTTCTACCTTGGTTCATGTGGTAATAATATTATAACCTTCTCTTACAAACTATCCTGAGCTTAACAAATTATAATAAAAGTTATCAACAAAATGAATATTATGAACTTTAGGAAAAATTGTTATGAATTTTAACTAAAGGAATATCTCTTACCATGGATTTAGCTTTGTCACTAAAGCTTACCTTTCCTCCGTTGAAGGATTTAAGTATGACAAATTTTAATTTATCAATATTCATGTGTTGAGAATAGCCATTATCAAGAAAACATGTCTCTAGGCTACAAGAGCTTTCTGAGGTTAACTGTAAAAGGAGAACTCTTTTTTTGATTGGTCTTCAAATCAATTGTCCTATTTTGACATTTCTTGAAAAGAGCTTAGTAACATGGGAATAATGTAGACTTTCATAATGAGAAACATCATATGTGTTATAATTTCTTACTCTATGGCCTAAAGTACCACATTTAAATAAAATTCTTAGAAGAATTTGGTTATCAATCTTAGACCATACTTGATGATCAAAATTCTTGGAGTAGGAAGAATTCCCTTACTTGTGTGAGAACTGATGGCTTGTGATTACGAAAACTATTTTTAACTTTTACTTTATGCATCGATGTTTTTGTTAAAGATAGATTTGTTGAGGAACAAGACTCATAACCAAGACTCCTCTTGTCATCACTTGACTATTCATTATTGATGATATCCTTGAACTATTTTAAGCTACAGGCAAACCTTCAAAACAAATCTAACATGACTTGAGTAGTCTTACCTTTTCTGTTCTTCTGTAGTAGTAACACTTCTTCTTTTAGCTTTAAATTTTCTTGTTCATTTGATTCAAGTATTGTCTTTTAGCTCTTGATTTCTTGCTTCCTTTCTTTTAAAACTTTATTTAACTTTTCATTCACTTTGATGACCATCTCTAATTGATCCATTAGCCCTTGTATATCAATGTCATTAGCTTTTTCATATTCAATTTCAGCTGTGTTCAATGAGTTTATTCCATTTTCATCTCTAATTAATCATGTAATTTTAGATGTGCTAGGAGTTCTTGTTCATTTAGGTTAGTATACATAAAGTTTTGAAAATCATCATTTGAATCATAATTATCAATCATGGCTTAAAATGAAAATAAGTCTTATGTAATAGTATCAGAATCATTTATTATAATATTAGTATAAGAAAAATGAGAAAATAAATTTTCTTCAGGATTCTTGATTTCTATACTAATTTCTACATGTTCTAATCTACTTTGTATTTTGGCTAATTAGGTTTTTGATGAGTTGCGAGGTACCCGTACACTTAACCATACGAATACAAGTGTTTCACGTACGATCTGGTTGAACTCTATAAATGGGCTAGTTGTGGTATCTAGATAGTTACTCATTGATCATAGTTCGTTGTCTTCCCACATGGACTAGTATTTGCTTTGTCACATATGATTTAGTCCAGAGGGAGGTTTATGATGTGGTTTCTAACATAGTGTGACTCTTGGAGGCAATGGAAAATAATTTTAATTAAGCTAGGAGGAAAAGGGAAGAGAATCTAAGCTAGCCTAAGTGCGATGAGCATCCATCCCTTAATCATCTGTACACATCTTGGACATTGTGCACAAATACCACTAGGATTACCAAGTGCATGGCCTAGGTACGCTATTGGGATACCAAGTAGTCACACTTGAATGCTCGTAATTAAGTCGTACTCATTCCGTGTTTAAGGAGTTTAGGGTGAAGAGATATTAACTACAAAAGAAATAAATAACAATAATAATTAAATGATTAAACTAAGTGAATGCTGCAATGATGAAGTAATATTGATCTTTATTTTTGGTCATGTGCGTGTCCAAGTACGTCACACTTGAATAAAGGTGTCGTACAATTACAATCATCACACTGCGGGCATGCACTGGAAGAGAGGGTTGAGAGGAAAAAATGACAAAAAGACTTTACTCTAACACTAAACTATCTTTTTAACTCCTTGCACCTACATGTGTATTTATAGGCCCGTACAAGAGTCACAATATTGTGCATTCGATATCGCAAGCCAAGCCGCAATATCGTGTACTCGATATCGTGTACGCGATATTGGGGCCTAATGAATCACAATTCATCATACCTCCACAACTGAATGAAAACTCGTCCTCGAGTTAAACAAAAGAAGAACAAGCTCCATTGATTAAACAGTGAAGAGGTATGGGATTATTAACTGACTAGGAATTTTATTCATGCCGCAGTGGAGAATTTAATAGAACAAAATAGGAACAAACACAAAAAAATAATACAAAATCACAAAATTTTGTGGAACTCATGTGGTTCTAGGTGGTGGTGGCTCCTCCATGGGTTGCTTCCCCTTGTCTTGTGCTATAGGCTTTGGGATTTGATGGCTCTGAAGGAGTGCCTGGAGCTTTTCTTCTTCAATTCAAGGATCCTATGTCGTCCATACTGATGCACCAATGTTTGATGGAGTTGGCACCTCCCATGGACATGGTAGTTGTGGGAACATCTTATTTGCTTTGACGTACTAGGCTGCAAACAACCATTGTTCCTCCTCATAGGCTCTATCTTTGTCCTTGTACTCTTGAAAATCTATAAGCCATCGAGCCAAGTCTGTTGTGACATCTTTTTGGCCTTGGTAGTTGGTCTTAACTACCTCTAGTTCAAAATTTCCGACTTCTAGCTTCTACAACATTTTCTTATGCTTTGCAAATTCTACTTCATATTTGGTGTAGGTGGCAACTACCTGCTTTTCGAGCTCTATTCTCGGGCATCCTGCTGTAAACATGGCTATATTGGCATATCGTAGGTTTGCCAATTCCATGTACTCTATGAGATCTTGAATTTGTAGGTCCCAGCTTTTAAGCTTTGCTTGGTGGAAAAATGCATATGTGTCCAATATGGCCTGCCAATCAGTGTGTTGAGCACTAAAAGTGTTGATGTGGGCCTTGGTCATATGGATCTCCTTTTCTATGACTTGCTTGTACATCCCCACATGGTCTCTAAAGTGCTCCCTTAACTTTTCATGCCGCTTGGCCTCATTTTTCGATGCGCTTATTTTGATGGTCATCTTCTAATGGATTGCGTGTATCTCCTCCATTGAGAGGGTTTGATTCTCTCTGGCCAAACGGTTCATGTCTTGGTTGACCTTGACCAACTATTCTTGTAATTGTTGAAATTTTTTCTTGAGAACATTCTTCTATTTTTCCATAGTGGTTAACCAAAGATTGTCAGCAACGAGCTATTTATTCTCTTCTTGTAAGGCCTTGAGTGCTTTAGCGTGCACGTATGTTTGTGCTTGTGCCTTGGAAGCATCCTAGTTGGCCTTTTGCTTCTCCTCTGCTATTCTCTTATTGTCTGCCAATAATTTATTAAGCTACTCTATCCTGAAGGTGTCTAGCTAGTCTACAGGAATGAATTGAGATGGGTTCCATTATGTAGCTTACAGGGTAACAAGCCTTTCTTGGAGTCTTGCCAACTCTGCTTTCACATGCTCGGCTCTGATCTCTGCCATGACCATCTTTCCTTTGGTGGAGATGAGGTTTGATTGTGTTTTTGTGACATCTTGTGGGATGTTGAGTAAGGATACCATTACTTGTCCTGTCTATAGCAATCAATCAAGGACATCCTCATGCTTCGCAGGAGTCATTGAGGGATCGACCAGAGTTTGAGCATCCCATGCTCCTGTGCAATGTAGTTTGTGACCACTTCTATGGCTTTTGCTGCTTCTTGGTGCTGCATAACCACCACTGTGGCCCCTTCACCCATTTCCAATTACACTTGGAAAGATGTGGTGTTCCCTAAAATATGTTGTGACCAATGAGTCTCCCCTCCTCCTATTTGAATGGACACCTCGCCCCGTGCATGATCAATAGAAATTATGGATCATATGGTGTCGTCGATGACGTAGAAGAGATTAGCATCATCATGACTTCCCTAACTAACTGTCTCAACGATGGCCCTGAGATGGCTCATCGATGGTCAATAATCCTACGGCAGTGGTGATGGTTGGTCTCATTGGCTAATGCTAGGCCTTGCTTGTTGTTGACTGGGCCCTGTGCTTAGAAGTTGGCTAGGCCCTGTATGAGTTGCAGTGGGCCCCACCATCTATTCTTACTCTGGCTCTAGTGTCTTACCAATACTTTTCCTTGGGGCTAGTGGCTTTAGTAGTTTGGCGAACGAAGCATTTTGGGCTCTTCTGGGAATGTCATTGGTGTACCCTAGAATACTAGCATGTTTGCACAGCTTCTTGATAAGATAAGGGAAGGGCAACATGAACTTCCCTGTCTTGTGTTCTTCAAACCATCTCAAGATCTCCATGAGATAAAGATGAGGAAGGTTAGCATTAGCCTTTCCCATCAATATCGCACTTCCTCTTGCTGCATACATTGAGAGTCTTTTTAATCCTCTCGTGGGAAAGATGTGATAAGTGCCAATCTTGAAGTATATCCTTTCTTCTAGTGTCAACTCTCCATATGTCTTGTCCTCTTTGTTGTATGCCTTGTCCAACCAAACTCTTTACATGTCAACATCAGAGTGAGTGGACAGGTGAGCAACTTTTGGCCTTGTATTCGCAAGGTTCAACACTTTTGAGATGGCCTTGGTGGAAAAATCTATAGACTTACCACAAATGTCAACTGTGGTGCCTTCTTCCTTATTGTGCCAAAATTGGTATGTTTCTCCTAAGTACCAGGCACCACTTTCAGAGAGGATAGGCCATAATGGAGACCCTTTGAGTTGGTCCCTAATAGCTTCAGGAGTGAATTCCGTGAAAGGTCCAAAGTTTAGTTCCACAATCATAGCTACCGACGTGGACCTTTCTTGAATAGCCTGGACACACTTCGGGGACAACGTGAGGTGTTGTCCCTGTTCAGGTGCTTTGGTAGCTCCTCCTTCCTCTTATCTCGACTGCATGGTCGCAGGAATCTCTTGATGGATGCTAAATGATTACGCCTCTTACTATGCATGTTGTTTGGGAGACGCTTGTCCTTTGCCTCTCCTGGGTCGCTTGGACACACCTTGAGAGGGTCCTTCTTTTTTTCCATGTTTAGGGGCCATCTATAATCACACGAGGTCGACCATTAGTAAGGTCATTTACAAAATTTAAGTTATACATTACTTCTGGCTTAATGAATTTGTTTCTTATTTCGTGTGATCCAGAGTTAGAAAATCTTGTGGAAATGTCCCCTAAAATTTTTAATATTGGGCCCCTTAATTTGATTAGGTGGCTTTAAAATTTAATTTCTTGGTGTAGGTGAGGAGATAAGATTATTTTTGGCACATGTTTATCATCATTTTTTGTAATCAATTACCCTTTATATTATCCTTCAGACAATGATGAATTTAAAAAAATTTATATGCAATTTGGAGTGTACCTTTCCCCCATGACTATGTTGAACACTCTGGGTTCAAGTGGGTTCTTTCGGAATAAGAATTGGAGCACTAGCAAGTGAGTTATGGCTATTAGAACAAGAGGTGCGCAAGTCACAAGTTGTAGAAGAAAATTTAAAAAATTCCCCCGCGTGAACAGTTGAAAATGATGTTGACGTGTGTGGGGGGTCCATATATATAGTTTTGTGTGATGCGATATCGTGTATGTGATAACGTGGCCCTGATATCACATCAGACACGATATCACATACGTGATATTGTGGCCTATTTAAAGTAGGGTACTTAGAAAAATTGATAAATTTATGAAATTTTAAAATAAAAAATGAAGGACTTAAAGTCAGTGTAAAAGGTCTAGGGTAATATTAAATAGTCTTGAAGGCAGAAAAAATATAATGGTGTAGAATCTAGCAATGGAATGCATGAATTGGATGAGGAGAAAGGGCATGTGTCGGTTCATAGGAACATTTGAACCAAAAGGATAATAAGGGAAAGAGTATTGTAATTCTTGGAGGGTATAAAATGATGTGACGATGATGTGTTGTGAGTGTAGATTACAAGGGTTATGTAAGTGGGTCCTCTTCAAAGTAAGTTCCAACCTATAATGCCCTTGCATAACCACACCTTAAAATGTCTGTCAGCACTAGAAGGGTTAAATGTAATCTACACCAGTTCCAGAAAACACACACATGTCGATACCACCATGATGAGGTATGAATTTAATGCTACACAAGACACGAGTCACAAATTCATGAATAACGAGATGAGGTGAATTGTAGAAGGGATTACAGAGATTGGGATATGAGGTAACTGGCCTAGGGCACAATGAATCATCAGTGTAAGGCATGATTAATGTGTCATTAACTTGTCACTCAAAAATCAGGACCAAGTCCATTCCTCTGATCAGTGACATTACATTGTTTCATCCCAATGATAGACAACAATGAGAGTATCATGATGGCAAGGCGCACGATCACTTGGCATTTAATACAAGGGAGGAGTGATTTTTTTTTGTGGCACTTGTCTTCTCTTTTCTCTTTTTCTTTTATTTTTTATTTTTTGAATGAATGCTTAAGCTAGAGAAGCCGACTACCTTTAGGCATGGGTGCATGTGTTTCCAGTGGGACCCCCTAGAATAGCATTGAGTTTCCTTGATTGAGTGCCTTTTGATTACTCTTGCTCCCATTTTTCATTAGATCTACAAAGATCTTAGTACAACCAAGCTGCATGATAACTCCTACAGACGTTACCAAAGAGAATCCACAAGTCCTCTTGATGTCACACCTTGGCCATTCCCGCTTAGTCGATCCTTCTTTGCTCTAGGTATAATAAACACAAGGTTACTTTAAGTTTTAATGATTAGGTATATCATTGTACCCAAGGTAGAACCTCTTATTAATGGAATGGGTAGGTGGATGTTGTGGTCTCGTTGTTCAAGTAATTAGTCACCTGAGACTTAATAGCAGAGAACAACACCTCAACCAATGAGTCACATGAGTGCTTTATTCATAGATGAGATTACTCATAAAAAGATAAAAATACAAAAAGATAAAGCAATAAATTAAAAGGTGAAACACTGGAAAACAAAAAGTTGAAAAATTAAAGAAATGAAAAAACATTTATTAATTCTATATTGTTAGAATGGAGGATACCCGGCATAGCTAAATGGTTGAGCATGGCTAGAATTAATAAATGGAAGGTTAGGATCCTTACATGTTGGAAATATTGGGACCTGGTCATACTTACCCCATTGGGGTTCACACACTTGATTAGAGTTGACATAGTGGGGCAAGTTATAAGATGCGGTGAATTTATATGGGGTTGACCCACTATGGTACTTGTGACTGTAAAATGGTATGCAAGGATCAACATGTCTCCCCATGTGGCTATATTCATTGGGCCCCATGGTTGTTGGAGTATTGAGTGGTGGCCCTGATAAGGTAACAAGAGGCATTGGGTTCAAAGACGAAGATGCACCACAGTGTTGAACTTGTGCTGAGTTGGAGGATGCAGTGGATTCGAAACTAAGTTGTCCCTTTCGATGGTTACGTCTAAAGAAGGGATGCCTTTGGTGTGGTGGGTTTCCGCTATTATTATCAGTAGTAGCACAAGTAATGTTCATGGGTTGATGTTGCGGTGCAAACCCTTCAGGTACAATTGGTGGTGATGTAGAAGGAGGTGAAGGATGAGAATGTTATTGTTGAGGAAAAGTGTAAGGTACATGAGGTGGCAACCTTGTCGGAGAGGATATGGGTTGATAGTATTGAGGAGAATAGTAATAATGTCGCTAGATAGAGGATGTTGACCCAATGTGGGAAACATGATGTTGGACTTGATAAGTATTTAGGTTTGGATGGTATGAAGGGTGTAACGAGTTTGGGGGCAACCTCCCCCACAACTGGGATTGTTGCCACTGTGATTAAACATAGTATTTCTATATGAACTCTGGATGTAACACTCTTCCCCAATGCTCCCATAAATGTGCCATGATTGGGCATTACATTGATATGTATGATTAGCAGTTAAGTTCTTATTCTCTTCAACCCTTCTCTTCGATTGTTTAGTGGTATTCCATCCTATTTCTTGGTTCGTCATAACTCTATCTTCAATAATGTTGGCATATTCTCCACATTTTTTATGTATCCATTCCATCATCTTATTGATCTTTGCCTCAACATCATCTAGTTGCATTGGCAAAGGTAGAAACGATTGCACTTTCTCAAGGTGAGCTGATTTTTCCTCTTTATGGTTATGGACCTTCTCTAGGTTGAGATTTTGGTCTTGTCGAGATTTTTTGACATTCTCCCTTTTAGCCATTTCTCCTTTTTATTTTGCTACCCACTTAATAAGCTCTTGGAGTCGGTGGGTTCGTAGCTTGTATTGTTGACCTCAGGAATACATCCCTAGGGTCTCCCTTATTTCATTACAGAGCCCATCAATAATGTGGTACATTAGCCTTTCCTCAGAGAACTTATGGCTTGGGTAGTTGTTTAACAATGCATAATATCTTTCTAAGGCCATGTACAAGGGTTCATGTTGTGCTTGTTTCCACTCTTGGATTTGTTTCCTCAAGGTTGACACTCTTGCATAAGTTTGATATCTTTCATTGAAGAGTTCTACCATTATTGGCCAACGTCGAATTGACTTTGGTTTTAGGGACCTATACCACACTTTTGTGTGGCCAATGATTTTCATAGGAAAGAGCTTAAGTTTTTGCCATCCATTATCAATGTTGTTGCATGCACAAGCATCATAGAAGGCTCGTAAATGTTGTTGCGGATCTAATTCATAGCCTCCTAAGAACTTGGGAAAGTTGTTTAAGTCAAGCATGGGTAGATGGCTTTCCTTGCAATGCCTACGAGATATTTGAATAGCGTCTTGTATATGCGTTAGGCTCTTAGTGGCCAATAGGGGTTTTCACCACTGGGTAGGTTATGCATTCATGAGTTGGGATGATGTTGTCTTCTTTTATGTTCATAGGAAACCCCTACATCTAGATTGAGTACTCCAAACTTCGTCTTCTTCATCATATAATTCGTTGGTTCTCCAATGAATTGTCCTACTCTTTGTTGCATTACCATAATCTTGTGAGAGAGACATAGTTGTGAATTTATGTGTGACTTATTTGCAATTACTTCTTCCTAAAAGATGTATCGTTAATACTTTGTTACAATGATATTGTATGACGTAACTAATCTAAATAACTAGCATCATCCCTGGCAATGGCACCAATGATGAGTGGCAAGGTACCCCTACACTCAACCATACGAATATGAGCATTTCATGCACGATCCGGTCAAACTCCATAGACGGGCTAGTTGTGGTATCTAGATAGTTTCTCGTTGATTGCTGTTTACTATCTTCCCACTTGGACTAGTATTTGCTTTGTCACGTATGGTTTTGTCCAAAGTGAGGTGTATGATGTGGTTTCTAACCTAGTGCTACTCATGGAGGCAATGGAAAATAGCTTTAATTAAGCTAGGAGGAAAAGGGAGAGAGAATCTAAGTTAGCCTAAGTGCGATGAGCATTCGTCCCTTAATCATCCATACACATCTTGGACCTCGTGCAAGACTACCATTGGGATTACCAAGCGCATGGCTTAGGTACGCTACTGGGATACCAAGTAGTCACACTTGAATGCTCGTGATTAAGTTGTACTCATTCCATGTTTAAGGAGTTTAGGGTGAAGAGATCTTAACTACAAAAGAAATAAATAACAATAATAATTAAATGATTAAACTAAGTGAATGCTACAATGATGAATTAATCTTGATCTTTAATTTCGGTCATGTGTGTGTCCAAGTACGTCACACTCGAATAAAGGTGCTGTACAATTACAATCATCACACTGCGGGCATGCACTGGAAGAGAGGGTTAAGAGGAAAAAATGACAAAAAGACTCTACTCTAACACTAAACTAACTTTTTAACTCCTTGTGCCTACATGTGTATTTATAGGCCCGTACAGGAGTCACGATATTGCACATCCGATATTGCGAGCTAGGCCGCAATATCGCTTACCTGATATCACATACGCGATATCGTGGGTGTGATATCAAGGCCAAATGAATCATGATTCATTAGTTTTTAATTTACCCAATTTGTATTGAGTGCTCATTGGTTTGGACCTTATTGTTTGATTTTTCTAGTTCTCCTTATTATTATTCTTCTTCGGATAATCTGCAATCATATGAGCTATTCCACCACAATAATAAGAAAAAAAAAATATTTTCTTACCTTTTTACCAGCATTCATCCTTTTGAGACTTTTGAGCTTCCTTGTGAGATTAGTAATCTTTTTATTAAAATTGGACTTTGATAATGACAGATCCCTTTTATCTTCATTCTTTTCAGCTTCGGCGCTAAAAGCAATGTGCTCCTTATTGCTAGTAAAACTAGCTCCACCTTTCCTAATTTCAAAAGTTGAAAGAATATTATAAAGCTCAGTAACTATTATTCTAGAGAGATCTTTTGCCACTTCTATAGATGATACCTTTGCTTCAAGTTTGTTAGGTAAAATAGACAAAATTTTATGGCAAATTATATCATCGGATTGTGCTTCACCAAGCATAATTATCTTATTAATAATTTTGTTTACTTGACTGAAGAAATGCTAACATTTTCATTCTCTTCCATCTTTAGAACATTAAAATGTGCTCTTAATTCGTATTATCATCTTCTTCATAAATAACTTGAAGATGCTCCCATATTTGTTTGGCTAATTAAAGATGCATAATCTTCATACAAACTACTCTATCCAAGCCATAGACCAAAGCATTCATAGCTCAAGCATCATGCACAGAATTGTTGGTTCCTCTAGTAACTACCTTTCAAACATCATTTTCATGAGCTAGAAGATAAGTCTTCATCTTGAACTTCTATAAAGGATAATCTGAGCCATCGAACCATGGAGCTCTGTTAGATGAAAAGCCTTGATTCTGCGTCATCTAATAAATAGATATATGCAACATAGATGGTTAAATTGAGAAGAGTTGACTATGTTTTGATACCAATTATTATTTCTTGAACCAAGCTAAGGGTACTAGGGGGTGAATCAAGGCCCTTCAAAAATTAGCACAAATTGAAGACGGGTAGAAAGACCAATAAAAAGCCCCAAAATAAAATTTAATATAAAAAATAGAACAACTATGCAAGAAAGAGTGAATAGAACATAACTTTTAAAGGTGGTTTAGTTGCTAGAATTGTTGATCTATATCCAGAACAAAACTCTCCCTAGTTCCTAGGGGGTAGAGTAATTCTATTAGCTAAAAAAATTACAAAGCTTGTTTTACAATCTTAGATTGAGCACAACTGCTAAGCTCACGTCACTGGAGTTAGCTTCCACACCAGAAAGATTACCTAGTTTTTTGAGAAAAAGAAAATAAAACTTTTATAAAGAAGAAAGTGAGAAAGACCGAGAAGAATAGAAGGAGGGAGAAATTCTAATTTTAGTACCAATGAGCCAAAAACTAGAATTAACCCATTCAAAGACAAGAGCTTCAACTTATAGTAGCATTTTTCGGAACCATTTTTATGTGCTGCTTGTGAAGCTATTGTTAATTCATGAGAAAAGCATGGGAAGAAGCTATAGCCATTTTTACAGCAGTCATAGATATGTTGTAGATATGTCGGAGATACATGGCTAGAGAATCGAAGAAAAGAAGCCATAACTCTATTCAATCTATTAGGAGTAGGCTAGAGTAGAATGTGAAGCTCAGTTACTGCATTTGGTATTGCATTTGGTATAAACTTTGGTAGAAGAGGAAGAAATCTGTCATTTCATTTTTGTGGCACTAACAATCCTTTTGCAAAAATAATATGTTTTGCTTGTGTCAAGGATAACAAAGGTTTTAGTTTGTTATTTTTTTGGGCGAACATCGTAGATGGTTGAAGGTAGAAATGACATTGAGCGTTGGAATTAGAAATGACATTGCACATTAAAAATACAAATGACGCGTAAAAGTAGAAATGATATGGCACGTTGAAATCAGAAATGTTGTTGCGAAATTAGAAATGATGTCGTGAACTTCCTGCAAAGCTAAACCTGCACCGAAGCTCAAAACACCCAACAAGATGCATTCATGACGTTTGCGTTTAGGGATTATGAGTAATTACTCTTGCAGTTTGAAGGGTTGGCAGAAGTTTAGACGGGTTCATAAGTTGAGATAACGTCAACAGTTTTAACCTTTACAACTTTTGACATAAGTTTTTTTAGGATTGACTATGTGCTTGGTTTTTTAATTAACGGGACTCTGTTGAGTATTCGCAGTTACAGTCTAAGTGAGAATCATGCAGAAATACCCATTGAACACACTTCAAAACACATGTTTTTAGTGCATAGTGTGGGCAAATATGTTCCAACAGAAAAGAAAACATTAAAACGGCGCTTAGAATTAGTATGAACCTATGCCGGAGATTTGCGATTCCCTATAAATTTTGACGAACTGTACGCGTCGGATTGGCGTCGGATTCGGGAGCGCGTGGGTACGTATTTCATAATTTCCAATGAAATTTTGTCTGGATTTGAAAATATACATTGATATGGTCTCCTTGCCTTGCCTCGTATTGTTATTGCCTTTTTAGTTCGTGCGATGTCTGCATTTTGCATTAAAATCTTACATATCTTCTCCTACATATCTTCTCCTGTTCTGAATCATACATTAAAATCTTACATATCTTCTCCTGTTCTGAATCATACCAAAAATTTGCGTCAAAGGGTCCACCATGACTCACATTCTCGCGTGTCTATTGTTCATTGCTGGTTTTTGCTCTTTTTCTCATATCTCTGCTTAAAAAAGGAAAAACAAAACAGGGTCATCGTCATCGGTCATGAGTCATGAACATGATGACGGATGGATGCTTGTTCAACTTTTTTAAAAATCTGTTTGCTTGTAAAGCAACGAAACCCACCAGCACATGACATGGACAATGGCCATATGCAAGCTCATGGTGCTCTGTTTTTACTTTCCCCTTCATCATGACTAGTGCTGATTTTCCAGCATCTCAAAGGTTTTCGATCATTATAGGTGAGATGAGTACCTTTCAATCATTATAGGTGAGATGAGTTACTGGGCTGTGCCTAGTTTAGTTACGTTGTGTATTTT
This sequence comes from Gnetum montanum, assembly GCA_015680685.1. Lineage (NCBI taxonomy): Eukaryota > Viridiplantae > Streptophyta > Gnetopsida > Gnetales > Gnetaceae > Gnetum > Gnetum montanum. The sequence continues at coordinate 258,610 of MNCI01001310.1, forward strand.
GATAATACAGTCATCTTCAACGTGGCCCTACTCACAGGTAGTCCCTAGGGTGCTACTCACAGGTAGTCTTTGAACAAAAGTATTAGCAGACCTGATTTGTTATAAATTTGGTTGAGGCTTGAGGCGTAATTTTATTTTTGGAAATATTGGATTGAGTAACAAAAGGATTTCATTTTATTGCTATCATTTTGGTTGTTGCAGAAATTATATGTTTGGCCAGATTATGGCTCCCCAGTAAGGAAATGGATTCAGTGCCCTCCATACCTTTGAAAATTTTCTTGCTTCAATTTAATGGTGATATTGCAATCTTCTGTGCAATTTTTAAGCATTAACAATATTTTGGATTTACATTGTACTTGTTCTATGTTTTACAATGTATTTTTATGATATATGGGATTCAATTTTTTAAAAAAACTAATATATTTAAATTTTCTCTATCACGTCCCGGCTATGAACCCGTACCCACTTTTTCTTGAGGCACACTTACCCAAACACGTTCAGAGTCACGAATCCTCGATTCCTCACTTCCACGAATCAGATTCTTTTGATGCATAGGTATGAACTAGGTGCCTGTTCTGACACAAGAGAACGTTCATTAGAAGCCATTTGAAGGAAGCTTTATTATAAAATCCATCATCACAAATACATGATCATCATGATTCCTGACATGGATATCTACACCTGAGATTTGTGGGTGCTAGTTAATTACGTAGGCGAGGGGGTATTAGTGAATAAGTGGATTTCATGGTTTGGTGCTTCCTTCCTTCTTGTTTTCCTTCTGGATCTGTGCATGTCCTCAAGCAATGGTGACGCCCGCAAAAACAGCAAGGCTCCAAAAAATTAAGCAAGCTCTGCTCACAGAAAAAGAAGAAGAAGAAGAAGGGGAAGGAGGAATTGCAGGAGAAAGAGAAGGAGAATAAAGAACCCAGCTGCCACATTTCTGCCCATGAGGAAGATCACGGCCGCAGGACTTGGCGTCATTGACAAGATGATTGAGTTTATCACCGATGAGTTTTGCAATGTCTGGTGTAACTTTGGAGCAAATGCAATTCATGTCTGCACTCCTGATATCTGCACAACAGCCATCTGATGGAGAGCCTCCATTGAGCAGATTTGAGCATTCTGAGATCAGATTCGATGCCTGATCATCACAGCTATCTGCATAAACACCGCACACAACCACAGTAATGGCCACTAGTGCCACCAATACCGCTACTTTAGCAACCCTAGTGCTGTAAGTGTAACCCATTTTGCTTTCCATTTCCGATCTGAGCTTCTTGTTTATGAATTCTCTGCAATTCCCTGTGCCCTCTGTATTGATATTTCAGTTGCTTGGTTGCGTTTTAAGTAGGCGTCTTGGCTGGTGTGAGTGCCGTCTGGGAAATGTCATGCCTGCGTGCCAAACAACTGATTGCGGTTACTGGGTTGCTCGCCATCACAATATAATGATTTTGCTTCAATTCAGGTTGATGTCCCATGATTTCACTCTAGTGTCTGCCTTATTTGTCATGGAATTTGTGGGTTTAGCTGGGAAGGTCAGTTACGTTCGTTCATATGAAAGTAGTGTCAGGGTCTTCTCTTGCTCTGCTGTGTTTTGTGTATATCCAATGGATGCACGTCAAGTTCGTTACAAGTTACTAATTACTTTGCTTTGTGTTTTGATGTTGCTACTGCAGGCTTAATCCTTTTGTCTTGTTGCTTGCGTGAGTATTGAACGGTGAACACCGTGAAATAAAATGTTCTTTGGGGGATTCTTCCTCGTGTTCCTCAGGTTTGTACACAAAAATATCTTATTTTTGCTTTCCCTAAAACATGACATTACTGGAAATTTACAGTTTTAAATTCTAGATTTTATTTTGTATGTTTATTTACTTTGAGCTCCACCTTCATCTAGGAGGTGTAAGGAAATCCAACTATTTTATTATGTGTACCCTTAATGAAGGGTCAGTTTATATAGATTGCAGTTTCCTGTGACATGAACATTGACTAATTTATAATCAACCATAAAAGAAGTAATTCTGATTCCAAGAAGAAGAAAGAAAAAAACAAGATAAAAACAATAATTTATATTGACAAGAATATTGAGAAACAATATTAATTCAAATGATTCAAATCAAGAGGAATAGTAGAAAAGATTCGCATCAAGTTTAGATGGAGAGAAAGAACTCCATGGAGAATAAAAAAGGAAGAACCAAGAAAACATTCAACTAAGCAAAAAAATGAAGGAAAAAATTAAGATCAAATAGTTAAAGTGTTTTAACTCATAAACACTATTTAAAATTCTAATGCTTTGTCACAATATCAATTCTATTACAATATGATTTCACATAAATTTAATTATTTGAGTTAATGTTGTCATATGCATTTAAAAAATGCAAGGCAAGGCATAGTAGGAAAGGGCAAAGTAAGAAAACTAGGTAGGGCATGATAGCAAAAGGCAAACTATACACAATAAGAAGCTCTTTGCAAGCAAGTTATGGTACAACAGAAGTGGTAAGATCCTAGAAGCAACACATAACAATTAGATCTAGATTTTTTAAAAAAGGCTTTTTATGATCAGATCTATGTGAGAATGTAACCAATCACTCTGATTTCAAGACTTTGAAATGGGATCTAGATAACAAAATATTTAAATGATTTAAGTTTTGAAAGTAGACTATGAAGGCAAAGTATTGAAAGTTGCTATGTATGAGGAAATGATGGAAAACAAATTAAACATTTGCCACTACACATGTAGAAGATGTATTAGCAGATCACTACAATGGAAGTCAAGCTCTCTACTTAGAAAGCTAGGATCAAAGAAATCATAGAAGAAAAAAATTTCATGAAAGAAAATTACTACCTTCGAAGCTATTATTGAAATAAACCCAATAAAGACGCAACTTGAAAAAAGTAGGGAAGAAGATTACTAGAATTTGTTGGGATAAAAGAAAATGAAAATGAAAACCTAGTTCAATAAATAACAATGGTGATAAATGGCATCATGCATAGAATTTCCTAAAATAAAAAGAGAAATTTATTTTAGGTCTAAAAATGGTTAACCTAGGCATGTTGTTGTCAAATTTAACAACACACATGATAGGTCCAAAATCTAGAATATCCCATTCACTTAAAGAATTATAAAATTTGGATCAATGAAAATCTCCCTAAAAGGAAACTTGTAAAAAGATTTGTAGAGTGGAGGAATGTGAAAGAAGCAAGAGCAGAAGGTTTTGTAGCATTTTTGGAAGTAAGAGGTAATGAACTAATTATCAAAACTAAATATTCAAAAAATATCATAAAGAAAATAAAATATCTTCATTGTGGATTGTTAAACATTGATGGATCAGTAGCAAATAAATTGAATTTGTTATATAATATATCTCTCTTTAATGAATTTAACATTTTTGGTATTCTTGAGACATGAAAACTGAAGACTCTACAAATTTTTGTTTCAAATTTTCATGTTTTATCTTTTCCTTACAAAAGAAAAAATAATGAGCATTGTGGAAGACATTTTGAAGGTTTGGTTGTTCTAATTCAAAATTCTTTTCATAAACAATTCCAAGTAGAAAAGATAGATGAATATAGTTAGTATGTTTAGCTAAAAATATGATAACAATTTTTTTTATTTTTAGCTATTTACCATTTTGAACCTAAGGAAGATACTCTTTATGAATAAGAAGGTTTATCATGATATTTTCCTTTTTAATCTCTTGATATGGATAATTATAGTTTTGCTCAGAGGAAAAGTTACATATATGATGACTTTAATGCTAAAATTCTCAAGTGTTTTTAGAAAATCAAAATAGTGTAAAATGAAATTAGTGCTATGAAGATAAAAAATTTAATAATAGGGAAAAATATTTGTTAGAATGAGGATAAAGACTAGATCTATTGGTTCTAAATGACATCTAAAAATATTCAAACCTAGGTGACTTCACTTTTATATGACCACAAGGAAACTCTAGTATTGATTTTCTTCTTTCTAGTCTAGAAAATATTAGCAATATCAAATGTTTTGAAGTAGATAAAAAAATAATTGAATCCTTCCATCACCCTTTATACTTCATGTTATTAAAAGATACCTGATGAGTGGCAAGGTACCCCTACACTCAACCATATGAATACGAGCGTCTCATGCGCGATTTGGTCAACTCCAAGGATTAAGTGCTTACGCGCCTTATGGAACACTTAAGGTTAATCAATAGTTGTCTTCCCAAACTTAAGTAAGCTTGAGGTACATGATTTTTATGTCTTTTATCTTTTTAATGCCTATGCTAAGAGGAAAGGGTGAAGAGAACTAAATAACTAACTTTCACTAACTATTCATTAACTAAGTTCTAATCGTCCTAGCACCAGTATCCGTTCCCACTTGCTATACACACCTTGAACTAGTGCAATGCTGCTGGGATTACCAAACGCTACTCGTTATTGGGTTACCAAGTGTAGCACACATGCTCGATGCAATCATACTGAATGCACTTAACTAAGAGAGTTAAGGGTTAAGAGAGATTAATTGTCTAAGAAAGCATTTAAACATTTAACAGTAATTAAATCCTATTTAGCTTAGTCCATATGCTACAAGGTTTATCAGAAAGTTCGTCTTTATCGTCGTACACAAATGTGTGCTCTGGTACAATTTGCTCGAATAAAGATTCGTTTACTTTGAGACTCCTACTGCGGGCACATGGAAATTATTCTAAGTTTGAAATGGTAAAACTGCTATAGTTTGGCTAATGGTCTAGATCTAGATGGAGAAACAAGGGAAGGCCACCTCTTATTTATAGAACTTGTGGATACCCCCATGACTAAATAAAAACTCGTTCTCGAGTTCCTTACAAAATATTGGGAAGGTATGGGATTATTGACTTGAATGGTACTAATGGTGAATGGGGTGACATGTGAACGGATCATCATTACAATACATGAAAAAATTAGTGTTCATGACAACAAGGATGAACACTATACACATTTGACATCCAGCCTTATTTGGCAGTTGAGAGAGAAGAAAGAAGAGAGAGAGAAAAGAAGAAGTTTGTTGCTGCTGATGCTAAGATTGCGCCTTTTGTTGTTCATCCATAAGTGCACCATCAATCTTGTTCCTTACATAACTACCTTGGTACTGATCCATTCCAAGTGTTCCCTCTAGATCCAATCCATTGTTGTATGATCGTCATCTACACACACAACACAGTCTTATATTAGCAAGGGTAAATGAATCACAATGCAGTTGATACCTTGCTTTGGTGTAAGGTCCATTGGCTGAGTTGTGATATGGCTGATGCGGATTCTGGGGATGTAAAACTAGTGACTACCCAAGATGTAGGGATTAGGAGAAAATCAAAAAAATTGGACCAGGACCCCCATGATTAAGAACGAACCTCTAGTAGCGAGAGAATGGAAAAAGATAAGGAATAAGAAAGATGGAGAAAAAGAGACAACTGTAATGCCGATGAAATGGATGTTAGAGATGGAAATGAACAAAATAGAATTTGATTGTGAAAATGTTTAAGGGAAAGAAATTAACTGATGCACCAAATAGGAATGCCAGTGGGTCCTCCTCAAAGCAGGCTCATGCCTTTAATGCCCTAACATTCCCACATTTAGAGAGTCCGTAGGCTCTAGAAATGTCATTTGAAAGCAAGAGTTAAAATCTTAACCACAAGAATTTACCAAAAAGGAAACAATGCATTAACCAAAACATAGACTACTGATACAACCAGCAATGAGGTGAATAATGGAGGAAGAACAATGGAAAGAAGAGAATGGAATGGAGTCTCAAGAACAAGGTGATGTACAGCCCCTTGTGTATTAATGATTAATGTGACTTAGTAGATCTCATTCCAAATCCAGCCTCAAAAAAACCACATCCAGTGACTTCGCATTAAGAAATTTGGCCAATCCATCCACCTGAAGTAATAAGAATACATCCATCAAAGAGCCACCACCATTCTGACAAAACGAGAAAGGAGAAGGTAGGAAGCAAGGAAGGGCCTTAGTTAGAGGGAACATATTTGTTTAGTCCCATAACCAATGCTTGTAGCCCAAATGATTATTTCATCTAAGGGGTGTGCTTTGAATGCTCACTGTTTTTTTTTTGTGAGAACCACACTATGCAAAGAATTATTATTTTTATTTGCTCACCTTCCTGATAATGGGGTAACATTGGAATGGTAAAAAAACTCAAGAAGAAAACATCCAAGCACCCAAGAGAATGGCCAACACAAATGCATCAAGTCCCCTTGAAGTCANAACACACACACACACACACACACACACACACACACACACACAAATAAAAGAAAAAGTATAAACAATGTTGTAAAACACACACACACACACACAAATAAAAGAAAAAGTATAAACAATGTTGTAAAACACACACACACACACACACACACACACACACACACACACAAATAAAAGAAAAAGTATAAACAATGTTGTAAAACACACACACACACACACAAATAAAAGAAAAAGTATAAACAATGTTGTAAAACAAAAAGGAGAAAAGTAAAAGAAATTTGTAAAACAAGAATGTGTAAAACAAAAACTTAAAAAGGAAACTGAGGGTCTTGATTGATCAGCATAGGTGGCCATCTCCCCCATGACTGAATTGAAAGGGAGAGATCTGAAATAATGAGCATTTGTTTGAATTTTTTAGAAGTTTTCAACTTCTCCCAATTGATGTTTTCAAGTTAAGGGTTGGAAGTTGGCGATGCTCTTGCTCTAGTGTATCTATGCTTTTGACGTGAGCGCAAGTTGTTCCCCCAGTTAGCTTGGTGCATGTTGGTAAGTTCCTCTTTGGATCAGCTATCAACTATGGGGTGTCTTTTTGTTGTGTGGTTGCTACATACAGGCACTTTTGTATGTTAATTTCCTTGGCACACTGGTTGCATGCAGGAAATGCTGAACACTCCTGTATGCCATCACCCTCTGTATCACTGTATGTGATGCATGGAACCTTCTTCTTCTCGATCTTCCCATAAGTGTTTTCCTTAGATATTTCCAGGGAAAGATCACGGATTCTTAGGCATGCATTTATGGTACTTAGCCATGCCCTCCCCATTATTATTGGGAAGTCCCCTTTGTTATTGTTGACTTCTATCACTAGGAAACCAGCTGGGTATGACCACCCACACACAGTGGTAATGATGTCCTCCACCAATCCCAAGGGAACAATGATGGACTGGTTAGCCACCTCTAAGTGAATATTGCTCTTTTTTAGTGGAGGTGGGTTCTAGGCTTTATACATTTCTTGGGATATTAAGTTAACTCCGGAACCTGAGTCTAAAAGAGCTTTATGAGGTTCATTCCTAGCAACTTGGAGGTAGATTAAGGGACTTTCGGGGTCAGTGATGGTATGTGTTAACATAATCGTGTGTGTTGAGCTCTGTTTTTGGTTTAAAGGGAGCTCCTAAGCCTTATTTGATGGAGAGGCATTTAGAGGCTCAACCGCTTGTGGTTGTAGAGCTTGTTTGGACTGTTGGTTCTGAAGAAAGGTCTTCTCTTTGTACAATTGTTAGAACCAGCAGTGGGTTGCAGATTCATAGCTCTTGTAGGATTACGTTGTTGCGGTTGAGTGGGGAGTTCCCCTTACATCACTGGAGCGGGTGGTAGTGGAGCTATCAGTGTGAGAGTCGCGGATGGGTTCGGAGGATGGTATGCATGTGGTGTGTGTTCCCTAGGAGAAGGAGTCCTATAATACTCTTAAGCTTGGAAGTGATGTTGTTGGGTTACGTGACTGACAGAGTCACTTGGAGAGACCAGTTGTTGCACGTAATAGCCATATGGATCCAGTTGCCGGTAAGGGTATTGTTGCCTAGGCGGTGGCATCCCCCATGATTGTGGGTATTGTTGCCACTACTGGTGTTGCTCGATAGGTTGTGGCAGAGTTCCCCTTGGGTAATACATTAAGGGTTGGTGGAACTACCTTGGGTTACCTTGGGGATAAGGTAACCTTCGGGGTGCTTGCTGTTTGTTAAGTCTTGGGTTGAGTGCATACACCCTAGACCCTTGCATATGTGAGATTATTGGGCAACATCCCTTAGGATGGTCATACTGACATATCTCACATCCACCATCATCATCCGTATTAGAATCCACAACCTCTTCGGTGATAGTCATTTTACCCTTATCTTTGTTACGTGCATGGTCCAAATCTCTCTTCTTCTTTTTATCATAGTCACTACTTCGCTCCCTAGACTCCTCTATGATTTTGAGAACGATTTCAAATCTACTATCTAAGGAGTCTGACATTTGATCTACCTTAGCTGACACTTCTGTTGTTAATTTTTGAAGCAGCAAGGTTTTTCTATTCACCATCTCCTCGAGTGATGACTCTTCCTCCTCCTCACAGAATCTCACTTCCCTCTTTTGGAGGGAAGGATCACGGTCATACTCTTCCATGCTTTCTCTCTTACATAGCTCTCCTTCTTCCTTAGCTATTTGCTCCAACAATCTATGAACTTCATGGGACCTAAGCTTTGATAATCTCCCTTGGGCATATGTTCCAAAGGTTTTCCTGGTTTCGTGCCTAAGCCCATCTACGAGATGGTGGAGTTGATCTCGTTGTGCATAACCATGGCCCGGGAAACGATGTAGCAGTGCATAATATTGGCCTATGGTAGCATCCAAGGGTTCATGATTACCCTTCTTCCATCCTTGGATCTTCTTTCGCAAGTTGGACACCCTGGAGTACATTTGATATTTATCGTTAAACAGTTCTAGCATCGTACTCCACCTTCGAATGGATTCTGGTTCTAAGGACCAGTACCAGGTTTTCGCTTCTTTTATGAGTGTCCTTGGGAACAACTTTAATTTTTGCCACTCATTCTCAATGTTCTGCAAGGCACAAGCATCGTGAAATGCCTGTAAGTGGTTCTGAGGATCAGCGTTGTATCCTCCCTCAAATCATGGGATATTATTTATGTCTAGTCTCTTGATCCTACTATATTTCTGATGCCTTGTAGGTATTCTAATGGCCTCCATAATGTCTAACATACTTTGGATTACCAGTAGGGGTTCTTCATGGTTATTTCTTTCATGGCGTCTATGATGTCTATGCGGTTCCCTACTTTTCCTTCTATGTCGTGATTCTCTAGAATGCCCACGCCCTCGTTCTGAACTCTCTCGTTGAGGTTTCTCACTTTGCTTACCCTTATCCTCACGGTTGGGTTCTTTGTGACTGTGTCCTGATACAGAAGGACAGGGTGAATGAGACGATGAAGGTGAAGAGGAGGGAGAACCATCACCATGACGATGTTCCCTACCTTCTCTTCGGTGGTTTCAGCCCCGATCATGATGACAATTAGACTACCCACCTTTATCATGTGTTTGTGTTCCCTCGTTGAACACTTAATGTTCATGGGGATCAGAACCAAGATTATGAATCGTGGAGTGAAGGTTCTGATACCCCACCTCCTCACCATCGTTAGGAAGGGGAACATAATTTGATGGGGAACCTGTTATAACTAGTTCACCATCTCCAATTTTTCTTAAAACATGCAAGACGTTGTGGGGCCCTTTACCCTTCAATGATGTATAGTAGCTCTCTTATCGCAAGTCCCTTTGACGTTGCGTTTTTGTGGGATAGTAATCCCTTGTGTCATAATCAGATGCAACATACTTTGTGTATAATTGTGGCATCCCTATTCATGCGAGAGCACGAAGGAGCATGTTGGGGACTGCTTGGTTTGGGGGCAATACTATGTTACCCTCCAAGTCTCTCCAACGCAGTTGTTCATCTTGATGGAGGATAAAAGTAAAGTCGGGTATATACTCATCGTGATGAGTATACACTACCCAAAACTGTTGAGGAACTAGCGGATCTGGGTTACGTGTGTTGTGCCACTGGCTGTCTCTTGTGTGATCCCTAGGCAATAAAGTGCTTTTGTGCGAAGAAGAAGACATTATTATATTGCTCGGTGTGCTATTGACCATTGTTTAATTTTTCTTTGATTAACCCTAAGGGTTCGTTTAAGCTTCCCAATGATGCGGATGATTTCCTATGTTCTATGTAGCGCACAAACAACTAAGTCCCTGGCAACGGCGCAATGATGAGTGGTTGGCGATTGTTTGGGATGCGACTGCCAACGGGTGTCCTCGAACAGGATTTAGGTGCCTGCTGGTCTCTGGTAACACCAAGGCCCAGATACCTCCAAATAAACTCAGTAGTTAATGTGAGTATGTGTGTGTGCTGTTGCGGCGTGCGGTTGTGAGAAATGTAACAATTGCGTTGTGTGTAAACTACAAATGACTTACTTTAAAGAGATTCAGCCAACTTTGCCAAGTACTGTGAGTTGTTGAAAATTTCCTATTTTATTCAACTGCCTAGTCTACGCGGTCCTTATAATACCTACTTGTAACAAATAAAATTTTGCAAAAACATTTGAGCACAACTCCGCAATCTACTCCTAATTTTCCCCAGAGAAAGAGATAGTTCCACAAGAAAACTAGAAATAGAGCAAGATTCGATGGAAATAAGCAGAAAAGAAAAGAAAGCAGATTTGTGTAGACCTCAAATATTTAAACAAGGTAAAATGACACGAGTAAACACTTCGCAATAAAGCTATCCCAAATTCAATATCTACGAATTGTTCAAACTTCCAAGGCTCAAACAAGCAATATCTTCAAGACAATCCTACTATGCTACCAAAAATTGCTGCGTAAACTACCACGTACGAGACTCCATTTTGACTAGATAATAGATGTCAACGATTGCATTCAAACAGAACCTTTAAAAGACTTGACAATTTCTGATTGAAATACCATGGGAATTCACTTTAAAGATAAAAAGAAGCTATTCTGGTCCCATCAAAATACCGAAGATTTTCTGAACCCTCTCGACTACTGAATTGTTCAACGGCATGACTAGAAACAGAGGCTCTCTTACAACAATCCCAACAGCAGTTCCCACACGTTGCACAATAACGAAATTTACTACTAAAATGCTCTTAAGGCTTTTAAACACAAGCGCTTCTATGGCAAAATTTTAATAGAAATTTCATATCGGGCAACAAGAATAGTAAGAGCAATCTAAAAATCCCAAAATTACTTGCCAAGGATGATACTATCTAAACCACTAGCTAAACAATTTAAACAAAATAAAAAATGAAATGCATAACTCACAGGACCATGACAAAGAGGCTGGAATCTTTTCTTTAGCAAGCCATCTTACGAGCAATTGTCTTTACAAATCTTCTTTACAAATGCTCTTCTCAAGACCTCAAAGTGTCTTCAAGTGAGAGCCTAAGTGCTAACTAGTAGCCTTCAAAGTGTGATGTATGAGACCTCCCAAAAGTCTCTTCTCCAAATTATCCTTCCAAAATCCTCCCCCTTTTCTCAAAGTGCTCATGAAGCCTTTTTATAAGTTTTACAAGGTAGTTACATGCCAAAATATCCTAGTTAACTTTTCTCCCAAGTAACTTGGCCAACCAATTAGAAGTTTACTTGCCCAACAAGTTAGGAGGTTACTTGCCCATTTAATTAGGAGGAAGTTAGGAAGTTATTCATAAAGTTAGGGGGAATTAATTAATAAATATTATAAATATTGCCTTTGAAAGTAGTTTATTAAAATAAGTCTAAATTCCCTAATCTAATTTAATTTAATTTAAATTTTAAATACTAAGTGTTATTAATCTCTAAGATTTTACCATAAAAATATAATATAATATCCACCTTATTGGTGGTAGCGGTAGTTAAGTTAAAATTTGGGATGGCCGAAATACGAGCCCGAAGGTGAAGGCACCGATGCTGCAACTGCCTGCAACTGATTCAAAATATCTTCTTCGGCCAAAAATCGTTACCAGCAACTGCCACCACAGGAGAAGACTCAGCTACCACGTTAGGGAACGTCACCGTGTGTTCCATAAGGATCTGCAACTGTTGTAACCTCTGCCCTTCGAAAATGCCCTGCAGGTTTTGATAATTATGTGATTTAATCCTTACTTCATAGATTTTCGTTGCCCTCTATCTGTGATAACTGGTAAACTGTCTGGCTTTCAGAATTTTCGTCCAACATTTGGTGTAGATTTTTCGAGCGACGTCCATCAGGGTTTTAAAAACATTTGCTGTTGCTACGGATGAAAACCCAAATTTGTTCATCGCGCAAGATAGGCGTCCATTCTTCTGAAATCCACAAGTGCCTCTACTAGAATCGATAATATATCCGCTGCGTTCTGCCCTAAACTGGCCTCAGTTCTGTCTGAATTTCTCCACGCGATTGCTGCCTAAAACCCCCTTTAAATCGGCTCATCGGTGAAAGAAGGGCCTCCCACGTGCTCCACAAACTCAGGTTCGGTGTCTGGCGAGTCGGCAACATAGATCCGGTTGGTGCGTGGACGCAGTCCAGAACGGCAAGCCAAAGGATTTGCCCCAAAACCACGGCATTCAATTCTGCTTTTTTTTCTGATTTCATTTTTTCTCCGACAGCGCTAACAATGGGCCTTTGGTCATACGTGAATTTGGATTTTTCTGCAATACAGAAACCTTTACATCCTTTGATAATTTTAAATCCACGAATTCAAAACCAGCTGGTAGTCCGTTAGGTCCTTCACTTGCTTCCAACTCTTAGCCAATTTTTGATAATCCATTACCCACGGTGTTGTCTATTTTGCCAATATTAATCAGGGAGTATGCTTTCTTGTGGTAAATAATCACCTCCTTTTTTTATTCCAATCTTCACTCAAGAAAATATCTTGGCATTTTGATTTATTTTCCAAGAAGGCTTCAACATCAAGATTATTTACCAGGCTTGCTTCTCCAAGAATACCCATTACTCACAATACTAAACTGTAAATTTACAACCAGGGATTGTGCTAATATTTTGAACAAAATATTCCAACTGCTCCATGTAATGGCCAAATGTGCCAACACAACCATATGAATACGAGTGTCTCACGTGTGATCTGGTCGAACTCCAAGGACTAAGTGCTTACACGCCTTATGGAACACTTAAGGTTAATCAATTACTGTCTTCCCAAACTTACTTGTATTTGTCATGGTTGTATGGTTAAGTAAGCTTGAGGTACATGATTGTTATGTCTTTTATCTTTTTAATGCCTATGCTAAGAGGAAAGGGTGAACAGAACTAAATAACTAACTTCCACTAACTATTCATTAACTAAGTTCTAATCATCCTAGCATCAGTATTCGTTCCCACTTGCCGTACACACTCTGAACCAGTGCAATGCTACTGGGATTACCAAACGCTACTCATTATTGGGTTACCAAGCGTAGCACATGTGCTCGAAGCGGTCATACTGAATGCACTTAACTAAGAGAGTTAAGGGTTAAGAGAGATTAATTATCTAAGAAAGCATTTAAACATCTAACATTAATTAAATCCTATTTAGCTTAGTCGATATGTTGCAAGGTTTATCAGAAAGTTTGTCTTTATTACCGTACACAAATGTGTGCTCAGGTATAATTTTCTCGAATAAAGATCCATTCACTTTGAGACTCCTACTACGGGCACATGGAAATTATTCTAACTCTAGAATGGTAAGACTGCTATAGTTTGGCTAAGGGTCTAGATCTAGATGGAGAAACAAGGGAAGTCTGCCTCTTATTTATAGAACTTGCGGCGGGACACGATATCGCGGCTCATCAATACCCAACATAAAAAATATTTTAGAAGGTAAAAGAACTTTAGAATAATTTTAAAAATGAACACGATTTTCAAAATGAAATTCAAAAGATCCTACTTTTCAGGTAAACAAGAAGGTTTCTATCAACCCCCATGATGAATTGCATGTAGTAAGGCTTCGATATCGGAGCCGTGATGTCAGGTATCCAATATTGGACGCCAAGATGCGATGTTATATATTCGATATCATGGGGTATGTATCAGCCTATAAATATAGTGTTTAGGCACATGGTTCTTTATTCAAGCACTGTTATACCTAAGCATGGCAATGTGTGTGAAAATAAAGATGAGCTTTTTGATCAAACCTTGCAGCACCTTGGCTAGCTTAAATATTTTATTCATGCATTTAATGTTTTACGTAATTTCCTTTAATGCTTCCAAGTAATTAAGCTAAGTAAGTTGGCTTAATTAAATAGAAGTCAATTAAGCACATAAGTACGATTACTTCAAGCATGTGTATGACTCTTGCTAATCCCAACAATGCTTAATGTTTGGTAATCCAGTAGCATTATACGTGTTTAGGATGTGCATGGAAAGTGGGATCAAATACTTATATTAGGATAGTTAGTTATTGATCAAAAATTAGATCAATTAAAGTTGTTCATAAATTAAGTTTCAACTTGTTATTAATCATAGACAAGTAAAATACAAAATAATAAAAATCATGTGCCTCAATTATACTTAACCATACAATTAAGTTCCATAAGTATACTTGAGAAGACAATGATTGTCACGATTAGATTTCATGTCTTGGAACTAGTGTACTTAAGAACTTAAGGTCTACTGAATTCAACCGAATTGTGTGTGAACACTTGTGATTTATATGGTTGAGCGTAGGGGTACCTCATCACTCATCATTGGTGTCGTTGCTAGGGATATTTTTGTTGTTATGTGCACTATCTAGGACTTAGTGAAAATTATTCAAGATCACTGAAATGAACCCTAGAGTCATATCATATATTAAAATAACTACAAAAATTTTAAGAAGCACATTGTGTTTTTATTTTCTCACACAAGATGTCTTCTTCTCATAGGAGTGATTCTTCGCCCAAGTCTAAAGGAGTACATTAGTAGATGCCCCAACAATACGGAGTGGTATATGCTCATCATAAAGAGTATGTACCCAATTTCACCTTCAACTTACACCAGGATGAGCTATTGCAATGTCATGACATGGAGGGAAACATCATCTTACTGCTTAATCAATCTGTTCCTGTGATGCTCCAAAAAACTATTATATGATTAGGACTCCACAGGCTTCATGTTGAGTATGTTGTGTAGGATAGTGACACCAGGGATTATCATCCCACTGAGGCACAATGTCAAAGGGATCAGCAGCTATAATAGTACTATGAATCTGCAAAGGAAAAGTGGTTCAATGACTCCCCATACATGCTGTACCAAAAATATGGTGGAGAATCCTTCTCTAGGGGTTTTCCATTCAGTGAAATTCCTCTCTTTGTCTTTGGTGAAGGAGGTCAAAACCAAAACCTAGAATCCATGATCCATAATTTGGGTTCTGGCGAGAATGGATCCAATGACAAATGGGGATCTAAGGAGGAGAGTCAAGGCAGGGATGCGAACAAGAAACAAGGTCATGATCATGACCATGATCACTGAAGAGGGGGTAGTAAGCACCATGATGGTGCTTGTCATCCTTCCTATTCACCTTCATCATCATCTTCTTCCTCTTCTAGCTCTGATTGCAATCGCAGGGTGGGCAATCATGGTGGATGTGATTGATGGGACTAAGATGATTGAAGGGACCGTCGAGCAAGTCAAGACTAGGGGCATGGGCATTTAAGAGAGACCTACTGCCATGAATGAAGGGGTAGAAAAGGGCATTATAGGTACCAAAATCATGTCCTTGATGAGCCTTTTCTTGCTACTTAAAGCATGCTAAACATTGCAAACGCAATGAGAATTCCTACAAGGCACACTAAGGATAGTTGGATCAAGAGGCTAGACATGAACAATATCCCTAGGTTTGAAGGGGGATATAACTTAGATATGTAGAACCATATTTAAGCTTTCCATGATGCATGTGCCTTGAAAAATATAGAAAATGATTGGAAAAAGCTTAATTTGTTCCTTAGAACACTCATTAAAGAAGTAGAAAGTTGGTATCGGTCCTTAGAACTGGAATCCATCAAACAATGGAGTACAATGCTCAAATTATTTAATGACAAGTATTAGACATACTCCTAAGTGTCCAACTTGAGGAGGAAGATCCAAGGATGGAAGCAAGGAACACATGAATCCTTGGATGCCACCATGGGCTGATACTATTCCTTATTGCATAGATGTCTTGGCCATGATTGTTCTCACCTAGAATAACTTCGCCACATCGTAGATGGGTTTCGATCAAAAATAAGGAGAACTCTTGGTGTTTATGCCCAAGGGAAATTGTCAAAAATAAGAGCCCATCAGATTCAATAGTTGATCAAGTAGGTAGCAAAAGAAGAAGAGGAGTTGAGGAAACATGAAAGTGCAAAGCAGTAGAACTGCAATCCTTCCATTTGCAAGAGGGAGGTTCAAATTTTTGATGGTGAGGTGGAATCATCACTTGATGAGGTGGTGAATCATAACACCTTGTCGATTCAAAAATGTACCTTTGAAATTTAGGCTAAGGTAGATTAGTTATGGGACTTCATGGATAGTATATTTCAAGCTATCTTGAAAATAGCTAAAGAGTCCAAAGAACAAGGTAGTAATCGTGATCGTAGGAGGTGCAAGGAAGTTGAATGTGCTAATCATAGAGATAAGAGCAAGATTGTTGTAGTAGGAGAAGTTTTGGAAATTGAATTTGATGATGATGGTGGGTGTGACATATAGCAATATGGACATCCTAAAGGATGTTGCCCCATCATTTCACACTTACCAGTGTGTAGTGTGTACGCTTTGAATCCACGACTAGCAAGAAGGCAAACACCCAAAAGATTACCTTATCCTCAAGACAATCCCAAGCAGTTCCACCAGCAACAAAAGCATTATCCAAGTGGAACTTCACCACAATCATACGAGTAGTACCAATAGTGGCAGTAACCACAGTCATGGGTGCTAGCATTGCCAAGATAGTAATACCCTTATAAACAACCTAATCCATACGAGTATTATGTTTAGCAACCCCTATCTTCACATGACTCTTCCAGTCACATTTCTACTTTCCAACCTCACTACTACCCTCCCAATTATTATCAAACTCATTCTCTACATGCAAGAAGGGATACCACCTTTTATCATTATCCTCCTCCTATTCTTACACCTATTCCTCCACCCTCAACACAGCTATTGCCTACTCCATCTATGCAAGGTGAACTTCTAGCCCACTTGCAGCAACGCAATGCTACCATGGTAGTTAATTCACAACTGATTCATTAACTAAGTGGTTCAAATAATAGAACATAAGAAAGATCCTTTTTCCAACCCAATAATCCACCTAATCCCTCACATATACATGCATTTGGCAACCCTACTCCTCCATCTCTCTTTGCATCTAATTCCTTCGAGTCCCCTTCAAACCAAATCCACCCTAAATCCATATTGTTATGATCACTCATACCATATCTAATTGGATTTGGGTTGGAAACCTTCCCATGACATTAACTAATCATGGGAGTTCTCTTATTTATTTACGAATTTTTGGGAATGAACTCTGTAAAGCTCTTCTTAATTCTGGTTTTGATGTTAACATAATTTTTCATGAGATGTATATTGCATGGAACCTTTCTCCTCTTAAGAAGAGCAATATTAGATTAGAATTGGTAGACCAGTCCATCACTGTTCCATTGGGATTGGCAAAGGACATCGTGATCACTATCTATGGGTGGTCTTATCCTACCAATTTCCTAGTAATTGAGGTGGAGAACTACTAAGGGGACTTTCCAATCATCATGGAAAGGATATGGTTAAGCATTGTTGATGCAAGAATGGACATTGGAGATATTTTCCTAGAAATATCTAAGAAAAATGCATTCAAAAAGATCAAGAAGAAGCGAGTTCGATGCATCATGTATCGTAGAGGGTGCAATTGCATGTAGAAACTCTAGTTTGTGAAATAAGCATCCAACTCCACATGCAAGCAATGTGCACTTGAAGTAAATATTCAAATGTGTCTATATGTAGTAGCCACAAAACAAGAGGGCAACCAGTGGATGACCATTGATTCTGAGAGTAACACACTTTGCATGGAATCTATTGAGAGCCTAATGTGCGCTTATGTTGCAGGCATGGATCAACTAGAGTAAGTTCATCACCAACTCTCTAATAATGCAAATGATGATACCTATTGGGAAGAGTTGGAAAGTCTTGAAAATTTCAAGCAAGAGTCCCTTGAATTAAAAACTCTACTTGCCAACATGGAATATGTATTCTTAAAAAATGGGAAGCTGATAATAATCAATGCAAATCTTACTCCAAAACAAAAATAGATGTTGTTGAAAAATGGTCAATAGCCTTTACTTGGTCATATCCTGAACTCAAAGGGATTGATCCTAGGATATGCTAGCATTGTATCTACATCAACCTGGCCATGAAGCCAAAGAAGTAGCCATAGAGGCAATTAAACCCCAAATTGAAGCAAATCGTCAAAGAGGAAATCGAACAGCTCCTCAAGGTGGGATTTATCTTTTCCATTGTGAATAGTGAGTGGGTCAGCCCACTCGTGATTATGTCAAAGAAAGGTAGCAAGTGGTGGATCTGCATCAATTTTTGGCTATTGAATATGGCAACATTAAAAGACCATTTTTTGTTGTCATTTGTTCATCAGGTGTTAGACATAATATCTAGGCATTGCTACTATAGTTTTTTGCATGGTTATAGTGTCTATAACCAAATCCAGATCGCACCAAAGGACCAAGCCAAAACAACATTCACAAGTTCTTGGGGAACCTTTGTATATTGTAAGATGCATTTTGGTTTATGCAATGCCCCTGCTACATTCCAATGCCTGGTCCTTAGCATTCTTCAATAGTAGATTAGTAGTAGGGTAGAAGTCTTTATGGATGACTTTTCTACCTATGGGGCTACATTTGAGTAAGCGCTAGATCACCTTAAGCTAATATTGAAAAGATGTGTTGAAACAAACCTTAGGCTTAATTGGAAAAAGAGTCATATGATGGTCTAGCAGGGCATTGTATTGGGGCACAAAATATCACAAGCAGGAATTGAGGCTGAACTTGAAAAAATAAGGGTCATTCAAGGAATAACCTACCAACCAGAAACTGTCAAAGATGTTTGATCATTCCTTTGACGCACTGGCTAATACTGATGATTCATAGAGGATTTCTCTAAGGTCATAAAATTGTTGGTTAAGCTAACAAAGAAAGATGCTTCTTTTGTTTGGACTAAGAAATGTGAAAAAGCATTCTAGCAACTAAGGGAGAAACTTGTAGAAACTCTAATTCTACAAGCACCTAACTGGTCCATAGCATTTCATGTTATGACGGACGCATCCAATTACACCTTAAGAGCAATGATTACATAATTGGATGGCAAGAAATGTCCATATTACATCCACTACATAAATTGAAGCATTGTGGGTGCACAACTAAACTACACCACCACAAAAAACAAATTAATGGCAGCAGTGTTTGTGCTACAAAAGTTTAGGCATTATGTGCTTGGATACAAAGTGTTTGTGCATACAGAATATAGTGTAATCCACTTCCTAATGAACAAGCCAATGATGAGCTCCTATGTCATAAGGTGGCTAGTGATCTTATAGAAATTTGACCTTACAATGGTAGATCGAAATGGAACTAAGAATGTGGTCGTTGACTAATTGTCTCAGTTGTAATGGGACAACAAAGAGGAAGAAGGCCTACTATCTAATCTATTTCTTGATGAACTCCTCTTTGCCGAGGCTATAATTGAATAATTGCCCATTGAGCCTAAATGCTATGATGGCATTCTCACTTATCATCTCATCTAAGAGATGCCACAAGAGTTGGACCACTTGAAGAAACAATAGTTTCTTCACTAGGTAAAACACTTCATGAAGATCAATGGACACCTCTATAAGGTGTGTGTCGATGGCCTAGTTTGTTGTGTGTCCTTGATGCTAATCAATTACACATTCTCCAAGATGCTCATGAGGGTCCTTGTGAGGGCCACTATGCTAGGAGACACATTCCTATTAAAATATTAATGGCAATGTACTATTGGCCAACAATCTTTAGGGATGCTCACCAATATATCCACTCTTGCGAATGTTGCCAACAAGATGGTGGAATGACTGCTCGAATGGAGGGACCTCAATAGTGGATCCAAGCACTAGAACCCTTTGAAATCTAGGGCATTGATTTCATGGGTCCCATCATGTGCATGTCAAATGGAAAGGTGTACATCATAGTCGCTATTGACTATTGTACAAAATGGGCAAAAGTAGCAACTGTCACCAACTATACATCTTCTATTGTTGCTCAGTTTGTACAACAAAATGTTGTAAATAGGTTTGATGTGCCATGTGCATTAAGTTTTGACAATGGAACCCACTTTATAGGCACTACCTTTTGGAAACTTATGCAAAGCTTAGGGGTTGAACATAAACTAACAACACCCTACCACCCCCAAGCCAATGGTCAAGCTGAGGTTACAAATAGGAAAATCACAAAGATCTTAATGAGAACTATTAGCAAATATAGGAGAAACTGGAGCAAAGAACTCAATGATGCCCTTTGGGACTACCACTCAACATGGAAACTTCCTATAGGCTATTCTCCCTATAAGTTGGTATACAGAAAATTACCAACACTTCATATTCAATATGAGTTCCATAGACTTTTAATAGCCTATGACCTTAACCTTGACTTAAGTCTAGCACAAAAAGAAAGATTAATAAATCTCAACTTGCTAAATGAAAATCAATTAGTGGTGCTGTCATCTAACGAGTTGCATAAGGCATTCAATAAAAAACGCCATGACCATAAAATTAGGAAAGTCAAATTTCAACTGGGAGATAAGGTCCTCTACTGGAACCCCGCACATGCACCTCAACAAACTAAGTTCCAAACATTGTGGGAAGGACCTTATATAATTTATAAAACCTATCCTTCTAGGGCCACGATGATCTACAAACCTGAGAGCCTGGACAAGAAATAGTTAGTCAACATACAACAAGTCAAACCTTTCCATGAGCCTAAGTAAGCTAGTCCAATAAATGCCTCATTAGATGGACAACCATGCTCAATTTTTTGAATCTTCTCCTTTCAACTTAGTCATGGGAGAGATGGCCATCCATGCTAACTATATGAGAAGCTTAGTTTTTCATCCTTTTGTTTTACATGTTTTTGTTTCACCTTGTTACTTTTACAACATTTTGTTTTACACATTCTTCATTTTACACCTTTTTGTTTTCTACACTATTAATTTTTCAAAATTTTTGTTTAATGACATCATTAATACATTTTGTTTTTCTTAAATATTTTATAATTTCTTGTATATTTTCTGTTATTTTAGATGTGATTTTCTTATTGTGTTTCAATAATAACTTGCCTTATTGCCAACTATGTATAGTATAGTTTGATTGATGTGGGCATGTGGTATCTAGTTATTTCATTGTTGATTGCTAATGTCTAGATTCTAGCTTTGAATTTTATTAAGGATAACTCAAGCATGGTTTCTTTTTCATGAAACAAGTAGTGAGTCCACTACATCTACCCATCCACAAACTCTATGGCTTTCCTTGTTCTGGAAATGTGTGGTCTCTTTTTCATTAATAAAACTTTAATGAATGTATGACCTTGGTAGTTTCCTAATTTGAAAAGAATTCAAAGGTTTGAACAAGGTGTGACTTCAAGGGGACTCGGTACTCTTTGTGCCTTTTTGCTTACTTGGGTGCATGTGTATTTTCATGGATTTCTTATCGTTCCATGTCGCCATATAATAGGAGGTTGAATAAGTCTTTACATGGTGTGGGTCCCATCATAAAAAAAACAACAATGATGAAAATTCAAAGCACACCCCTTAGACAAAATAAATGGGCTACAAGCACTAGTTATGGGACTAGAAAGACATGTTACCCATGCCTGAAGGTCCCCTGTAACTAAGGCCATTTCTCACTTTCGACTTCTCTTTTCTTCTTCAATAAGGAATTTGTGGTTGTTTTGTGGGAGCACTCTTATGTTTGAGGGGATGGACTGGTCTTAGAATGANAATGTAACCTTAATAAGGAACTCCTTTCCACTCTCTCCATCATCCATCTATGCTTCCATGTCTCACCTCACTACCAATTTTATGTTCTTGTTCAATGTCTTGGTTTGATGTGTTGAAATTCTTATGTAGTTTCTTCTAGGTTTTTGTACTTAACTTTCCATAACCATTAATCATCCATGAGGTCCATGGACTCCTCGGTTTGAAGTTATGCAAGGGCAATAAAAGGCCTGTGCCTACTTTGGGGAGTATGCACTTGCATACCTTTTGGTTGGGTTAGTTAAGTTCCTTATCCTTAAACATCCTCACAATAAAATCCTTTTTCATGCTCCATCAATGACATCCAATTGTGCATCTTCACAATGTTTTTCAATGAAATCCTCTGTTTATTATTGTGAATTCTTAAACACTCTTCAAGAATTTCATTGAGCTTAAAATTTTTAGAATTTAATGGACCACTTATCCATTTCACCCTATTTTTCAGTTTTCCTACTAACACTATTAAAAGAATCAATCTACCATAATCAAAACCTAGCCAAGTGTAACCACTGACAAGACAAGGTACTTAAAAGCTATATGTTACACATTGCACACTAATTCACAATTTTGTTATGATTACAGTGGGAAGTGCATACTAGATGTGGGATTGTCTCACCAAGGAAGAGGTGGCAACACCATGTGATGAGGACCCTTCATGATTGTTGAATCTTCTCCCTCGCTCATCAATTGCCAAAGGAGTTGGATGTTAGTTTTTTCCAGGGTGTTCAATTCTGTTATCATGAACATCCAATTTTGTAAAAGATTGTAAATCCATACACTTGGGCACTTAGAGTCTATCTCTTCCATTTGAGTCAATTTACATGTTAGTCAATAGTCCCATACCTTCCCAATATTTTGTAAGGAACTTGTTCCTCCTCTTGATTCACTTAAGGACAAGTTTTCATTTAGTCATGGGGGTATGATGAATCACATTTAGTAATGCTTCGATATAGAAGTTGCCATGTCGAGTATCCAATATTGGACCCCAAGATGCAATGTCGGATATCTAATATCACTAGTTTGTTTTCTCTAGAGTTAGAATATTTTCCTAACTACCCGCAGTAGGAGTTATTGAGTGTGAATTTTTATGTAAGCATTATTGTACCTGGGCACGACAATGTGTGCAAAAATAAAGATAAGCTTTTTGATCAAACCTTCCAACACCTATGCTAGCTTAAATATTTTATTCATGCATTTAATGTTTTATGCAATTTACTTTAATGCTTCCAAGTAATTAAGCTAAGTAAGCAAGTTCAATTAAATAGAAGTTAATTAAGCACATAAGTACAACCACTTTGAGCATGCATATGACTCTTAGTAATCCTAGCAACACTTAATGTTTGCTAACACAACAATGTTATACGTGTTTAGGATGTGCATGGAAAGTGGGATCAAATAGTTAGTTATTGATCAACAATTAGATTAATTAAAGTGGTTCATAAATTAAATTAAATACAAAAAAATAAAAATCATGTGCCTCAATTATACTTAACCATACAATTAAGTTCCACAAGTATAGTTGAGAAGACAACGATTGTCATTATTAGATTTCACATCTTGGAACTAATGTACTTAAGAAGTTAAGGTCTATGGAATTTGACTGCATCGTGTGTCAACGCTTATGATTTTATATGGTTAGGCATAGTGGTACCTCATCACTCATCACCCCAATGACAACTCAGTAGTAGTTTCTTACTTCAAGTAGTGTGACCATACAAGCTTCCCAACAACAATAGTAGTTTCTACTTTCTAGTCCCATGCAAGGTGGGATACCTAGTGAACTATAGCTAAGGAAAGCCACATAGTGTAATATTTTCTATTGCATTAATCCTACTTCCATGCATTCTAAATGGTAAGATTATCAATCTCTTGTTAATTTGGTTGCAGGGATAAGTTTGAGGTCCTATAGTAAAAAATTTTATCATAAGCATAGATGTGAAAACCATGGGATTGGATCCACATCATCCTCTTCATCTAGTGGAGAGGATAGTCAAGCATGTCATATAAAAGCCATGAAACGATAACATCTACTTCAGGAATAAGTTTCATAAGCATATCTAGAAGAGGTAATAAGATGACATTTGATGGTGATGTTGTCATCATCTCCATGTCCAAGGTGGCTATGGAGGCTATCAAAGAAGAATACTTGCCTAAAAAATAATCAAATCTTGGTGGTCTCATGGTGAAAATTCATATTAGTGGGAAAGATCACTAGTCAGCTCTCTTTAACTCTAGTTCAGGACTCAATATCATCTTTTGCAATAATACCTTGATTAGGGGCTTCCTTCTCCCACGGGTATTAATATTTAGTTAGAGCTAGCAGAAATCCTATGTAGATTTCTTGATTATTAGATTAGAAAATAAGGTGGAAGATAAATTCCTTGTTATTATGGGGAGGACCTGGTTGAGCACCATTGATGCTAGGTTGATGTTCCAATACCTCCATCTCAAAATTTGTAAGTATGAGACTGAAAGGATGCTTTATAAGAAAATACCTTATGATCCTTCTTGGTCATGTATCAATGTATGCATGTGCCTTTCAAGTGAACATTTGTTGAACGACACTTGAAGTACCATAATGAACATCTTTCAGCTCTAAGTATACCTAACACTCAATCTTATATTTAGAGGTCTACTAGCTAATAGACATGGATTAGTTGTGGGAGAGGAATCCTCCATGCCATGTTGAAATTTTATTTTCCTACTATTTTTGTTTATGCACTTTACTACAGATGGTTTGTTTAGTTATAATTTTTGTACTTTTTGAGTTTAATGGATAATCATCTATGATATTTTCTTTTCTTTTAGCATGTTTTTATGTTACGTGAGAAAACCAATTAATGTGCTTTATGAATGCTTGTTCAATAAGCCAATGGTAGATGGATGAATTAAAAATGTGATGAGGATGCGAGAGTGCTTAATAGGTTTAAAGTAGAGCCTTGATTGATATAATGTCCATGTAACAAAATTTATCCATCTACTTTTTTTCTATTCATTACCAATGAACTAGGCCTAGATTTAGAAGGGAGCTAAGACTCATATTATAAGCTATTGAAGCTAATGCTACTAGAACTGAGGATAGGTGATGGATCAACACCTTAAGGTGTAAGCTACAAAATCCTAAAAGAGTGTTTGGTCACTAGTAAGGAAAGGTTATGTCATCAATGGTTATTGTAACCTTCGGATAGGTTTAATCAGTGTGATTAGACCAAGGTGCATGTTCTTGCCTTGCCTCACCATCCTAGTCAAAAGAGGTTCATGATCTTATGAACCTGTGTGTGCCATGTGTTAATGATTTAATTCTATAGTTATTTAGATAGATATACCATTTAGAGTCACACTTGAGGTATTATTACACTCTTCTATAATTCTTCTATCATATCATGTTGACTATATATCATAGGATGTACTTGGAAATCAAATTATTTTGGATTTTGACATCTCCATCTTGGAATAGAAATTAGAATATGGAAAAATCTTTAGCAAGAAAAATCAAGTAATCCCTTACTTTTTCTTTGCTTTGTTTTATTTCCCAAGGGTGTATTTTCATAGCTCAAAGGAATGTGTAGGAACCCAAAATAATTTGATTATAAATATACTTAAGAAATATGGCTAGCATGATATATTAGAAGAATTAAACAAAATTATAACAATGCCTAAAGTGTGACTCCAACTAGCATAAATACTAATGAATCCATTATTAGTTACTGTATTTTTTAAAAGCTATATATATATATATTAAATAGTTTGCAAAATGTCATGATTTAATAAAATTAAATAATATCTATTTTCTTACTACTAAGGAGTGTAGGAAAATTTAGTTTAATCTAAGCTAAAGCATGAAAAACTAACATTGACCTATTTGATAACATGAAGTATAGGAGACACACAATGTTTTAATGTAATCAATTTATAATAGGTAGAGTTGCATCTCATATTACTTAAATCATGTTAGTTCTCTTAACTAATATGATAATACCTTAAATCTTATTTCATTAATAAAATTTCCTTTTCTTAACAAAAAAACATCATTTCAACATATTAACATTATATGAAAAATTAGATATCTAACTATGTCATTGATGGACTATTGAGATCTAGGTCTAACAATGAGGACAACATTTATAAACATTTTTGGTTAAACTTAAAAAACCTAAATATTCTTATAATGTTACATGATTAAAACTTATATTATAAAATTAACTTGTGGGCATAAAAGTTCTATTCTAAAATTAATTACTAAACTTAAAATGCAAAGGCACCAAATGTTGCTTTGGTGAACTAGTTATGTTTTTATAGAAGTTATGGTAGCAGAGTAGAGTGTTCATCATGAAAAAGTCATTTGCTTCAATGATTAATAGGTGTGTTTTTATATAAGTTATGTTGGTAGAGTATTGTCAAAGAAAAATCATTTGCTTCATTGCTTAACAACTATATTTTTATAAGAGTTATGTTGGTAGAGAAGGTGTTGGAGCCCCGAATATTCATTTTTAATAATATTTACCCTAATACATATAGTCTAATTAGAATTTTTTAACTTATTATTTCTTACTAGAATTAAATCCATAACTTGGAGTTCCCAAATTACGAGTCTTATCAATAAGTAACATCTCATTGTTTGTGTAGTTTATGTATTAAAATCTTGTTACTATTTTATGTTAACCATGTTGATGAGACGCGATTTGCATAGGCCGCGATATCGCGTCCGCTGCGATATCGCATCCCCCGCGATATCACGTACGCGATATCGCGTCTTCCCTACGATATCGCGTACGCGATATTGCAGTCCACCATCATATCTATAAATAAGACATGGCTCTCCCTTGTTTAAGGATCCCAGTTTTAGAGTATTGAAGCTCTGGCAGTTTGATCCCTCCAAAGTTAGATTTTTTCCCGTGTCCGCCCGCAATGTGGTGAATGTAATTGTACGGTGTCTTTATTCGAGTGTGCCATACTTGGACATGCACATGATCGACAATAAAGATCAAGATTACTTCATCATTGCAGCATTCACTTTGTTATTTATTTAATGTTATTTACTGTTTTCTCTCTCTCACCCTTAAACTCCTAGAACACAGAACGAGTACAACTTGATTACGAGCATTTAAGTGTGACTGCTTGGTAGCCCAGTGGTGTAGCTAGGATCTACGCTTGGTAACCCAGTGGCGTATTTGGGATTTGCGCTTGGTAATCCTAGTGGCGTACCTAGGATCTACGCTTGGTAGTCCTAGTGGTATTCCTACACGAGGTCCAAGATGTGTACGGTTGATCAAGGAATTGGTTGCTCGTCACACTTAGGCTAGATTAGATTTTCTTACCCTTTTCCTCCTAGCTTAGATTAGTTAATATTATTTTCCACTACCTTCAGGAGTAGCATAGATTAGAAAACACATCATACACCTCATCTAGACTAAATCATACGTGACAAATGCAATACTAGTCCAGGTGGGAAGACAACGAATTGCGACCTAAGGATAACTGTCTAGGTGCCACAACTAGTCCATCTGTGGAGTTCGACCGGATCGCGTGTGCGACCCTCATTTCGTATGGTTGAGTGTAGGGGTACCTTGCCACTCATCATTGGCGCCATTGCCAGGGATGGTGCTAGTTATCTA
The DNA here is from genome assembly GCA_015680685.1 of Gnetum montanum. NCBI lineage: Eukaryota > Viridiplantae > Streptophyta > Gnetopsida > Gnetales > Gnetaceae > Gnetum > Gnetum montanum. The sequence goes on from MNCI01001310.1 coordinate 286,048, forward strand.
GATCAGTTATATCATACAAGGTCGCTATAAAGGACTTAACGATATATCTCTTAAAAAAGAAGTAATTATAAAAAGTCACATAAATTCACACACAACAATGCCTCTCCTACAAGACGATAATAACGCCACACTTAGTGAGGAAGTTCATTGGAGAACCAACGAACTATATGACGATGAAGAGTGGAGTATACAACCTGAAGTAGGAGTTTCCTATAAGCATGAACAAAAACAACATCATCACAACACACGAAAGTCTAACTTACAAGATGAACCTCCACTGGCCACTACAAGCCTAACACAAATACAAGAGGTTGTTCAAATCTCACGTAGGCATCGTAAAGAGAGCCATCTACCCAGGCTTGATTTAAATAACTTTCCCAAATTTTCAGGAGGCTATGACTTAGATCTACATCAACATTTACTAGCCTTCTACGATGCCTGCACATGGAATAACATTGATAACAGTTGGCAAAAACTGAAGCTCTTTCCTATGACACTCGTTGACCAAGCTAAAGTATGGTATAGATCGTTAAAACCAAATTCAATATGACACTGGTCAACGATGGTAGAGGTGTTTAACAAAAAATATTAAACCTACGCAAGAGTATCAACCTTGAGGAAACAAATCCAAGGATGGAAACAAGCACAACATGAACCCTTGGACATGGCCTTATTCACTATTAAATAACTGTCCTGGCCATGGGTTTTCCGAGGAAAGGCTAATGTACCATATCATCGATGGGCTACATAACGAAACAAGAGAGACCTTAGGAACGTATGCCCAAGGTGAACTATATGCCCTACGAACCCATCAAATCCGAGAGCTTATTAAGCGGGTAGCAAAAGAAGAAGGAGAAATAGCTACATGGGAGAGTGTTGAAAAACATCAACGGGACCAAAATCGCAACTTAACAAAGGTCCATGATCATGAAAAGGAGAGATCAACAAGTCTCAAGGTGGAAACACTATCTTTGCCAATACAACAATTGTTAGAAGAAGCCGAGGCAAAGATCAATAAGATGTTGGAATGGATGAATCAAAAGTGTCGAGAATATATCAACATCATTGGAGATAGAGTTTTGAAAACCCAAGAAGCAGGACAAAACATTAGACATTCAGAGAAAAAGAATAAAGGGAATAAGTGCTTAATTGCTAATCATATGTATGAATGTAACATATGCCTGTATGATCACCGCAAAGGCCAATGCCCAATCTTGTTACATCTACATGAGCATTGGGGAAACACGTTACATCCAAATTTCATACAGAGATACTGTGTTTGATCACAGTGGCAACAATCCCAGTCGTGGGGGAATCCACCCTTAGACTGGAGGCACCCTTCATACCATCCGAATCTAAATGCTTATCACATTCAACACCCTATTTTTTCAACTGGGCCAACATACTCTATCTCACCACAATACCATTCTCCACAATACTATCAGCCCATACCTCCAACACAACCCCCACCTTATGCACCTTACATCCCTCCTAACTTTCAACATTCTCATCCTTTCCCTCCTTCCACAATGCCACCAACTGTTCCTAAGGTGTTTGTGCCACAACAACAACCCACGAACAACACTTGTGCTACTACTATCAACAACAGTGAGAAACCTCAGCAACATCAGAGGCATCCTTTCTTTAAACATAGCCGTAAGAAAGGACACTGCATCTTCCAACCCAGCACAAGTTCCATACTGTGGTGCACCCTTACCTTCGAACCCAATGCCTCATGTAACTTCATCAGGGCCACCAACTTACACTCCAACAACCATACGGGCCAATGAACACAACCATGGGAGGCATCAGTCCAATCCTTACATACCATCTAATGGTCCTAAATATCATAGTGGGTCAACTCATTATTTGGGAACTACATTGTATGAAGTGCCCCACTGTGTTTATTATAAAGTGTGTGAAATCCAAGGGGATAAGTATAGACCAGTTTCAATATTTCCAATATGCAAGGATCCTTATTTTTCATTTATTAATCCTTGCCATACTCAACCATTTAGTTATGGGGGATACTCCCCATTTCAATAACAAGCAGGATTAATAAATATTTTTCATTTTCTTTGATTTTTCAAATTTTTTGTTTTCCAGTTTTTCATTTTTCAACTTTTTGTTTTATCTTTTTATCTTTTTGGTGTGTCTGTATGTTTGTATTTTCCCATTTTTGTAAGTAATCTCATCTACGAATAAAACACTCATGTGGATTGTTGGTTGAGGTGTGTTTTATGTTATTAAGTCATGAGTGATCAATTATTTGAAACAGTGAGCCCACTACATCCACTCATCCACTCTATAAATAAAGAGGTTTTGTTCAAGGGTACAGTGATATTCTTGAAATTTCTAAAAATTAAAATTAATTTTGTGTTCATTGTACCTAGAATGAAGAAGGATGGACCAAGAGGGAATAATTAGGGTGTGATATTAAGGGGACTTGCGGATTCTCTTTGGTGACGCCTGTGGGAGTTATCATGCAGTATTGTTGTACTAAGATCCTTGTAGATCTAATGAAAAATGGGAGTAAGTGTAATCAAAAGGGCACTCAAAATTCAAAAGCTGTTCTAGGGGGTCCCACTGGAAAGACATGCACCCATGCCTAATGGTTGGCAGCTTCTCTGGATTCAGTAAAGTGAAAAAAAGAAAAGAAGAAAAAGAAAAGAAAAAGAACTGCCATAAAACAAAAATCACTCCTCCCTTGTACTAAATGCCAAGTGATCGTACACCTTGTTGTTATGGTACTCTCATAGTTGTTCACCATGGGATGACACAATGCGATGTCATTGATTAGAAGGATGGACTTGGTCCTGATCTTGGAACGATGGATTAATGACACCTTAATCATGCTTTTCATGCAGGATTCATTGTGCCCTGGGTCAGTCACCTCCTGTCCCAATCTCTACGATCCTTTTCTATACTTCACCTCATCTCACTGTTTCTGTAATTGTAGGTCGTGTCCCATGTAGCATAGAATTTTCATCTCATTTCGGTGATATTTACATGCGTGTGTTTTGTGGAGTTAGTGTGGATTACATTTAACCCTTCTTGTGCCCACGGACACTTTAAGTGTGGTTACACAAGGGCATAATAGGTTGAAACCTGCTTTGGGGAGGACCCACTTGTGTAATTTTTTGTAATCTTCACTAATTCTCTAGTTCAAACACACAATTTCTTACCCTCAGCTTAAATTTTCATCATTTTCTTTCCCTTTTATTATCCCTCAAAATTTTAACATTCCAATGTACCGTTACATTCCCTTTTTTTTCATAATCGCCAAATTTTTAATTGCGAAATTCACATCATTATCATTACGAGTGCCTCTCAAATTAATAAAATTACCCTAGGATATCTTGATGCTTGCCCATGTCCTCATCTTATACCCTTAATTTCAAGAAAATCATTAAAAATTCAATATTTTCCATGTGTCCCACATCACTGGGGACGAGATATCGCGTACGCGATATCGCGTCCCACATGATATCACGTACACGATGTACCATACGCGATATCGCATCCTATTTATCTATAAATAGGAACCCCCACCACAACACTTAGTATCATTTTTCCATTTACGCAGGGGGAATTTTTGAAATTTTTCTCTACGACTTGTGATTGCGTGACCCTCGCTTTTTCATTCATATCTCGCGCGCTGGTGCTTCGATTTTAATTCCGTTTGAACCTGTTTGAACCCGGAGTGTTCAGTTTAGTCGTGGGGGAGAGACACTTGCTAAAAAGTGCCTAAATTTTTTGAAATTTTTCATTGCCCAAAGGACATCAATTAGGGTAATTAATACTAACACTTAGAAAAATTGTGCCAAAAATCATATGACCTTAGGTACACTGGGAGATTAAAATGAAACCCACCTAAGCCATAAGACCCATTATCATAATTTTTGGGCACAATCACACAATAACATAAGATCTTTAATTAAAGGCAGGTAGTAAGGTATAACTTAACTTTGAAAAAAACCTTACTAACGTTTGGCCCGTGTGATTGTAGATGGCCCCGAAACGTGCATAGCGAGAGGGTCCTGCTCAAGGTGAAGCGAAACAACCTCGGAGAGGTGGAAGACGAGTTCCTGCCAGACAACATGCAAAATAGGAGGTGCAATCATTTAGCTTCCATTAGGAAGAACCTCCTACAAGATGGTCCAGGTAGGCAGAAAGAGGAGATGCTGCTGCGCTTGAACCGAGACAACAACTCACGTTGCCCCCGGAATGTGTTCAAGCTATCCATACGAAGTCCACAGTTGCTGTGGTGATCATGGAGCTTAACTTCAAACCTTTTGCAGAGTTTTCTCCTGAGGCTGTTAGGGATCACCTTAAAGGATCTCCCTTATAGCCTATCCTCTCTGAGTGCGGTGCCTGGTACTTAGGTGAAACATACCTATTCTGGCACAATAAGGAGTAAGGCACCACGGTTAACATTTGTGGTGTGACATTAGACTTTTCTGCACAGGTGATTTTGAAAGTGTTAAACCTTCCGAATTCAAGCCCCCATGTTGCTCGGTTATCTACCCGATTGGACCCTGATGTGCGAAAGGATTGGTTAGAGAAGGCTTATGGCAGAGATAAAGCTTTTGGTGAGCTGACGAAAAAAGAGTGGGTTTATTTCAAAATTGGAACCTATCACCTATTCCTCACAAAAGGTTTGAAAAGAATATCTATGTATGTGGCAAGCGGATGTGCAGTGTTGATGGGAAAGATTAACGCTAACCTTCCCCATCTATATTTGACAGAGATCCTAAGGCAATTCGAAGAACGAAAGTCACGGAAGATGGCGTTGTCTTTTCCCTACCTTATCAGAAAACTGTGCCAACGGGCTGGTATTCAGGGATACACAAATGACATCCTCCAAAGGGCCCAAAATGCTTCTTATGCTGAGTTATTAAAGGCGCTAGCTCCAAGAAAGAGCACTGGCAAAGAGCTGGGACCAGATGAAGAAGAAGAACAGATGACTAGATCACTTGTAACTCAACTTGCAGGACCCAGTCAACCTCCAGCCACAGGTCCCTGCCAACAACAAGAAGCAGGACCCAGCACAGGCCAGGATTAGCCACCGTAGCTACAAGACTACAGACCATCAATGAGCCATCTTAGGGCCATCACCGAGACGGTTAGCTGGGGAAGTCATGATGACGCAAATCTCTTCCACGTCATCGATGATGCCGACCAGCCTACCATTTTGTTAGATCACACAAGGGGTGAATTATCCATTCAAACAAGAGGAGGGGAAACCAGATGGTCACAACAGAACTTTGGAAATGCGACATCTTTTCAAGTGCAGTTAGAGACTAGTGAAGGGACCACTGTGGTGGTCATGCAACACCAGGATGCCATGGAAGCTGCTGAGGTGGTCGCTGACCATATCAAAGAATCTTTCAATGTGCCTGTTGTGCCACCGGTAGATCTTTCAGGAGCATGGGATGCTCAAAGTCTTACCGAAACCTCAATGACTCCTGCGGAACATGAGGATGCACTGGACAGATTACTTCAAACAGGACAAGTTTTGACGTCTTTGTTTGACATCCCCCAGGATGTAACAGCAATTCAATCAGACCTCATTTCCACAAAGGGGAAGCTGGTCATATCTAAAGTAAGCGCAAAGCATGCTGAAGCTAAAGTGCAGAAACTACAAGAGCAGCTCATAGCCTTACAAGCAGCACAGCGGGATCCTTTGCAATTTGTTCCCGCAGACCAGCTAGACAATTTCAGAATCGAGCAATTAACAAAACTAATTGTAGAAAATAAGAAGGTGGTAGAAGAAAAGGAGATGGCCACTTGGTATGCCTCCGTAGCTCAAGCACAAACTCATGCGCATCTTAAGGCACTCAAGGCCTTAGAAGAAGAGAATAAGCAGTTGGTTGCAGATAACATTTGGTTGACTTCTGTGGAGAAACAAAAGAATGTTCTTGATGAACACTTTCATCAGTTATGGGAACAGTTCATTCAGGTCAACTGAGATGTAAGCTGTTTAGCCAGAGAAAATCGAACCCTCTCAATGGAGGAGGTACACGTTGTTTGCCAAAAATCAACCATTGAGATTAGTGTGTGGCAGAATGAGGCTAAACGACACAAGAAGCTAAATGAGCATTTTTGTGACCAGGTGGGGATGTACAAACAAATCCTAGAGAAGGAGATCCATATGGCCAAGGCTCAAATCAACAACATCAGTGCTCAGCACACTAATTGAAGGGCCATATTGGACACTTACGCCTTTGCCCACCAAGCAGAAATTAATAACCGGGACCTGCAAATCCTAGACTTGACCGAATACATGGAGTTGGCAAACCTTAGATATGCCAACCTAGCCATGTTAATAGTAGGATGCCCGAGGTCAGAGCTCAAGCAGCAGGTAGCTTCCACCCATATCAAATATGAAGCAGAATTTGCAGAGCGCAAGAAGCTGGCTGAGAAACTAGATGTCGCAAATTCTAAACTTGCGGTGGTAAAAGAAAGCTACCTGGGATAAAAAGATGTTGCAACCGACTTGGCTCGATGGCTAACAGAGCTCCATGAATACAAAGACAAAGCCAGATCCTATGAAGAGGAATGACAGGTGTTCATGGCATGGTACGTCAAAGCTAATCAGATGTTCCCAGAACTACCCTATCTATGGGAGGTGTCAACTCCGTCAAACATCGAAACATTAGCATGGACGACACAAGATCCTTGGACCGAAGAGGAGAAGCTCCAGGCCATTCTTTAGCATCGCCAACCTTCCAAGCTTGGAGCACATGACAAGGGGAAAGCACCCATGGAGGAGCCACCACCACTAGGAACTACATGAGTTTCACATTTTTGTAGTTGTAGTATTTTTTCTCTGTGTTGTGTCTTCGCACACTGCAGCATTAGTCCATTTATTTTTCCAGTTAATAGTCCCATACCTATCCACTGTGTAATCAATGAAGCTTGTTCTCCTTGTAACTCAAGAACGAGTTTTTATTCAGTCGTGGGGGTATGATGAGACGCGATTCACATAGGCCACGATATTGCATCTTTCCTACAATATCACGTACGCGATATCACAGTCCGTCGCCATATCTAAAAATAAGACGTGGCTCTTCCTTGTTTAAGGATCCCAGTTTTAGAGTAGCGAAGCTCTGGCAGTTTGATCCCTCCAGAGTTAGATTTTTTCCCGTGTCTGCCTGCAGTGTGGTGAATGTAATTGTACAGTGTCTTTATTCCAGTGTGCCATACTTGGACATGCACATGACCGACAATAAAGATTGAGATTACTTCATCATTGCAGCATTCACTTTGTTATTTATTTATTTGTTATTTATTTAATGTTATTTACTGTTTTCTCTCTCTCACCCTTAAACTCCTAGAACGCGGAACGAGTACGACTTGATTACGAGCATTTAAGTGTGACTGCTTGGTAGCCCAATGGTGTAGCTAGGATCTACGCTTGATAACCTAGTGGCATATTTCGTATCTGCACTTGGTAATCCCAGTGGCGTACCTAGGATCTACGCTTGGTAGTCCCAGTGGTAGTCATGCATGAGGTCCAAGATGTGTACAGTTGATCAAGGAATCGGTTGCTCGTCGCACTTAGGCTAGATTAGATTTTCTTACCCTTTTCCTCCTAGCTTAGATTAGTTAATATTATTTTCCACTGCCTTCAGGAGTAGCATAGATTAGGAAACACATCATACACCTCATCTGGACTAAACCATATGTGACAAATGCAATACTAGTCCAGGTGGGAAGACAACGAATTGCGACCTAAGGATAACTGTCTAGGTGCCACAACTAGTCCATCTGCGGAGTTCGACCAGATCACACGTGCAATGCTCATTTCGTATGGTTGAGTGTAGGGGTACCTCGCCACTCATCACATGTGAAAAAATACTTGTATGTAATTTATGGATGTAAATATTATTACTATTCTGTGTTACTCATGTGAAAATAATCATAATTGAAATTTAAATTAACAGTAAGATGTTAACCTAATTGGAAGGCTCTAAATTTAGAAACTCAAGTTATAGTTTTGTTCCTAGAAGATAGTCTTAACTTATAAAGTTCTACTTAAATTCTATGAAATTTTTGTATTGGCTATAATTTTGATTTCAACACACATAGTAAGGTATTAGCCTAGTGGTAGGACTCTTAATTTGGAAGTTCCAAGTTATAAGTTCCATTTTGGTTGGCAACACTAAGTTATAAAGTTCTTATTTAACTATATATCTTGATGGTAAATGTTCTTTAAAAATATTTCTGGTTTACAACAATCCCCTAAACTAGTAAGTTAAATTAAACTATAAATACTTTGTTGGCCATAATTTAGGGTTATGTTTCAAAAATAAATTAAAATGGACTTATGTCAAATTCATAATTTAGGGTTTACAATAACATAAAAATTTAACTATAATCCTAATGAGTATGCTTAAACATTAACATATTCTAGTAAAGTTATACCTTAAGTTTATGTTGGATGTAAGATAACTATCTTTGTAGGAAAGACTATTATGTTTATAATAAATAATAAAAAAAGGGACATTTGAATATCCTCAAAGGAGCTTCAAGCAACATGTGTGTTCTAGAATCTTTATGGTAGCAGCTATTATAAGAGGCTCATCTAAGCAAGTTTCAAGTGCACCTAAGTAGCTCTTAAAGACAGTCTATTGGTGGCCTACTCTAAAGATGCAAGTTGAAGAGTTCATGAGGAAGGGCTTAGTCTATTAGCAAGTCAAGATTGAGCATCAACAACCTAGTGGTTATTTCCACCCTCATTCCATTTTTCAATGAAATTGGATTGTAATCAATATGAACTTCATTACCAAGTTATCTCATATAGGAGTGGGAAGGATGCTATCTTGCTAATTATAGACTTGTTAACCAAGTTTACTTGTTCGCTTTGAAGACTACTCCTAGTGTTAAGGATATAGCCTATCACTTTTTGGTAGAGATTTTGTGGTTGCATGGTGTCCCAATAAATATTGTCTTTAACTAAGATGTCAAGTTTGTCTCTCAATTTTAGCATGCCTTTTAGAGCACATTGGGTATAAAGTTTAATCTAAATTTGGTATATCATCCTCAAATAAATGGATCCATGGAGAGGGTGTACCAAGTGCTAAAGATCATGCTTAAAGCATATGTACTTTAGTACCTAGACAATTGGGATAGCCTATTACCATTGGCAAAGATTGCCTACAATAATAGTTGTGGCAAAGATTGCCTACAACAATAGCTATCATGCAAGTTTGTGTGTAGGCCCATATGAAGTTCTATTTGGTAGAGCATATAGGACATCTCTTTTCTAAAATTTGATTTAGGATTGTTTATATCTTGGTACTAACTTGGTTATGTGGATCACAAAACAAGTCAAGGCTATTCAAGAGTGGGCAAGGATAGCTTAGGATTAGCATGTCTTTTACACTACCTATAGGAGGAGGTTATTGGAGTTTTTATAGGTGACTGGATATTTCTCCTTATCTCTTCTCTAAGTGGCTTAATGCACTTTGACAAGAAAGGCAAGCTTACTTCAAGGCTCATTGTTCCTTTCAAGGAGTTAAAGTGAATAAGTAAGATGGCATATCTAGTAGGTTTGACACATTTTCTTTCTATCATTTATGACATGTTTCACATCTCGATTTTATGAAGGTATGTTCTAGATGATAGTCACATGATATATTGATCTAAAATTTAGCTTTAGGATAATGCTTTGTATGTTACACAACTAGTTTGGATCTTAAATCAAGCAGAGCATAGGCTACATAACAAAGTAGTAACTATGGTGAAGATACTTTAGAGTTGTCAAATTTCTTAGGATGTGACATGGAAGCTTGAGATAGAAGTTCATTCTACCTACCCTGAGATCTTCTAGATGAAAAACTCTAAATTGGAGGAGGATGTAAAATCCCACTTTTTTATTCTTTTCTATTTGTTATGATTAAGAAAATTTCCTTGATAGATGGTTGATACATCATACTAGAATGTGGTCTATGTGCTTGAGATTTGGTATAGTTATGGGCTTATGCGTCTTTGTTTACATAGTGTTGGACCCCTATGCTAGCATGTTATATGATTTATGCTTTATTATATTTATGCATTAATTTGGTTGAATGAATGATAGGTACCATGGATGTGGTTGTGGCTTAAGGGTATCACTTCGATAAGTACTTGGTGTATGCTTGCTTATCACATGCTTATGCTTTGTTATAGAATTTTGAATTATTAATTTGAATTTTTGATTAGTTTAGCATAGTAAATTATATGCTTGCATATATTATATCTTTTAAGAATAATATTTTATTAGTGGGTATTTCTTGATTTACTAGATAAGAGATTTAATCATATTTTATATGCATAGATTAGTTTGGGTATCTTTCTAGGTTTTATGTTTAAATGCATGCTATGATTGTTAGTTGTATGGATTATTGTTATGTCATTTATGTTCTTCTTATTAGTAGGTAATGAGCAGCGAGTATACCCTATGTCCAACCATACGAATCACTACCTTTCACTAAGTAATCTAGTCAAATTCTATAGACTTTAACTCTCTAAGTACTCTAGGTTCTAGGAAGTGAATCTAACTATTGCAATCATTGTCTTCTCAGTTCCACTTGTGAATTGCAAGTGTATGGTTAAGTGTAACTAAAGCATATAATTTTTATCATTTTGTCTTTTATGGTTTAATTGACTTAAGTGCTACAAACAAAGTAAATTTAATGTGTAATTAATCTAATTAATTTAGTAACTAATGAACACTTAACTAATCCTAACATAGGCATCCATTGACACTTTCCGTACACATCTTGAACACGTTATAGCACCACTAGGTTACCAAGCATTAAGCACTACTAAGGTTTCCAAGTACTAAATATATTCTTGAAGTGGTCGTGCTTATGTTTGCTATTTAGTCGATATTAATTGCTTAGTTAAAATTCATTAAAGGAGATTGCATGAATATTAAAATAAAGCATTAATATATTTCAAGTGCTGCAAGGTTTGATTAGAAAAGCTCGTCTTTATTACCATTCACATTATCATGCTTAGGTACATCAGTGTTCGAATAATGATCCTTACACTTCCTTAACTCCTATTACAAGTAGTCAAAAAATATTTTAACTCTAGAGAAAATAAATTGCAAGATCTTCACTTTGAATTGGGAATGGAATCCCTAAATTATGCACCCAAGTGTTGTATTTATAGGTAGGCACACATCCTGCGATATCGAATATCTGATAATGTAGCTTGTTATTTGATATTGAGGCCTAAAAAATGATTCATTAGTAGGATATGATAACATGGTTAGTAATAGTATGTATTATTTATTTAGATTTGTATTTTATACTATGCTAATAATTTTGTTATGTGGTTAGTGGCTTAAATGGCTAGTTACTAATTACCATGTGTTATTATTAAACTTGTTAGAGGGGTTTGATATTAATTACAATAGAATAATGTTACAATTGATAATAGTGGAAAGTGGGTTAGGATTTAGAAATTTAGTATTAATTATGTTCATTTTATTTTTGTATTTTGATATGCATTAATAAGATTACAAAGTTAGTATAGTTTTTTTGTCTATGTTATGTAAACCTACACGATATCATATCCAAGCTACGATATTGCATACCTAATATTATGTACCCAATATCAGGGCCTGGCAAACTGCCATTCATCAGTAGGTTTCAAAGATATTACATAGGCCAAAGAGCATCTTCTTGTATGTGAAAGTTTTCCAAGGACTTATGAACATTGTTTTGACATGTTCTTTTAGAGAAATTTGTATTTGATTATACACACTATACTCATCCAAAAAAAATGTAATAGTTATGCCTTGAAATTATGTCCAACACTTTGTCCACAAATGACAATGAAAAATGATCCTTGCACATAGCCATGCTTAATAACCTAAAGTGTATACAGACACTTCATTGTTCACCTTTCTTTGGTATAATAACAAGTGGGCTTACCCATTCACTATCTACCACCAAATAGATGAACCTTTCCTTGAGAAGTTTTTGAAATTTATTTTTAACAACTTATTTCAATTTTGGATTTAATCTCCTTTGTAGTTGCCTCTTGGGTTTGATAGTGGAGTTTGTGTAGATTCAATGTTGACATATGCATGGATCTATTCCTATTAATTCATCATATGAGCAAGAAAAGGTTGTTGACCATTTGTTAACTATCTTTAACAACTTTTCCTTTCATTCTTTAGTGAGCTAGGCATTGATGATTACTAACTTCCCATTATCTAGGAATACATATTCTAGAGATGCCGGTAAGGATTTTAGTACTTAGGGCTTTTATTTAGAAGTATTAGAAATTTTCAGCTCTCCCTAATTCATTTTTGCATCTTTTCTGTATTCTTCTTCGAAAAGTTAGATTTGGATTTGCTCTATCTCGTCCATCTTATTTATATAAGTACTTGTGAGGATTTTAGCTAGTTCCATGAATATTGTAGAACTAGAGCTATCATCTGTGGTCAACCATTAGGTAACTTATTATTTTGTGACTGCTACATATAGGCCTCTATTTTTTACACATAATGCTACCCTATGTCACTATACGTGATGCATGAAACCCTCTTCTCCTCAATCTTGCCAAATTTATTTTCCTTTGAAATTCTATGGAGAGGTCTCTAATCCCTAACTTAGCATTAATTGTACATAGTCAAGCCCTTCCCATGATAATTGGAAAGTTCCCTTTGTAGTTGTCCACATGAATAACTAGGAAGTTTGCTAGATATGATCATTCGTACACAGTACTCACAATATCCTTCATCGATCCCAATGGAATTGTGATGGATTGGTTAGCAAGCTCTAACTTGATGTTACAATTCTTAAGTAAAGGCAAGTTCCAAGTTTTGTACATTTCTTGAGAAATTAAGCTCACACTAGGACTTGAGTCTAATAGAGCCTTGCATGCATCATTTCCTACAATCTATAAATAAATTAGAGGACTCCCAACATTAGTTCTTGTTTTGGAAAGGTATTTTACCTTTATCTAGTCTATGATTGCATGGGTCAACATGATAGTGTGTACATTTTGTGATCTTTGGTTTGAAGGTAGCTTGGTGAACATCTTTGGAGCAATTTGAGAAGGATTCGCAACCACATATGGCTTTGAGGGTTAAGGAAGACTGTTGAGTCTAAAGAAACCCCTTTTTCTATGACTTATGCTCATAACCACTTAAGTTGTTGTCCCATTGCAAATTTACGGCCCACATGACATTGCATTACTAAGGCTATAACATTATCTCACTTTGCATAGGTAGTGCAGATGGAAAATGAGTGGAGGTGTGAGGTGCAGAGTATTATTATGAATAATGAGGAGTATAAGCAAAAGGAGATTTAGCTCATGGAGTGGTAGGGTTGTGATATTTAGGGGAATCATAGTGATGAGAAGAAGTGTGGCCTATGGAGCTAGTTGGAGACATAGGTTATTGGATAGAGTATTCATATGGGTTAAGTTAGCGGTAAGGATAATGTTGCCTTAGCGGTGGCAACCCTCACGACTATGGATTTTGCCATTAATGATAATAGTATTGAGGTTGTAACAACATTCCACTTGGATAGTATTGTTGCTAGTGGAATTGTTATATATAATTTCTTTATAGGTAAGGCAATCTCTTAGGTGGTTGCCTTCTAGCAAGCTTTGGATCCAAGGCATGAATCCTAGATTCTTGCAAGTATGAAAGTATTGGGCAATGTCCCTTGGGATATTTATATTGGCAGATTTCATACCCTTTATCTTTTGTTTTAAAATCTACAACATTATCAACTTCTACAGCCTTACCTTTCTATTGATGGTAGTTCTTTACTACATCCTTTCTTCTCCTTCTATCTTTATCTTTATTTCCCTACTCCATTTTCTCCTTCAAAATTTTTATAGTATGGAACTTCTCTTCTAAGGAGTCCCACATTTTATTCACCTTAGCTAATATCTTTGTGACAAATTTTTGAATCAGAACAGTTTTTCTTTATACAATCTCTTCTAGTGGTGCTTCCTCCTTAGGATCCAAGAGACATATCTCCCTTTTACGAATAGAAGGATCTCTATTATACTCCTCTACACTTTCTTTCTTTCTTAGTTCTCCTTCTTCTTTTGTTCCTTGATCAATGAGCCTTTGTATTTGATGGGCTCTCATTTCTAATGATCTCCCTTAGGCATAAACCCAAAAAGTCTCTTTAGTTTTATTTGTGAGTCCATCTATCATATGATGAAGCTACTCCATTTGAGAGAAACCATGGCTTGGACATCAATGTAAAAGAGAATAGTAACTCCCCAAGGCTACATCAAGGGATTCATGTTTATCTTATTTTCATTCTTAAATTTGTTTCCTCAAGTTGAACACCTTGGAGTACGTTTGATATTTATCATTGAACAACTCTAGAATTGTACTTCATCTACAAATAAATTTCAGCTCGAAAGAACAGTACCAACTTTCAACTTCTTTAATGAGTATCATAGGAAACAATTTGAGCTTTTGCCATTCATTCTTGATGTTTTGTAAGGCACAAGCATCATGGAAGGCTTGGAAGTGATGTTGTGGATCAACATTGTAACCTCCTTCAAACTTAGGGATGTTATTCATGTCAAAACATTTGATCCGACTATTCCTTTGATGTCTAGTGGAAATATGAACTACCTCTAAGATGTTTATCATGCTTCTAATAACAAGTAGTGGTTTATCATAATCATCATATTCATGATGGCTCCTATCATGGTCATGTCTCCTATGATGTGGCCTACTATGGCTTTTCTCCTAATGATGTTCCTCCTCTTTTTGTTGTTGTCTATGTTCCCTTCTCCCATTCCTATAATGGGGTCTTCTGTCATCTTCACCTTGGTCTCAATCATTCCTTTTTTGGTTTTTGTCACGCTCCCCTTTGTTAGAGCTTGACAATGAAAAGGATAATGAGGATAGAGAACTAGGAGAGCTATGTTGTCTTATCCTTCTTCTTTGGTCCCTTAGTTGTTTTTTTGGTGAATGGTTGGAGGACCTTGGTCTTGAGGTTCCCTTAGTTTTGGAATAAGTCCTTTCCTTACCTTGGTTGCTTGCCAAGGTTAAATGTAATCATTGATGAGTTATATTATGCTCATTGAAGGGAGGAGGACCCTAGCACTATGATCACCCTAATGGAAGTTTAGTGTCCTCCTTCTCTGATTGTGAGGTTAGTTAGATTGGGACCTTCTTGCTCTTAGGGGGTTCATGGCAAGCCTCCATGAATTTATCTTTTCTAAGTTTGTCTTTTGTTAACTAATAGTATATGAAAAGGTGTTCCTTCACTTGGTATTTTGGGATTTCTAGTTCAAGCCCTAGCCTCATTAGTACTGCCATGAATAGTGAGTGAACAGCACGATTGAAAGGTAACACAACAGTATCCTCCAAGTCTCTCTAGTATAGTTGCTCATCTTGGTGATGGATGAAAGTGAAATCTAGATAAAAAGGCTCAGGTTGAGTATAGACAACCTTCAATTATTGAGGTATCTCATCAGCATTTTTCTTGGTTTTGTCATATTGCTTGTTAAGATTATCAACAAGTGGAGAATCAACGTTGTGAGAGGAAGACATTTTTAGTTTATTCTTTTATAGTGTGCCTTAAATAAAATATTTTTTTTAAAGGATGATTCTTTATACTCCTACAATGACCTTTGTATGATTTCATTGTTTAAAATATTCAACGTACATAACTAAAAGACAATCCCTAGCAATAATGCCAATGATGAGCAACAAGTAGTCCCTATGCTCAACCATACGAATCATAAGCATATCTACACGATCTAGTTGAATTTTGTTGACTCCTTCTACCTAAGTGACTTTCGTCCTAAATAATCAAACATGAGGTTAATGGTCATTGTCTTCCCAATCATCACTTGTGTTAATTTAGTTTGTATGACTAAGTGTGATCGAGGTGTAAGATATTTTTATTTATAATTTTATAATTTTTTATCTTTAAAAGTATTACGAGAAGAAGTAATTGAAATATTGAACTCTAACTAATTAATCGCTAAACTAAACTATTCTAAACATAGAGTATATGTTCCCACTTTTCGTACATATCTTGAACTTATACTAACACTACTGGGTTACTAAGTATTTACCACTGGGTGTACTAAATATTCACTATTGGGATTACAAAACGTTAGTAACATGCTCGAAGTGGTCATACTCACGTTACTACGAAATAAAATATTAAATGCCTAATTATAGGAAAGTAAAATGCATGTAATGTAAGATGCTTATAAGTAAACTAAATGCTAATCCAAGTGTTGCAATGAGAGAAGAAATCTTGATTTTGTTTCAGTTATGTAATAGTGTCTAGTTACATCTTGCCCTCGAATAAGACTCCATACAATTAATTCCATGCATGTTGCAGGCACTTAGAGGAAAATTTCACAAAGTCCTACAAAAGAAAATTGCAAGAGCTTCACTAGGAGAATGACCAAAGGTGCCATAAATGTAGTGTGCATTTATATAAGCTTAGGGAGGATTCATGTTGATGCATATGCACCAACACATCTAAGGATGCGTCGATGCAGTGAACTTATTCAAACTTCATCACATATGTGTGTGGCGTGTGTGTGGGGGTGTGTGTAGAGGACACCAAAATAATAGTAATAACAATAGCAAAGCATTTCTTAGTTTGCAAACTATAAGCTTGAATCTAATGGATATGTTGAAATACCATAATAAGGACAATAACATGAACTTTATTTAATTAGAAAGCATAAAATGAGCAAAAAAGATGAGTTGGGAGAGGCCACCGTCTTCCTTAGTAAATTGTAATTACTAGGTACCAGTCTATGTATATTAACAATGCTTACGTGTCCCTAAATCCTACCTTTGGCTATCTAAAAAACATTTTTAGTCTTACCTATTGATGAGACATGATATGCACAAGCCGCGATATCGAGGCCGCTGCGATATCGCGTCGTCCCTTGTGATATCATGTATGTGATATCGCGGTCCGTCGCCAAATCTATAAATAAGAGGCGGCACTCCCCTCATTTCTAATCATAGGCTAGAAGTAGCGAAGCTCTGGCAGATTGATCACCCCAGAGATAGAATATTTTCCATGTGCCCGCAGTAGGAGTCCCCCAAGTAAACGGTTCTTTATTCGAGTAGCTTTGTACCTGAACGCAAGTTGTGTACAGAAATAAAGACGAGCTTTGTGGATAAACCTTGTAGTACATGGATAGGTTTATTTAATGTTATTTATTGCTTTCCTAGTAACGTGGCATGAGTATGACTTGGTTACGAGCATTGACGAATGTGTACGGCTAGCCAAGGAATCGGCTACTCATCGCGATTAGATTCTCTCACCCTTATCTCCTAGAATATGGGACAAGTACAACTTGATTACGAGCATCTACAGATGTGTACGGCTAGTCAAGGAATTGGCTGCTTGTCACACTTAGGCTAGTTAGGTGCCTTAGTATGACCGCTTCGAGCACGTGCGTTACGTGTGGTAATCCTAGTAACGATTAGCGTTTGGTAGCCATAGTTGCACAGTTCAGGGTGTGTACGGCAAGTGGGAACGGATGCTGACGCTAGGACTTAGCGCTGTAGTTAGAGTTAGTTTTATTCTCTCAACCCTTCACCCTTTGGCATAGGAGATAAACTTGAAAACACGAAAAAAATCATATACCTCGGACTTACTTAACCATACACCATGACAACAACAAGTAAGTCTGGGAAGACAACGATTAATTAACCCCAAGTGTTCCTTGTGGCGTTTAGGCATTTAGTCTGCGGAGTTCGACCGGATCGTGTGTGCTACGCTCGTTTCGTATGGTTGAGTGTACGGCAATAAAGACGAGCTTTGTGGATAAACCTTGTAGTACATGGATAGGTTTATTTAATGTTATTTATTACTTTCCTAGTAACG
>MNCI01001310.1:306164-569647 GCA_015680685.1 Gnetum montanum
GAGTCTGGGGTTTATGCGTTAAATCCGAGACTTAATCAACGGCAAACACCCCGAAGGTTACCTTACCCACAAGGTAACCCAAGGCAGTTCCACCAACCCTTAACATATTATCCAAGTGGAATGCCTCCACAGCCCATTGGACAACATCAGCAGTGGCAATACCCACAGTCATGGGGGATGCCACCGCCAACACATCAATACCCTTACCGGCAGCCTGATCCTTATGGTTATTATGTGCAGCAGCCAGTTTCTCCAGGTGACTCTATGGGTCACACTAACCCCCAACGTCACTACCAAGCACGGGAGTACTTCAGAAGGACTCCTCCTCCGGGAGACATCTCACATTCAGTCCATCCTCTAACTCCACCCGCACCTCTTCCTCCTGTAGTTCCCATACAACCTGTTCCAAAAATGCAAGGGGAATTGCCTACCCAACCGCAGCAACGTAACGCCGCGAGAGCTGTAAATATTTAGCATGTAAATATCCAACCAGGTGCTAGTTCTAATGACAACTGTACAAAGAAGAGACCTTTTTTTAGAACTAGGAGCCTTGACAAACTCTCACAATAACAAGCGGATGGGTACATGTATAGGCCTCTAACCACTAACGCTTCAGAGAACCCTTCAGTCCAAAAGAGCGTAACGCATACGGTTATGTTAACACATACTATAACTGACTGGATCAAGGTAGGCCACCTTCCCAGGAAACTAACTGACCCTGGGAGTCCCTTTATTTATTTGCAGATCGCTGGAGATGCACCACATCGAGCTCTTCTTGACTTAGGTTCCAGAGTCAACTTAATTTCGCAAAAGATGTATCACGCTTGGAACTTGCCACAACTTAAGAAGAGCAATATCCAACTAGAGCTGGCGGACCAGTCCATCACCATTCCCTTAGGATTGGTAGAGGATGTTATTACCACTGTGTGTGGTTGGTCCTACCCAGCTGACTTTTTGGTGATCGAAGTTAACAACAACGAAGGGGACTTCTTAATTATAATGGAAAGGGCATGGCTAAGTATAGTAGACGCATGCCTTAGGATCCGCGATCTTTCCTTGGAAATCTCTAAGATAAACATATGTGGAAAGATCGAGAAGACGATAGTTCCATGCATCACATACAGTGATTCATCGGGTGATGACATGAAGGAAATGTCTCCATGTAACAGGTGTGCCCAAGAAACTCTGCAACAAAGATGCCTGTATGTAGCAACCACACAAGAAGTAGTAGACACCCCGTGGTTGACAGCTCCTCATAGGAGCAGAAAAATATGCATGGAACGAACTAAGGAAACTCATGCCAACAACTGTGGCATAGACACATTGGAACATGAGTGTCGCCAACTTCCACCCCTCAACTTAAGATCATCAATTGGGAGAAGTTGGGCACTTCCTAGAAATTCAAATAGGCACTCACTATTTCGGATCTCTCCCTTACAACACAGTCATGGGGGAGATGGCCACCTATGTTAATCATATGGGGCCCTCAGTTCTTTTTCAATTTTTGTTTTACACATTTTTGTTTTTCAACGTTTTTGTTTTACACATTTTTGTTTTACAAATTTCTTTAACTTTTCTAATTTTTGTTTTACAACTTTCTTTAACCTTTTTAATTTTTGTTTTACAACATCGTTGAACTTTTCTATTTGTGTGTGTGTGTGTGTGTGTGTATCCACCCTGTAAGTTCGTCACCTAATAAGTGTTCAGACCGATGGGATGAACTGTTTTCATATTGATTGCTAATGTTTAGTTTTTTCCTTTAAGTTACAATGTTGATACTAAGGTATGTTCTTTTGATATGGCAGGCAATGAGATCACTTCATCCATCCATCCACCAAGGTCTATGGTTTCTCTTGGCTTAGAAATGTACAGTTCCCTTCCAATAAGAACTTTAATGAACCGGTGATCAGGCATTTCTCAAACTAAGGAAGGACTCAAGGATTGCAAAGGGTGTGACTTCAAGGGAACTTGATGCTTTTGTGTTGGTCATTCACTTGGGTGCTTGGATGTTTTCTTCTTGAGTTTTCTTACCGTTCCGATGTGACCTATTCTTCGGAAGTTGAGAAAATAAAAATAAGAAGTCTTTGCATGGTGTGGTCCCTGCGCATAAAAACACAAAACACAAAAAAAGAAAGAAAGTGAGGATTCAAAGCACACCCCTTAGACGAAATAAAATTTGGGCTGCAAGCACTGGTTATGGAACCAAAGTGTTCCCTTTAACTATGGCCCTTCTTGCTTCCCATTCTCTCCTTTGTTTCGTTGGAATGGTGGTGGCTCTTCGAAGATGCATCCTCATTATCCAAGTGGATGGTTTAACCAAATGCATTGATGCGAAGTCACTGAAAGTGGTTGGTTTGAGACGAGAGCTGGAATGAGATTCACCAAGTCACATTAATCATAAAATATACAAGGGGCTATACACCACCTTGTCCTTGGGATTCCATTCCATCCTTTTCTTTCCATCCTTCTCTCCATTGTTCACCTCATTGCCAGTTGTATCATTAGTGTATAATTTGGTTGACGCATTGTTTTCTTTTTGGTAAATTCTAGCGATTAAGACTTTAACTCTTGTTCCAAAGGACATTCCCAGAGCCTACGAACTCTTTGAATGTGGGATTGTCAGGGCAGTAAGGGCATGAGCCTGCTTTGGGGAGGACCCACTAACACTCCTATTTGGCACATTAGTTAACTTCTTTTCCTTAACATTTTGCACTTAATTATTATTTTGTTCATTACCATTTTGACATCCATTTCATCAATGCCATAGTTGTCCCTTTCTACTTATCTTTCTTACTCCTTTTCTTTCTCCATTCTAACACTACCGGAGGTTCGCGATTAGTCATGGGGGTACGGGGCCTGATTTTTCGATTTTTCTCCTAAGCCCCAAATTTTTTCGTTTTTCTTCTTAACCCCTACACCTTTAGTAGTCATCACCTACATCTTCCCAGATCTATATCAGCCATACCACAACTTAGCCAATGAACCTACACCAAAGCAAGGTATTATTTACTTAATGATTCAATTACCCTTGCTAATATATAATTGTGTTGTGTGTGCAGATGGCAATCATACAACAACGGAATGGATCTGGAGCAAACACTTGGAATGGAGCAGCGCTGAAGCAGCTATGTAAGGAGTAGAATGGATAATGTGCTTATGGATGGACAGCAGAAGGTGCAATCTAGGCGTTGGCAGCAGCCAGACTCTTCTCTCTTCTTCTTTTCTATTCTCTCTCCTCCTTTCTCTCAGCTGCCAAGTATGGCCTGATGTCATTGTAATAAGGTGTTCACCCTTGTTGTCATGAATACCAGTCTTGTCAAGTCTTGTAATAATGAACCGTTCACATGTCATTCCATTAGTTCCATTCCCCTCAATAATCCCATACCTACCTGATATTATTGTAAGGAACTCGAGGATGAGTTTTCATTCAGTCATGGGGGTATGATGAGACGCGGATTACACAAGCCGCGATATCGCGTATGCGATATCGTGGCCGACACGATATTGCGTCGTTCCCTGCGATATCACGTACGCGATATCGCGGTCTACCGCCATATCTATAAATAAAAGGCGGCACTCCCCTCATTCGAGATCATAGGCTAGAAGTAGCGAAGCTCTGGCGGATTGATCACCCCAGAGATAGAATATTTTCCATGTGCCCGCAGTAGGAGTCCCCCAAGTGAACGGTTCTTTATTCAAGCAGCTTTGTACCTGAACGCAAGTTGTGTACGGAAATAAAGACGAGCTTTGTGGATAAACCTTGCAGTGCATGGATAGGTTTAATTAATGTTATTTATTGCTTTCCTAGTAACGCGGCATGAGTACGACTTGGTTACGAGCATTGACGAACGTGTACGGCTAGCCAAGGAATCGACAACTCATCGCGATTAGATTCTCTCACCCTTTCCTCCTAGAACGTGGGACAAGTACGACTTGATTACGAGCATCTACGGATGTGTACGGCTAGTCAAGGAATCGGCTGCTTGTCACACTTAGGTTAGTTAAGTGCCTCAGTACGATCACTTCGAGCACGTGCGTTACGTGTGGTAATCCCAGTAACGATTAGCGTTTGGTAGCCATAGTTGCACAGTTCAGGGTGTGTACGGCAAGTGGGAACGGATGCTGACACTAGGACTTAGTGTTGTAGTTAGAGTTAGTTTTAGTTTCTTAACCCTTTACCGTTTAGTGTAGGAGATAAATTGGAAAATACCAAAAAAATCATATACCTCGGACTTACTTAACCATACACCATGACAACAACAAGTAAGTCTGGGAAGACAACGAACGATTAACCCCAAGTGTTCCTTGTGGCGTTAGGTATTTAGTTTGCAGAGTTCGACCGAATCACGCGTGCTACGCTCATTTCGTATGGTTGAGTGTAGGGGTACCTCGCCACTCATCAAATGTTGCCATGGCCCGTTACTATACACTGCTACATCGTTGCCCGGGCCATGGGTACGCTAAGCAGGATCAACTTCGCCACATCGTGGATGGGCTAAGAAATGAAATGAGAAGAACTCTTGGGACTTACGCCCGAGGGAGACTTTCCCAACTAAGAGCCCATAAAGTTGAGAGTTTGTTGGAACAAGTAGCGCAAGAAGAGGGTGAGCTACGGAAGAGGGAAAGTGCGAAAGAATACAACTGCGATCCCTCCCTTCGCAAGAAGGGAGTGAAATTCTGTGATGAGGAGGATGAGTCACCACTCGAAGAGTTGATGAATCGGAAAATCTTATCGATCCAAAAGTTAACAACTGAGGTATCGACTAAGGTAGACCAAATGTGGGATTCCTTAGACTCAAGAATAGAAACAGTCTTAAAAATCGTAGAAGAGTCTAAGGTAGAACAAAGTAGTGACAAAGGCAAAACCAAGCGGAGAAACTTAAGCCCTGCACATAACAAGGGTAAGGGGAAAATTCCTATTTCCGATGAGGCTGTGAATTTTGATTCAAACAATGATAGTGGATGTGAGGTCTACTACTATGACCGTCCTAAGGGATGTTGCCCAATTATCTCACATCTGCAGGAGTTTGGGGTGTATGCGTTAAATCCAAGACTTAATCAACGGCAAACACCCCGAAGGTTACCTTATCCACAAGGTAACCCAAGGGAGTTCCACCAACCCTTAACATATTACCCAAGTGGAACGCCTCCACAGCCTATTGGATAACATCAACAGTGGCAATACCCACAATCATGGGGGATGCTACCGCCAACACATCAATACCCTTACCGGCAGCTCGATCCTTACGATCATTATGTGCAGCAACTAGTTTCTCTAGGTGACTCTATGGGTCACACTACCCCCCATCGTCACTACCATGTTCGGGAGTACTTTAGGAGGACTCCTTCTCCTTCGGGAGATATCTCACATTCAGCCCATCCTCTAACTCCACCTGCACCTCTTCCACCTGTAGTTCCCATACAACCTATTCCAACAATGCAGGGGGAATTACCTACCTAACCGGAGCAATGTAATGCCACGAGAGCTGTAAATATTCAGCATGTAAATATCCAACCGGGTGCTAGTTCTGACAACTGTACAAAGAAGAGACCCTTCTTTAGAATTAGGAGCCTAGACAAACTCTCGCAACAACAAGCAGTTGGGCACATGTATAGGCCTCTAACCACTAATGCTTCGGAGAACCCTTCAGTCCAACAACTAAGTACGCAAATGGTTATGTTAACACATACCGTAACTGACTGGATAAAGGTGGGCCACCTTCCCAGGAAACTACCTGATCCTGGGAACCCCTTAATTCATTTACAGATCNGTGATTGAGGTTAACAACGAAGGGGGCTTCCCCATTATATTGGGAAGACTATGGCTAAGTACCGTAGACGTGTACCTAGGAATTCGTGATCTTTCCTTGCAAATTTCTAAGATGAACATTTACGGAAAGATCGAGAAGAGGAAAGTTCCATGCATCACATACAGTGATTCATCGGGTGATGACATGGAGGATATGTCTCCATGTGAGAGGTGTACCTATGAGAATGAAAAACAAAGATGCATGTATGTAGCAACCACATAGGAAGTAGTAGACACCCCGTGGCTGACAGCTACTTGTAAGAGCAGACAAATATGCATGGAACGAACTGAGGAAACTCATGCTAACAATGAAAGCATATATACATTGGAACATGAGCGTTGCCAACTTCCACCCCTGAATCTAAGATCATCAATTGGAAGAAGTTGGGCACTTCTTAGAAATTCAAATAGACGCTCATTATTTTGGATCTCTCCCTTACAACTCAGTCATGGGGGAGATGGCCACCTATGCTAACCATATGGGGCCCTTAGTTCTTTTTTAATTTTTGTTTTACACATTTTTGTTTTACATGTTTTTGTTTTACACGTTTTTGTTTTACAAATTTCTTTAACTTTTCTGTTTTTGTTTTACACTTTCTTTAACTTTTCTTGTTTTTGTTTTCCAACATTGTTGTACTTTTCTATTTTTTTTGTGTGTATCCACCCTGTAAGTTCGTCACCCAATAAGTGTTCAAACTGATGGTATGAACTATTTTCATATTGATTGCTAATGTTTGGTTTTTACCTTTAAGTTACAATGCTGATACTAAGGTATGTTTCTTTTGATATGGCAGGCAATGAGATCACTTCATCCATCCATCCACCAATTTCTATGGTTTCTCCTGGCTTGGAAATGTACAGTTCCCTTCTAATAAGAACTTTAACGAATCGGTGACTGGGTATTTCTCAAACTAAGGAAGGACTCAAGGATTGCAAAGGGTGTGACTTCAAGGGAACTTGGTGCTTTTGTGTTGGTCATTTACTTGGATGCTTGGATGTTCCTTCTTGAATTTTCTTACCGTTCCGATGTTACCCATTCTTCGGAAGCTGAGACAATAAAAATAAGAAGTCTTTGCATGGTGTGGTTCTCATGCATAAAAACACAAAATACAAAAAAAAAAAAACAAAACCAAAGTGAGGATTCAAAGCACACCCCTTAGACGAAATAAAATTTGGGCTGCAAGCACTGGTTATGGAACCAAAGTGTTCCCTCTAACTAAGGCCCTTCTCGCTTCCCATTCTCTCTGTTGTTTCGTCGGAATGGTGGTGGCTTCTCGAAGTTGCATCCTTGTTACCCAAGTGGATGATTTAACCAACTGCATTGATGCGAAGTCACTGGAAGTGGTTGGTTTGAGGCCAGAGTTGGAATGAGATTCGCCAAGTCACATTAATCATCAAACACACAAGGGGCTGTACACCACCTTGTTCTTGGGATTCCATTCCACTTCTTTTCTTCCCATCCTTCTCTCCATTGTTCACCTCATTGCCGGTTGTATCATTAGTGTATATATTTTGGTTGATGCATTGTTTTCTTTTTGGTAAATTCTTACGGTTAAGACTTTAACTCTTGTTCCAAAGGACATTCCCAGAGCCCACGGACTCTTTGAATGTGGGATTGTCAGGGCATTAAGGGCATGAGCCTGCTTTGGGGAGGACCCACTGACATTCCTATTTGGAACATTAGTTAACTTCTTTTCCTTAACATTTTGCAGTTAATTTTAATTTTTGTTCATTTCCATCTTGACATCCACTTCATTGATGTCATAGTTGTCCCTTTTTACCTGTCTTTCTTACTCCTTTTCTTTCTCCATTCTAACGCTACCGGAGGTTCGCGCTTAGTCATAGGGATACGGGGCCTGATTTTTCGATTTTTCTCCTAAGCCCCAAATTTTTTCGTTTCTCTTCCTAACCCCTACACCTTCGGTAGTCATCCTCTACATCTTCCTAGATCCATATCAGCCATACCACAACCTAGCCAATGGACTTACACCGAAGCAAGGTATTATTTACTTAATGATTAAATTACCCTTGCTAATATATGATTGTGTTGTGTGTGCAGATGGCAATCATACAACAACAGAATGGATCTGGAGCAAACACTTGAAATGGAGCAGTGCTGAAGCAGCTATGCAAGGAGCAAGATTGATGACGCGCCTATGGATGGACAACGAAGGCGCAATCTAGGCGTTGGCAACAACAAGACTCTTCTCTCTTCTTCTCTTGTCTTCTCTCTCCTCTTTTCTCTCAGCTGCCAACTGTGGCCTGATGTCATTGTAATAAGGTGTTCACCCTTGTTGTCATGAACACCAGTTTTGTCAAGTCTTGTAATAATGATCCGTTCACATGTCATTCCATTAGTTCCATTCCCCTCAATAATTCCATACCTTCCTGATATCATTGTAAGGAACTCGAGGATGAGTTTTCATTCAGTCATGGGGGTATGATGAGATGCGATATGCACAAGCCGCGATATTGCATCCCCTGCGATATCGCATATGCGATATCGTGTCGTCCCCTGCGATATCGCGTACGCGATATCACGGTCCGTCGCCAAATCTATAAATAAGAGGTGGCACTCCCCTCATTTCTAATCATAAGCTAGAAGTAGCAAAGCTCTGGCGGATTGATCACCCGAGAGATAGAATATTTTCCATGTGCCCGCAGTAGGAGTCCCCCAAGTGAACGGTTCTTTATTCGAGCAGCTTTGTACCTGAACGCAAGTTGTGTACGGCAATAAAGACGGGCTTTGTGGATAAACCTTGCAGTACATGGATAGGTTTATTTAATGTTATTTATTGCTTTCCTAGTAACGCAGCATGAGTACGACTTGGTTACGAGCATTGACGAATGTGTACGGCTAGCCAAGGAATTGGCTACTCATCGCGATTAGATTCTCTCACCTTTATCTCCTAGAACATGGGACAAGTACGACTTGATTACGAGCATCTACGGATGTGTACGGTTAGTCAAGGAATCAGCTGCTTGTCACACTTAGGCTAGTTAGGTGCCTCAGTACGACCGCTTCGAGCACGTGCATTAGGTGTGGTAATCCCAGTAACGATTAGCGTTTGGTAGCCACAGTTGCATAGTTCAGGGTGTGTACGGCAAGTGGGAACGGATGCTGACGCTAGGACTTAGCGCTGTAGTTAGAGTTAGTTTTAGTCTCTCAACCCTTCACCCTTTAGCATAGGAGATAAACTTGAAAACACCAAAAAAATCATATACCTCGAACTTACTTAATCATACACCGTGACAACAACAAGTAAGTCTAGGAAGACAATGATTAATTAACCCCAAGTGTTCCTTGCGGTGTTTAGGCATTTAGTCTGTGGAGTTTGACTGGATCGCACGTGCTACGCTCGTTTCGTATGGTTGAGTGTAGGGGTACCTCGCCACTCATCACCTATGTTTTACTTATTTCAACACCTCAATCTCAACTATAAAAAAAAAGTAAAAGTATGCATAAAGAATAATAAAAGGGTGAAGGTTCTCTACTTATATATCCTTAAATGCCACCCTTGCCTACCTGAAAAACATTTTTAATCTCAAGAATAACGAATAGTAAAGTATGCACCGACAACAATAAGAGGGTAAGTGTGAGAAGACCAATTAGGATCTAGTAAAGAACTGGACGCTATTCGGATCAGTTCGGCCACGATAGTATGGTAATTTGAGAGCACGTGTGCCCAAGTGTACATACCAAACCGGTTTGGATAGATAGCACCAAGGTTTGTATTTCAGATTTTTCAAAAATATATATACACACTTTATAGAACATTTTTGTTCATACAATTTCCAAAAATATTTTAAAAAATAGAATATTCGCAAAACTGTCCACGTGACATGACTACCCTCAAACACAGTGTAACCTTGCTGGAGAATTCTTTTAAAGACCCCACTGTCACATCCTGATTTGATTTTATGTTTGTCTTTTTGGTTTTTATTTTTATCTATTTTGAAAATTACAAGACGAATTCTTCGCTAATATGGCAGGCAACCTGGCAGATTTCTTTGCGAATTAAGACCGGCCCAATAGAGTAGCTGCCGTAGCGGAAACGATTCTTGGCTTTTACACTGCGGTTTTTTCGATCAGAATTTTCATGTTATAAGTATCTTCTTCTGGGTTTACGAACATTCATCTTCTGCAGTAGTTCTATTCCACTGTGACTTTTGAATCGAATTAGGATTTAAGTCCTTTTGCGTCTGCGTTTTGGCTTAGAAGTGAGAGATTCTGGTTATTTTTGTGTGTGTGTGGATGGGTATGGAGGATTTGCAGGATTCTCGTGCTCAGGCACTGAACAGATTGGCCGTTTTGGGTGCTCATCTGGCGAATCATAATCGCGATGCTGCTGCTGCAGATTTTGGTGGTATTGTTCAGAGGGCAGAAACCTCCTCTGTGCAGCACCAGGCACCACCAGCTGATGTCAGTGGATCTCTTACAGTCATTGATAATCGGACTGGCAAGAAACTGGAGATTCCTGTCAGCCAAGGAGGTACTATCAAAGCCAGCGATTTCAAAAAGGTAAATTTTTTTCAAGTTTTATTGGGAAAATTTGCTCCCCACAATTTGATATCCGTTAAAAAATGGCCTCACCATCCCTCTGCTATTCTGGTCTCTGAAATTATTTGTTGCAGTATTCTGAATCTGTGCCATAGCCATATTGTAACGTTAGTAATCAAATCTTTGCTGACGTTTGTGATTATTCCTTAGTTATTGGAATTGTTCCACACGTCCTGGTGTGCTGAAGTAAAATATTTCAGTGATTTTGCTGTAAAAATATGATTTTCACGGCTGTATAAGGTTTTTTGAAGAATTCCTTTTGAATATAAAATTTTGTTACCTTGGCCATCAAACTACTGCAATTTCTGTTCAAATCATTGAAAACGTAACAACTGTGACCCGTATTTTCCAAAATTTGAAAACTTGTTAGCATGGATGAATTTGATAATATTTCTCTTTCGTTATTACAGTGCTTAGAGAGAGGCAATTCCCTGAAAAGGAATTGGTATATGCTATCGGTTTCTGGGCTTTTAGATTTTTATTTTTAATTTTTAGATAAGGATGCAACAGCGGTTCGTGACGTTTCACACATGTTTCAGTCTTGACTGAATCGGTTCATTTTCTGAGTGATCTGTTTTTTTTTAATTGTGGGATGCAGTTTAGCCTTGGCGGCAATGATAAAGGGTTGAAACTATATGATCCAGGTTACTTGAATACTGCTCCCGTTCGTTCTTCGATCTCTTATATTGATGGAGATGCTGGGATTTTGCGATACAGAGGTTATCCTATCGAGGAATTAGCTCAGAGGAGTACATATACTGAAGTAGCTTATCTTTTGAGTACGTGTCTAGTTTTTTGAAAATTATAATATAATGATCATTTGTATTAGTTGTTAAAAAATAGAAGAATACACGAACTGATGTGCAATATATGTGCATACCTTAACTTTGATTGCAGTGTATGGGTATCTTCCATCAGAATCTCAGTTAAAAGATTGGGAATTTGTTATATCTCAGCATTCTGCTTTACCAGAAGGATTACTGGTAAATTTATTTGTTTCTTTGCTTGCTTTTATCTTTCTATTGAAATATTGAGTTGTCTAAAACACTGCTTTTTCTTTGAATAATAGAATGATAGTACTGATTATAACACCGATGAAATTCATTTCTGACAGAGTTCTATACAAGGAATGCCTCATGATGCTCATCCCATGGGTATGCTAGTAAGCGCAATCAGTGCTCTCTCTACATATCATCCAGATGCCAATCCAGCACTGAGGGTAAGCATGTTGGTTTTTTTTTTTTGGGGTTAAAATTGTTAATAGCCAGTGTTTAAGGTATGCAATGTGTGCAATTATTGACATAGAGTTTATGTTAAAGAGTTGTACCAAATATGTGGAAGAATATTTAAAGAGACATTTTTGGAAAAGATTGGTGTTGTAAGTCTTTTTTTTTTTTTTTTTGCTTTTTTGGAATTTCACAGGGCCAAGATATTTATAATTCAAAGGCAGTGAGGGATAAGCAAATTGTGCGCATTTTAGGAAAGGTATAACTGTTTCAACTATAGAAAATTTTGCAAAGTTATTTTTATCATTTGCATTACAAGAATGTCCTTCCTGCAGATTCCAACAATTGCTGCAGCTATTTTGTTAAGGATTAAAGGGCGAGCACCTGTGTTGCCTCCAACTAACCTTTCTTATGCAGAGAATTTCCTTTATATGTTAGATTCACTGTAAGTTGACAGTTCATAAAGTTTGCTTTAACTTTGAAAGTTCAGAGGAATACTTTAAATATGAATTATGGAATGCTAATATCTGCAAGATTTGTATTATATGCGATAAAAGTTTTTTGTCGTTAGATGCATACAACAAATTATCAATAGAAATCTCTCATCTTCATTTTTTTGTGCAAAAGCAATAATATTTTGGGAATTTATGATCCCCTTGGGCCCAAACACTACTCTGAAGCATTAGTGCAGTCATCATCATTGTCCTAGCCTCATCCCAATTACATGGGAGATATGAGATTTGTTTTTTACCATTCACTTCTTTCAAGAGTTAAATAAGCACCAATACCTAAATCTTGGATGTCTTTCTTTATGCTTGTAAACACTATTTTGAAGCATTAACGGTAACGTTAATTTTGCAGATTGCACTAAGAACTAAAACTTTGCAAACATGTATGTGGCTGTGGTGTGTGGGGTAATTTGTGAATCTACTGCCCTGGCTAGGATATAAAAGCCCACTTTTCCACGTGCTAAAAATTTTTATAAATAATGTAAATCCTAAAATGTTTCTTTCTAAGATCATCATCATCATTCTGCCTTTTCCCAACAAAATGGGTTTAGCTCTAACATGGTTACTAATAACATATTCATCATCGATATTGATATTTTTGTATTTTTGTAACATGTGCAGTGGAAATTCATCATATAAACCAAATCCTAGGTTGGCAAGAGTATTAGATGTACTTTTCATTTTGCATGCAGAGCATGAGATGAACTGTTCAACAGCAGCTGTACGGCATCTAGCATCAAGGTCTATTGTATTGAATTGATTTTACAATGTCATTACAGTCATTTGCACTTGTTTTACCATTTGCTGACTGTAATCAATTTGCAGTGGTGTTGATGTCTACACTGCTGTTGCTGGAGCCACTGGTGCTTTGTACGGTCCCTTGCATGGAGGGGCAAATGAGGTATTTTTCATTTTGTATGCACGTTGTTCTCTGGCAAGTTATTCCTTTGATTTTACTAATTCATAAATACAAATCAGGCTGTCCTGAAAATGCTTAGTGAGATTGGTACTGTTGACAAGATTCCACAATTCATCCAGGATGTTAAGAACAGGTTTGCAAGATACGGTGTTTTCGTTATATGATTTTTATTTTTTTCCCCAAATTATTGCATGAGAATCTCCAGGAACCTTGAGAATGGAATAGTAAACAGTTTGGTCTCTTTTGGGTAGGAAGAGGAAGATGTCTGGATTTGGTCATCGTGTCTACAAAAACTATGATCCTCGGGCCAAGGCATTTTCAATATTTTCCTTTTTATGTTTCCTGTTTTTATTTTCCATTCATTTCAACCTTTCCCATTTGGTTATTCTATCCATTCAGGTTATTCGAAAGTTAGCCGATGAAGTCTTTGCGATCATTGAACATGACCCCTTGATAGAGGTTTGTCTGTAATGTTGACCGTCTATTTTCTTACATCCTTTCAAGGAGAACATTGCCCAAATTTGGTTGATACTTGATAATAGAATGCTTTATGTTACAAAGAAAAGTTTGGAAGACCTTAATGTCATATGAGTGATTAATTATTTGAACAAGCTGCTAAATTGTGCAGGTGGCAATTGAATTAGAGAAAACAGCTCTTTCTGACGAATACTTCATTAAAAGGAAGCTTTATCCCAATGTAGACTTCTATTCAGGCCTGATATATAGGTACTGAATTTATGATTGGCAGAGGGATAAATGCATGTGCCTGAAGGAGATGCGTTTTGAGTTCATCAAAAGATGAAATTTCAGATTTGTATATACGAATTGATTGATCCTTGTCTGAAGCACATTTATTTTGAAGAAACTGACTTGGTTTTGTTTGTACAACAGATCAATGGGATTTGATCCAGAGTTCTTCACCGTGCTGTTTGCCATTCCACGCATGGCTGGTTATCTTTCACATTGGAAGGAATCACTTGATGATCCAGATACAAAAATAATGAGGCCACAGCAGGTATGTATGAACTCTTATCGATTTTGGGCATAGGCTTAGAGGGGAGCATATTCCTTAAAGCTTGTTCATTATGATATTAACTATTGGTTGCTGGATATTCTGCTATTTATCAGTGGTACACAGGGAAGTGGCTCAGACAATATATTCCTCAGAATTCTAGGACTGTATCACAAGAAGATGAAAAGTTTGGTCCGGTTATTATTTCTAATGCTACCAGAAGGCGTCGGGCTGGATTCCTGGGATGATCTTTTGATGAGGAAGTACGTGATAGCATGATACAGAAAATGATCTTATGCACAATATTGGTTATTGTAAATTTAGTTATTGGAAGAAGAACTGAACTTTTCAATCACTGGGGACAAATGAGTCTCCCAAAATTTTCATTTTAACATGGTATCAGAACCATGACGATAACAGAAACCACGTTCCTTATGTACCCGGGTTTTTATGGACAGTTTGTCATCCTGCTTCAACCATCTGCTAGCATTCTATGGTTTTACATTTACTTATGTGAATAGATTCTTAATCTTAATTTTGGTAATTTACCTACTAATGTCATCTGTTTCGTTTATTCTTGAAGCTGAATGTCGCTTGTATGATTGAGTCAACGAAATTTACATACTGGAGTTACGGTCTCACATGAAACTGCTTTCCTAAAAGATTTTTGGTAAATGCATTATCATCATCCACCGGTTTAAAAATATATGTGGAGAAACTATTGTTGGATGGATTGATGAATACGGGTCTATTTTCTTAATCATGGACTGAAATTCCTCATGAGGGCATCTAAAGCTAATTTTTTTGTTAAATTACATTACATTGAAAGCATCCTAATGAAATTAAATAACAATATAAATTACAATGATTTGCAGCGGTTGTAGTCACCATCATGACAATCATCATAATCATGGTCTTTAAATTGTTCACCCACCCGTCAAATGGTCCCGATCAGATGGTAGTAGACGTTTTCTAATTATATCTAGGGAAGCCTGGCTAATTGCACGTTGAATCAATATGCATGGTATGTTTGGACCATATAAAATTGGGTAGCTCAGTTTTTGATAAATTTCAGATTTTTTATATCATGGCAGTTGAATTTGTCGTCATTGGGAGGCTAAAAGGATTAATGGGATACATAGAGTTTGCTTTTGGAATCTGAGTATGAAAATCCTTGAAATAAATCAATTGCAATCGATGCCGATGTTAATTTTAGGCGTTGCAAGAGAGTTCTTTTTAAAAAAGGCAAAATGCATGTTATGTACATTCCAATAATTGTAATATTTCACAAAAGTTGAATACTTAAGAATCTAAAGAGAATATTTTTGAAAAAATATTTTCTTTTATTATTATTACAAAAGAAATTTCTTGTAACAATTCAAAAATTTATAGTCAAAAACAAATTTTAAGTAATTTTGATTGAGAAGTTAATACACCAATGTCATAGTAATACCAATAATTTATTATCAAAGTCAAATAGCAAAGTTAGCATCAAAGTCAAAGAGGTGGTAGGAGAGTTTCGTTATAGTCATGCTTCTAATTTGTCATGAAAGTTAAAGTCAAAGAACTAATAGGAGAGTTTTGTCATAATCATGCCAAATGTCAAAGTCAAAGAGTTAGTAGGAGAGTGATGACAGTTACTCAAAGTAAAACTCAGAGTCAAAGAGCTAGCAGGATACTTTTACCTTGGTCATGTATTTGTTATTAGGCAAAGTCAAAGTCAAACTTGCACAACATTGATCAAAGTCAAACTTAAACTCAAAATCAATGTTGTACCAAGTCAGCCAAACTTAAACTCAAAAACAATGTCGAACCAAGTTAGTGAAACTCAAAATTGATGGATGCTTATGCTAATTTTAGGGGTTGAAAGAGATTTTTTTAAAGGCAAAATGCATGTTATGTACATTACAATAATTGTAATATTTGATGCAATGATAAATCAGCAAGTATATCGGGTCAGTATGTTTTAAGGATGATGATAAATCAGCAAGTCGAGACCACTCATATTTAAAAGTCAAGAAAATCATAACTAAAATCATTGATTTCTTTCTAAAAATTAAGTTTGTTATAAAAGTCACATTGACTCAAGTTGGGTTGTCAAAACTTCTAATTGGGCAATTGATCATTGAACTGGTGATCTATAGTCAAATTGAAAAACTATGATTTGATGAAAGATGAATACTTAAGAATTGAAAGGTTAAAAAGAGAATATTCTTGATAAAATATTTTCTTATTATTATTATTATAGAGAAATTGGCTACAATAATTTGAAAATTTATAATCAAAAATAAATTTTAAGTTATTTTGGCTAGAGGTCAAGACACCAATGTCATTTGGTTACAATTACAAAGCTAATTTGTCATTAAAGTCAAAGTCATAGTCATAGTCACACCACTAATTTGTTATCAAAGTCAAAGATAAAGTCATCATCAAAATGAAAGAGATGGTAGGAAAGTTTCGTTATAGTCATGCTTTCAGTTTGTTATTAAAGTTAAAGATAACATCAAAGTCAAAGTCAAAGAACTAATAGGAGAGTTCTATCTTAGTCATGTCAAATGTCAAAGCTAAAGAGTTGGTAGGAGAGTGGTTAAAGTTAGTTGAAGTAAAACTCAAAATCAAAGAGCTAGTAGGATACTTTTGCCATTGTCACATTATTCATTTGTTATTAGGCAAAGTCAAAGTCAAACTTGCACAACATTGATCAAAGTCAAACTTAAACTTAAAATCAATGTTGGACCAAGTTAGTCAAACTCAAAGGGTATGTGGAAGAGTTTCCGTTGTCCTACTTTGTAGACAGTCAATGTTTGTCTAAGTCAAAGTTAAATATAAAATTGGCAAAGTTGGAAGAACATTGAAAGAAAACTTGAATTTTAAATTCTATTTTAAAGCATGAGAAAGTTTTAAATTGTGTTTTAAAGCAAGGAAAAGTTGGAGGAGGAAAAATTTAATTTTGAATTGAAATTGTGTTTCATGGTGGGAGAAAGTCAAAGGAGGAAAAATCAATTTTTAAATTTAATTTGAATGGTGGGAATTTCAAAGTTCTACACATGTCATGAATGAAGGAAAAATTGTAATGGATAGGAATTTTGAAGTTCAACACGTCTTGACAAGAATAAAGGGTAATTCAAATTTTGAATTATCTTTCAAGGCAAAACACTAAAGCGTAGGAAAATATTAGAATTGAAACTACATTATCATGTGTTAGCATGAATGGAAGGAAAATTGAAAATTAGAATTTAAACTAAATTGATATGTGTTAACAAGAATGGAGGGAAAGTCAAATCAGAGAAGAAATTTAGATCTTTTCATGATATGCTTTTGCACATCATTGAATGTAGACATCCTCATGAGAAAGCAATGTTTCTCTATAGAAGACTAGGTGCAAACATAAATATCAATGCAATGGAAGTTTGTCATATGCTATATGAGCTATCCCTTGTTGAATGTGGTAGATTTTTTCATACTTTGAATGTCTTTCATGATGTCTATAAAAAGGTAATTCCCATTGTTGAAGACATTGATGAAGGAGAAAATTATACAGTAATAATTAATGTTTATTAGAAAAGATTGCTTGAGATGGAGGGCATTTCCTTGTTGGAAGCAACAAAAAATACAATTGCAATATAAGAATAAAAAATTCTCGGTTTGAAAAAAATGAGAAATTAAGGTTATGGTGAGAACATATCATAAGTTTATAGTTTCTCCAAAACAAGGGGAAGATGAATAAGGTATTGTTGGGCTATGCTACTTCTACATTATTCATTTTGAGATGTTAAGCATTATCTTGGACAAAATGATGCAAAAATTGTATCCAAATGGTTTTTTGTTAGGCATATTTATGAAATGGATAGTTACATGATGAGTCGTAGATTGGCCACAACGACGAGGCCTCATCAACTAGGCCCTATCAACAAGGCTGCATCAACTAGGCCCCATCAATGCAGGGTCTGTTCTTACCTATAAATACGTGCCAACTGACCATGCTTAGGCATCATCTTGTCATAGTTGTAGCGAAGCTCTTGTACTTTTTACATTTGAAAATTAGAATATTTTTGTGAGTGCTCGTAGCGGGAGTCATTGAGTGTATAGATCTTTATTTGAGCACTGTTGTACCTGAGCACCATAGTGTGTGCTACAATAAAGATGAGCTTCTTGATAAACTTTGCAGCATTTTGGATAGCTTAAATATTTTATTCATGCTTTTAATGCTCTCAGTTATTTATTCAATGTCCCTTAGTAATTAAGCTAATTAAGTAATTAAGCAAGATAAGCTAAATAGCGATTAAATAAACACATTAGTATGATTGCTTCAAGCATGCATATGATGTTTGGTAATCCCAACAGCACTTAACGCTTGGTAACCCATCCACGTTATATGTGTTTAGGATGTGTACGACAAGTGGGACTAGATACTTATGTTAGGACTAGTTAAAAAATAGTTAGCCAATTAGATTAAAGTAGGCATTAAATTACTTTGTCCTCTATCCTATTTGTTTTAAGTACCGAAACCAGAAAATATAAAACGATAAAAATCATGTGCCTCAATTACACTTAAACCATACCATTAAGCTTCACAAGTATAGTTGAGAAGATAACGAATGTTCTCAACACAATTTACTTCCTAGAGAACTAGTGCACCAGAAAATTATAGAGTCCATGGAATTCAACTAGATCGCATGTGAATGCTTCATGATTCGTATGGTTGGGTGTAGGGGTACCTTGCACCACTCATCATTGGCACCGTTGCCAAGGACTCTTTTTGTTTGAAACATGAACTAACTAGAATTAGTGAACATAATTAACATCGTTGGATAGACCCCAAGGTCAATATTATTCTCACACATAATATAAGTATATAAGCACACTGATATTTTATTTTTTTGCAAAATGTCTTCTTCTCTCAGGTGTGATGATGCTAAATCGTCGATTCCTCAATAGTGTAAGGTGGTATATACTCATCCAGATGAGTATGTGCCCAATTTCACCTTTATCTTGCATTAGGATGAATAAGTGCGATGGCATGATATGGAAGACAACATTGTAATGTCTCTCGATCAATCTGTGTCCATGATGCTGCTTCAAACTCTTAAGAAGCTAGGCATCCAAGATCTTCAAGAGGAATATGTTGTGTTTGATTATGACTATTGGGACTACTATCCCACTGAAACACAATGCTAGAGAGATTGACACCAGGAGAAACATCATGAGTTTGCTAAGGGGAAAGAACTCACTAATTCCTTGTTCCTACTGAATCAAGATGACAATGAGTATCCTCTCTCTGGGGTCTTTCAACATGAAAATTCTCCATCCCTTGTTACTGGTGATGAGGGTGTGGCCCTGAATCTATGGTCCACTATCAACAATGTAGGTTTAGGTACAGATAGCAGTCAAGGCAAGGGATCAAACAAGCGTGAAGATGATAAGAAACATGACAAACATGGTTGTAACCACTAAAGGGGAGTTGGTAGATACCATGGTGGTGGCAGTCCTCCCTCTTCATCCTCTTCATCTACATCTTCTTCTTCTAGTTCTGAAAAACACTGCAGAAGGAACAATCATGATGGAGGTGAGCAGTAGGACAATAATAATGATCACCAAGCCCACAAAAATTGAAGGGGTAATAGAGGACATCATCGACGATAACGAAATAATGATGATGATGAGCCTTTGCTGGCAACTTGAAGCATGCTTAACATTGCAGAGTCAATCAAGATGCCAACTAGGCATGTGAAAGATAGTCAGATCAAGCACTTAGACATGAACAATATCTCAAGATTTGAGGGGGGGATATAACTTTGAACTGCAAAATCATCTACAAGCCTTTCACAATGCTTGTGCCTTGCAAAACATAGAAAATGACTAGCAAAAATTGAAGCTATTTCCTAGGACACTCATTAAAAAGGCAAAAAGATGGTATTGGTCCTTGTAACCAAATTCCATTCATAGATGGAGTACCATGCTAGAACTATTTAATGATAAATTCCAGATGTACTTTAGAGTGTCTAATCTAAGAAGGCAAATCCAAGGCTAGAAATAGGGAACACATGAACCCTTGGATACTAGCATGAGCAAATAGTATTCTTTCTTACATCAATGTCCTGGCCATGATTATTCTTAGAGGGAACAACTCTGCCACATCATAGATGGCTCAAAGTAGAAACTAGAAGAACTCTTTGGGTTTATGTCCAAGGGAGACTGCCTGAACTAAGAGCTCATCAGATCCAAAGGCTAATAGAGTAGGTAGCAAAAGAAGAACGTGAGTTACAAAAGCAGGAAAGCACAAAAGAATATAATAGAGATCCTTCCATTAAGAAAAGGGAGGTTTGATTTTGTGGTTAGGAGGAGTCGCCACTTGACGAGGTGATATATATGAAAACCTTGTCCATCCAAAAATCTATTTATGATATTTTGGTAAAGGTTGATAAATTATGGAACTCTTTGGATGAAAAATTCCAAATTGCTATGAAGATCGCTAAAGAATCCAAAGAGTAGAATAGTAATCGCAACCACATGAGGCAGAAAGAAGCCAAATGTGCCTACCAAAAAGGTAAGGGAAAAGCTACTGCAATAGCAAAAATTGTGGAGATAGACTCCAATGATGATGTTGGATGTGACATTTGTCAATATGACCATCCTAAGGGATGTGGTCTTGTGGTGTCACACTTACAAGAGTCTGGGGTGTACATGCTAAATCCTCAACTAGTAAGGAGGCAAGCACCCAAACAACTACCTTATCCTCAAGGAAATCCAAGGCATTTCCACTAGCAATAAAAAGCTTACTATCCAAGTGGAGCTCCACCAAAATTGTATGAGCAATACTAACAGTGGCACCAACCACAATCATGGGGAATGCCACTACCAAGATAGCATTATCCTTATAGGCAACCATATCTATACAAGTACTATGTTCAGCAACCTGTTTCTCCATGAAGCTCTACCAACCACGCCTCATTCCAACATCACTATTATCCTCTAGAGTACCATTAAGCTCACTCACCATCTACTTGAGGGGAGCCCCCATATCCATACCACCCTCTGCATCTATCTGCACACATCCCTCCACCCTCAACCCAGTTACCTTCTACTCCATTCATGTAGGATGAAATTCCCCCAGAATTGCAACAATGAAATGCTACAAGGGCTATGAATTTACAACCAACCTTCTATCCAAGTGGTTTAGACAATCGATCCAAGAAACGATCATTTTTTTGATCTAACAGTCCTTCCAAATCCTCATAACCTAATGTGGCTAGTTACCTCGTATCTCCAGCATCCTTTGCATCAAACACATTCGAGAGCCCTTCAAACCAAACGCTACCTTAGATCCACATTATGTTGTTAACTCATGCTATCTCTGCTTGGATCAAGGCTGGCAACATTTCCACAAAGAGATTTGACCCATTTACTTACAGATCATTAGACATGAGCCATGCAAGGCTCTTCTTAATTCCCGTTATGGTGTCAATATCATCTTCCATGAAATGTACAAGGCTTGGAACCTATCATCTCTCAAGAAGAGTAATATTTATTTGGAATTGGCAAACCCATCAATCACTATCCCTTTAGGATTAGTGGAGAACATTGTGACTATAGTTTGTGGATGGTCCTCTCCTACTGATTTTCTAGTGATCAAGGTAGAAAATTGCAAAGGTGACTTCCCCATCATTATGGGACACGCATGGTTAAGTACCATTGATGCATGAATGGGCACCAGGAACCTTTCCTTGAAAATCTCCAAGGAAAATGAGTTTGGATGACTCGAGAAGAAGCAAGTTTCTTGCATCACATACAACGATAATGAGTGCAATTATGTGCACAAAATATGGTCCATTAAAAATACATTCATTAAAGCATATAATCAGTGTGCACATGAAATTGATATCCAAAAGTGCTTGTATGTAGTAGCCACAAAATAAGAGGAACCCAGTGGCTGACAGCTGACTTTGATAGTAACACACTATGCATGGAACCTACTAAGAGCTTGAAATGTGCTTATGTTGAGGGCATGAAAGAACTTGAGCAAGTTCATCACCAACTCTTTGATGATTAAGTTGATGATACTTGTTGGGGAGAGTTGGAAATCCCTAATAATTTTAAGCGAGAACCCCTAGAGTGAAAAACTCTACCAAATGGCATGGAGTATGCATTTTAAAAAAATGGCAAGCTGGTTATCATCAATGCTAATGAATCGTGGTTTTTTAGGTGCTGATATCGGACCTTTGTTAACCAGATGTTAATATTGGACCCTTGTTAACCAGGTGCTGATATTGAACCCCTATTATTTGACCCCTATTATCTAACCCCTGATATCTGATGAGTCCCGATATTGGACCCCCGATATCGCTGCCTAGCTCGCGATATCATATACATGATATTGTGGTTTCCATGTGAGCCTATAAATACACAATGGGGTGCACAGGAAAGTCAAGAGTTAGCTTAGTATTAGAGTAGAGTCTTTTTGTCAGTTTTTCTTCTCAACCCTTTCTCCCAGTGCATGCTCGTAGTGTGATGATTGTAATTGTACAGCACCTTTATTCGAGTGTGACATACTTGGACATACACATGACCAAAAATAAAGATCGAGATTACTTCATCATTGCAACATTCACTTAGTTTAATTATTTAATTGTTATTGTTATTTATTGCTTTCGTAGTTAATATCTCTTCACCCTAAACTCCTTAAATGTCGAATGAGTATGACTTAATCAGAAGCATTTAAGTTTGACTACTTAGTAACCTAGTAGCGTACCTAGGATCTGCACTTGGTAATCCCAGTAGTAGTCATGCACAAGGTCCAGGATGTGTACAGATGATTAAGGGATAAATGCTCATTACACTTAGGCTAGCTTAGACTCTCTTCACTCTTTTTCCTCTTAGGTTAATCAAAGTTATTTCCATTGCCTCTAGGAGTAGCACTAGCTTAGGACCACATCATACACCTCACTTTGGACTAAACCATATGTGAAAAAGAAAATACTAGTCTAGGTGGGAAGACAGTGAACTGCAATTAGCGAGTAACTATCTAGATACCACAAGTAGCCTATCTATGGAGTTCGACCGGATTGTGTGTGAAATGCTTGTATTCGTATGGTTGAGTGTAGGGGTACCTTGTCACTCATCATTGGCACCATTGCTGGGGATGGTATTAGCTATTTAGATTAGTTATATCATTCAAGATTGTTGTAATAAGTATTAATGATATATCCTTTAGAAAAGAAATTAAATTCAATTCAATTAAGTCACACACCACTCACAACAATGTCTCTCTCACAAGACTATGCTAACGCCACAACTAGTGTGGCAATCCATTGGAGAACCAACAAATTATATGATGAAGACAAAGTTTGGAGTACTCAACTTTATGTAGGAATTCCCTAGATTCATGAACAACCCAACGATACTCAAAGACATTCGTCATCCAACTCTGACACCTCTAGTAAGGATGAGACATCCCATAGAACAAGGAGGCCCGAAAGGCCTAGGACCTTCTCAATAACTAACAAGAACTTATTTGGGGATGATTGGAAGACTTACAAAAGTCATAATGAGTTTTACAGTTCCTTCTCTTCCTCTACTCCTTCAACATCAAATTGTGACACGGATGACTATCCTTCAAGGGATCGGCGTAGAACTAAAAATCAAGCTCACAAAGAAAATCAAGAACGCCAACATGAACAAGGACAACATCGTCCCAACGCAAAAACTCACAACCCACTTAGTGACGATGAACCCCTACTGGCTACTAAGAGCCTAATGCCTATACAAGAGGCTGTTCAAATATCCTGCAGGCATCACAAAGGAAGTTGTCTACCCAGGCTTGATTTAAACAACTTTCCCAAGTTCACGGAAGGTTATGATTCAGATTCGCAACATCATCTACAAGCCTTCTATGATGCCTATATATGGAAAAATATTGATAATGGATGGAAAAAACTGAAGCTCTTTCCTCTGACACTCGTTGGCCAAGTAAAAGTATGGTACAGGTCATTATGACCAAAATCAATTTGATGTTGGCCAACAATGGTAGAACTCTTCAATGAAAGATATCAAACCTGGGGGAGAGTGTCAACCTTGAGTAGAAAAATCCAAGAATGGAAACAAGCACAACATGAACCCTTGGACATGGCCTTAGACAAATATTATGCATTTTTAAACAACTACCTAGGCCATGAGTTCTCCAAGGAAAGGCTAATGTATCACATCATAGATGGGCTCCATAATGAAACAAGGAAGATCCTAGGGATGTATGCCCAAGGTCAACTATATGAGCTACGAACCCATCAATTCCAAGAGCTTATCAAGAAGGTAGCAAAAGAAGAAGGAGAAATGGATAAATGGGAGAATGCTGAAAAATCTCAACAAGCCCAAAAATCAACAAGGATCCATGATCATGTAGAGGAGAAATAAACTCACCTCAAGGAGGTGGAATCATCTTTGCTAGTACTATAATCATTGGATGAAGTTGAGGCAAAGATCAATAATATGATGGAGTGGATACATGAAAAATGTGAAGAATATGCTAACATTATTGGAGGTAGAGTTATGAAAACCAAAGAAATAGGAAAAAACACCTTTAGACAATCAAAAAGAAGGGTTGAAGAGAATAAGAACTTAACTACCAATCATATGTATCAATGTAACATTTTCCTATACAATCATCCCAAGGGCCAATGCCCAATCTTGTCACATTTACATGAGCATTGGGGAAGAATGTTACATCCAAATTTCATGCAGAAATACTGTGTTCAATCACAGTGGCAACAATCCCAGTCATGGGGGAGGCCATCCCCAAACTGGTTACACCCTTCATACCATCCAAACCTAAGTGCTTATCAAGTTTAACATCCTATTGTCCCAACTGGGTCACATCTTATACCTCATCACATTATTATTATTCTCCTCAATACTATCAACCCATATCCTCTCCAACAGGACCACCACTTCGTGTACATTATAATTCTCCTCAATTTCAACATTCTCATCCTTCACCTCCTTCTACATCACCACCAAGTGTTCTAGAAGGTTTTGCATCATGGCATCAACCCATGAATGTTAATTGTGCTTCTACTATCAACAGCAGTGGGAATCCTCCACAACATCATAGACATCCCTTCTTTAGACATGACTCTAGAAAGGGACACCATAGTTCAGAAACCACTGCATCTGCCAACTCAACACAAGTCCAACACTGTGATGCATCTTCCTCTTCGAACCCAATGCCTCATGTTACCTTATTAGGGCCACCACTCAATACTCCAACAACCATGTGACCCAATGAATATAGCCACATGGGGAGACATGTTGATCTTCGCATACCATCTTACGGTCATAAGTGCCATAGTGGGTTAACTCCTTATAAATTAACCACATATTATAACTTGCCCCTCTATGTCAACTCTAATCAAATGTGTGAACCCCAATGGGGTAAGTATGACCAGGTCCCAATCTTTGCAACATGCAAGGATCCCAACCTTCCATTTATTATTTTTAGTCATGCTCGACCGTTTAGCTATGGGGGTATCCTCCATTCTAACAACAGTAGAATTAATAAATGTTTTTCATTTCTTTAATTTTTCAACTTTTTGTTTTCTAGTTTTTCACCTTTTAATTTATTGCTTTATCTTTTTGTTATTTTATCTTTTTATGAGTAATCTCATCTATGACTAAAGCACTTATGTGACTCATTGGTTGAGGTGTTGTTCTCTGCTATCAAGTCTCAGGTGACTAATTACTTGAACAAAAAGCCCACAACATCCACCTACCCATTCCATTAATAAGAGGTGCTACCCTGGGTACAATGATGTTCCTAATCATTAAAACTTAAAGTAACCTTGTGTTATTATACCTAGAGCAAAGAAGGATGAACTAAGTAGAATTGACTAGGGTGTGACATCAAGGGGACTTGTGAATTCTCTTTGGTGACATTTGTAGGAGTTATCATGTAGCTTGGTTGTACTAAGATCCTTGTAGATAGAATGAAAAATGGGAGTAAGAGTAATCAAAAGGCACTCAATCAAGAAAACTCAATGCTATTCTAGGGGGTCCCATTGGAAAGACATGCATCCATGCCTCAAGGTAGGCAACTTCTCTGGCTTAAGCATTCATTCAAAGAGAGAGAGAGAGAGAGAGAGAGAAGAGAAGAGAAGAAGAATGCCACAAAGCAAAATCACTCCTCCCTTGTACGAAACACCAAGTGATTGTATGCCTTGCCATCATGATGCTCTTATTGTTGTCTATCATTGGAAAAAAATAATGCGATGTCACTGATTAGAGGAATGGACTTTGTCTTGATTTTTGAAGAATGGGTTAATGACACATTAATCATGCCTTACATGCAGGATTCATTGTGCCTTGAGTTAGTTACCTCATATCCCAATCTCTGCAATCCCTTCTATAATTTGCCTCATCTCGCTATTCATGTATTTGTGACTCGTGTCTTGTGTAGCATTGAATTCATACCTTATCATGGTGGTATCTACATGTGTGTGTTTTGTGGAACTGGTGTGGATTACATTTAACCCTTCTAGTGCCAACAAACATTTTAAGGTATGGTTACGTAAGGGCATTATAGGTAGGAACTTGCTTTGGGGAGTACCCACTTGTGTGACTTTTGTAATTTGTACTTGTTGCATGCCACCACATCATTTTATACCCTTCAAGTACTTCATTGCCAAATCTATTCTTTCCTTTGTTATCATTTTATCAAATGTTCCTCAAAACCATCACATGTCTTTTTATGTGTCACCTAAACAAACCAAGTCGGCAACTTCATTGAAAAAATTTCCAACTCTAAAATCACACTAAGTAAAGAATTCAACATTTACTAAAGGTAATAAGTAAGGTATGAAATAATTGAACTTCTTTTAATAACCTTACTAAAAGTTGATATTTGTGTGAT
This sequence comes from Gnetum montanum, assembly GCA_015680685.1. Taxonomy (NCBI): domain Eukaryota; kingdom Viridiplantae; phylum Streptophyta; class Gnetopsida; order Gnetales; family Gnetaceae; genus Gnetum; species Gnetum montanum. Next base: position 333,099 of record MNCI01001310.1, read on the forward strand.
TATAGATGGGTCCTAAAAGAGGACAACAAGGAGGACCTTCTCAAGGTGCAATTGAATGTCTAGGGGGAGGCAGAGGCCAAGGACCTCATGTAGAACATGCGGAGTAGGAGGCACAATCATTCAACATCCATCAGGGAACTCCTATCACTACATGATCTAGCCAAGCAAAAGGTGAAGAGGTGAGGGCTAGAGCCTATGAAGAGTAAGAATGGCTATTTGCGACAGGGCATGTCATGGCCAATCAAGTGTTCCTGTAGCTGTTGTGTCCATGGGAAGTGCCAACTCCATCAAACATTGGAACATCAACATGGAAAACTCATAATCCTTGGATAGAAGAGGAGAAACATCAGGTGCTTCTTCAATGGTATCAATCTCAGAAGCCTGGCACATAGGAGAAAGGAAAAGCACCCATGGAGGAACCACCGCCATCTGGAACCACATGAGTTCCAACAAAGTTTTGTAATTCTGTGTCTGTGTCTTAATTTTATTTTGTTCAATTCCACACTACAACATGAATAATTTCTAGTTAGTCAATAATCCCATACCTATCCATTGTGTAATCAATTGGACTCATTCTCATTTTGTTTAACTCGAGGAAGAGTTGTTATTTAGTTGTGGGGGTATGATGAATTGTGGTTTATTAGGTGCTAATATCAAACCCTTGATATTGGACCCTTGTTAACCAGGTGTTGATATTAGACCCTTGTTAACCAGGTGCTGATATCATACCTCTGTTATCTAACCCCTGATATCTAATGAGTCCCGATATCGGACCCCTAATATCAAACTTGCGATATCGCAGCCTAGCTCACGATATCATATACACGATATCGTGATTCCCATGTGAGCCTATAAATACACAATGGGGTGCACGGGAAATTCAGGAGTCAGTTTAGTGTTAGAGTAAATTCTTTTTATCAGTTTTTCTTCTCAACCCTTTCTCCCAGTGCATGCCCGTAATGTGATGATTGTAATTGTACGACACCTTTATTCGAGTGTGATGTACTTGGACATGCACATGACCAAAAATAAAGATTGAGATTACTTCATCATTGCAACATTCACTTAGTTTAATTATTTAATTGTTATTGTTATTTATTACTTTTGTAGTTAATATCTCTTCACCCTAAACTCCTTAAATGCTGAATGAGTACGACTTAATCACAAGCATTTAAGTGTGACTACTTGGTAACCCAGTAGTGTACCTAGGATCTGCGCTTGGTAATCTTAGTAGTAGTCATGCACGAGGTCCAAGATGTGTATAGATGATTAAGGGATAGATGCTCAGCGCACTTAGGCTATCTTAAAATCTCTTCACCCTTTCCCTCTTAGGTTAATCAAAGTTATTTCCATTGCCTCTAGGAGTAGCACTAGCTTAGAACCACATCATACACCTCAATTTGGACTAAACCATACATGACAAAGCAAATACTAGTCCAGTTGGGAAGACAGTGAACTACGATCAATGAGTAACTATCTAGATACCACAACTAGCCCATCTACGGAGTTCAACTGGATTGTGCGTGAAACACTCGTATTTGTATGGTTGAGTGTAGGGGTACCTTGCCACTCATCAAATGCAAATCTTGATCTTGAATAAAAAGACAAGCTATTGAAGGTGGTCAGAAAATGACCAACAACCTTTGCTTGGTGATATTCTGAGCTGAGTGGAATTGATCCCAGGATATGCCATCATTGTATCTACACTAACCTAGCCATGAAGCCAAGAAGGTAGCTACAGAGGTGGCTGAATCCCAAGTTGAAGTAGATCATCAAAGAGAAAATAGAATAAATCCTCAAGGTGGGGTTCATATATCACATTGTAAATAGTGAGTGGGTTAGCCCACTTGTAATTGTGCCAAAGAAATGTGGTAAGTGGTGGGTTTGCATTGACTTTAGGTTGTTGAATATGGCAACATTTAAAGATCATTTCCCATTGCCATTTGTGGACCAAGTGTTGGATGCTGTATTTGGGCATTGCTATTATAGCTTATTGGATGGTTATAGTGGCTATAACCAAATCCAAATTGTGCTAGAAGATTAAGCCAAAATAACATTCATGAGCCCTTGGGGGACTTTTACATATTGCAAGATGCTATTAGGTCTATGCAATGCCCATACAACATTTCAATGCCTAGTCCTTAGTATTTTTCAATAGAAGATTGGTAGCAAGGTAGAAGTCTTTATGGTTGACTTCTCTACCTATGGGGCTACATTTGAGTAAGCCTTGGATTGCCTTGAGCAAGTACCAAAAAGATGTGTTGAAACAACCCTAAGGCTCAATTGGTAGAAAGCCATTTAATAATCTAGGAAGGCATTGTACTAGGGCATAGAATTACTCAGGTAGGGATTGAGGTAGACCTAGAAAAGATAAGGGTCATCCAAGGAATCACACACCAACCAGAGATAGTAAAAAATGCTCAATCATTCCTTGGACACACTGGCTACTACCAACAGTTTATAGAGAATTTCTCTAAGATCACAAAGATGTTGGTTGAGCTTACAAAGAAAGATGCTCCATTCATCTAGACTATGGAGTTTGAACATGCATTCCAACTACTAAAGGAAAAACTCATAGAAACTCCAATTCTATGGGCACTAGACTAGTCTAGACCATCTCATATAATGACAGATGCATCTAATTATGCCTTGGAATCCATGAGAAAGAACTAATGGTAGTGATGTATGCTCTCAAAAAGTTTAGGGACTATGTGCTTGGCTATAAAGTGTTTATGCACATAGATCACAGTGCCATTCACTTCATAATGAATAAGCCAACAGTGAGCCCCCATATCATATGGTGGCTCATGATCTTGTAGGAATTTATCTCACAATGGTAGATCAAAAAGGGACTGAGAATGTGGTTGCTAACCATCTCTCTTGATTAAGATGGGATAATAAAGAGGAGGATAGTTCACTCTTTGATCAATTTTTGGACCAAGTCCTCTTTACAGGATTAATAAATGACCAAGTACCCACTGAATCAGAATGGTATGATGGCATCCACACTTTCCTTCTCACTCAGGAGATGCCACAAGTTTGAACTTTAAGAAGAAACAACAGTTTCTTCATCGGGTTAAGTACTACATGGAAATCAATGGATACCTTTACAAGGTGTGCATCGATGGCCTAGTTCATTGGTGTCTCCCTAATACAGACCAACTGTGTGTTCTCTAGGATGCTCACAAAGGTCCTTACAAAGGACACTATGCTAGAAGATGCATGGTTATAAAAATCCTAATGTTAGGATACTATTGGTTTAGAATCTTCAAGGACGCCCACCAATTTGTCTGATCCTGTGAGCATTGTCAACGAGATGGTGGGATGACCACACGGATGGAGGGTTCTTAATAGTAGATTTAACCACTAAAGCCCTTTTAACATACGGGGCATAGACTTTATGGGTTTCATCACACCCATGTTCAATGGAAAGACATACATCATCGTAGTAGTCGACTAGTGCATCAAATGGGCAGAAATAGTAACTATAATCGATTGTACATCATCCACCATTGCTTGATTTGTATAACAACATACTGCAAATAAGTTTGATGTGCCACATGCACTAATTTTTGACAATGGAACCCATTATATAAGTGCCACCTTTCGAAAGTTGATGCAATGCTTGGGGATTGAACATAAATTAACAACACCTTATCATCCCCAGGCCAATAGTCAAGTAGAAGTCACCAATAGGGAAATCACAAAGATCCTAATAAGGATTGTAAGCAAATATAGGAGAGACTAGAGCACAAAACTCAATGATGCCCTCTAAGCCTATCGCTCCATGTGGAAACTCCCCATAGGCTACTCTCCTTATGAGTTGGTGTATGGAAAACTTTCAACCCTTCCAGTCCAATCTGAACTTTGTATACTTTCAATAGCCTATGACTTAGACCTTGACCTGAGCCTAGCATAAAGAGAAAGATTAATCAACCTGAATGTGCTATATGAAAATTGATTGGTGGCCCTATCTTTGAATGAAGTACATAAGGCATACAATAAGAAGCGTTTTGACCTTATAATACAGAAAGTAAAATTTTAACCTGAAGATAAGGTTCTCTACTAGAACCCCACAAATGTACCCTAGAAAACAAAGTTTCAAACATTGTAGAAGGGATCTTATATAATTGATGAAACCTTTTCCTTTGAGGCCATGTTAATCTACAAGCCTGAGTTCCCACACAGAAAGTAGTTGGTCAACATCCAATAAGTGAAACCTTTCTTAGAGCCAAGAAAAGTCAGTAAAACTACTATCTCATTGGAAGGACAACCATGCTCTATATTCCTTGTCTCCTCCTTTCAACTTAGTCATGGGGGAGATGGCCATCCGTGCTAAGCATACACATGGCTCCTCAATTTTTCACTTTTTGTTTTACACATTTTTATTTTATACTTTGTTGATTGTTACCTCTTTTTGGTTTTTCATTCTATTGATTTTCTTGATTTTTTTTGACAACAACATTAGTATGATTTATCTTTCTTGAATATTTTATACTTTCTTATATAGTTTACTTTATTTTTGTGTGATTCTTCATTATTTTTACTAATAAAAGTTCTTTATTACTACAAGACACAGTGCCAATGTTGTTGTTTACTAATGGTGGTTTGTGCTTAATATTTTGATTGTCAATGTCTAGTTTCTATTTTTGAATTCTAATGTCTAATGACTAAGACATGGTTTATTTTTCATGGAACAAGCATTGAGTCCACGTCATCCACCCATTCAAAAATTCTTTGGTTTTCCTTGTCTTCAAGTTTGAGGTCCCTTTCATTAAATAAAATTTTAATTAATTTGTGACCTTGGTAGTTTCTGGAATTGGGAAGGATTCAAAGGTTTGCATAGGATGTGACTTCAAGGGGACTCAAAACTCTTTGTACTCTTGTACTTGAGTGCTTGAGTGTTTTTATTGGCTTCTTACTGTTTCGTGTTAACCAATATTAGGAAGTTGAATAAAGTCTTTGCATGGTGTGGTTCTCATTTTGAAAAAAAAAACATGATAGGAATTCAAAGAACACCCCTTAGAAAAATAAACTAGCTACAAGCATTGGTTATGGAACTAGAAAGACATGTTACCCATGCCTAAAGGTCCCCTCTAACTAAGGCTCTTTCTCACTTTCGACTTCTTTTTTCTTCTCTTTATGGAATAGTGGATGTTTTGTGGGAGTACTATTATGTCTTAAGGGGATGGATTTGTCTTGGAGTGGCAATGCGAAGTCACTGAAAGTAGTTGGTTTTGATCTAGACTAAGGATGGATCCTTTAGGGTTATTTTAAATACAAACTCCACAAGGGACCTCTTATGACCTTAATTCAGGATTCCATCCCACCTTCTTGGTCATCCATCTATGCTACCCATGACTCACCTCATTGTTGGTTTCGATGTCTTAGTTTGACGTATTGGAATTCTTGGATAGGCTTTCCCTGTTTGGTCCTTAACTTTTCATAATCATTAATCGACTATGGGGTCCATGGACTCCTAAGTTAAAGATATGCAAGGGCAACAAGGGCATGTGTCTACTATGGGGAGGACCTGCTTACATATCTCTTGGTTTGGATAGTTAAGCTCTTTACCTTAGACATTGTTGCAAGCATATCTTTTGTGTGCCCCATTGTGCATCCAACTCTATGCTCCTAAAAATTTCATTAACTTCATTCTCCAACCATGTTCTCATTTTTTTGAATTTTCTAAACAACAATATCCTTTTCTATTATTTTCATCATGTTTGTGGCTTTTTGGGCTTCCATTTGACTCCCATTTCACTAAAAAATTCCTTATATTTTCAAAGTTTCTCAAAGTCAACAATGGTCAACAGTTGCATCAACTAAGCTTAGTTAACGCAACCAACATCATTAACTAGGCCCCATCGATGCAACATGAAAAATTTATAAATACTGTTGGACACTTTGAAATTTTTTATCATTTTCTTCATAGCAAGAGAGGAATTTTTGCCATTTTTCTGAGCCCAAAACCTTCTAGAGCCCGCAACTTTCCAACCATTTGCCCAAATCACTCTGTTCTTCAATCCTGTAGCCATTAGAGCTAAGCTCTTTGTCATGGAGGTTGCAAACCTTAAGGTTTCTAATGTAAATTTTTTGAATTTTTTTTGACTCCCCTCCCCCCCAAGGATTAATGAATATAATGATATTAAACCATTAATTTTTGAGAGTTTGACCCTTCCAACACCCTCCGGTATGACTATAATCACTTATTAATATTAAGATACAGATCAACAAATGATTAAAATTAATCAAATCAACCATAATCATATCTTAGCAAAGTGTAACCTTCCTAATGAGATAAGGTATTTTAGTTGTTTCACATTACACAATAATTGCTAACCCATGGTCATGTTGTGATTACAGATGGCACCAAGACTAAAATGATCAGAAGAGGAAGAATCATCTCAACAAAGGGAGAAATGACCTAGAGCTAGAAGGGGCTAGTAAGAACAACCCTAGGAATAGGTAGAAGAAGCCCATGCAACAGGACCTATTTGGAAGGAGCTCAAAGTTGAATCTATTTGATAGATTCTAGAGGATGAGGTTGCAATAGAACAATTGTAGTGAGGGAAGGCACCAGGGCCTGTACTAAGACTTGAAGTCACCCTAACACAAGCCTGCCTCAACACAATCAGGCCTTGTGATGTCCAACACTTAGTTCTCCAAGAACTACACTTCAGGCCATTCTTAGAGCATGCTCTAGTGAAGGTAAAAACTCAATTGCAAACCTCTCCCATATGGCCAATCATCACTTCCAGTGGGGAGTGATACATGGGAGAGATGTACCTCTTTTGGAACAATAAAAGGGAAGGTTCCACTATGAAAATTAGGGACATTTAGCTTTCCTACTTGGCTAAAGCCATCATGTAGGCTTTTGAGTTGCCTGACTCTAGAACACAATTGGCAAAGCTATCTACGCAAGCTAATCTAGAGGCAAAAAAGGACTGGACTCAGCTGTGTTATGGGGTTAACTATAAGGAGTTTGGTGCACTCACACTGACGGAGTGTGTATACTTCAAGATAGTGGCCTATCACCTCAATTCGATGGTGAGGCCCAGTAAGGTGATTTCCTTCTCCACCTAAGCATGCACCACTCTAAGGAAAACATTTTCAAAAAACCTTCCACAATTAATTTTTCTAGACATAGAAAAACATTTCAAAAAGAATGAATGTGGAAGAAAAACCCTAACCTTCCCATGCCTTATTAGAAAACTTTGTAAAAGGATAGGGATAGTTTGCTACACAAACAACACGATTAGGCATACTTCCATTACCACTTGGTTTGAAATGATAAAAGACAAGATAACTGTCATAGTTAAAGAAGAGAAGCAACTATTGCCACCTCCACCACCTACTTAGGAAACAACGTTGAAAGCCCACACTACCATTGAGCACCTGGGAAAAATTTGAGAGTAGCTCTTGTAATAGTAGGAGCAATGAGTAGGAACAAGTGGTGGAGATCCATCTATGGATTAACTTGCAGTGAGTCACCTTAATGAAGTGGCTCGAACAATTAGTTAGATGGAAGGATGTGGACCACTATATTCAACCCAATGAATATAGCTACCCATAAGATCAAATCTAAGTGCCCAAGAGGTAACGATGTCTCTTTCTCAACACCATCTATTCCCAGAAATCTTTGGGAATGCTGCCTTCTTTTTGGTGCACTTGGAGGAGGATGAGGGGGAAATTGTATTGGTGATATAGCACCAAGGGTAGGAGATAGTTGCAAAAGTGGTTGCTGATCAAATCACTAAGGAATTAAATGCACCTACACTTCAAGATGTGTAGATGTCTGTAGGAACTTACAGTGGAAGATTGAGTGCAACCCAGCATGAAGAGTTGTTGGACTAACTGGTGGGGATCGGGCAATCGATGTTGGACATATTTGATTTTCCAAACAACATTACTACAACCTAGTCAGAGCTACTTGAAGTAAAGGGCAAATGTATCATCTTGGAAGGGCAACTTGAAATGACTTAAGCATAAAACCAACACTTGGCCTCAGAGGTTGCTGAATTATGTGCTTGCTTTGCTAACCTTGCACTCCTCAGCCCTATAATAACTAAAGATGACTCTTTTTAGTAGCTTCAAGAATGATTAAAACAAGTTGAGAAGGGAGTGGTGATGTCCATCTTTAATTAGTACATAGCCAAAGCAAAGATCTATTCAATTTAAAAGGACTTGGTTCAGATGCGCTAGAAAAATGAAACATTGACCACAAAAATCATCACCTAGGAAATGTTGATGCAAAAAAGCAATAGATGCAAGAATTCATCCATCAACAATAGGAGAAGTTAGCCAGAGCAAACAAAAAATTGAGGAAATTAGTAGTAGAGAATCACAATTTGTCTATGGAGGAAGTCTATGCCTTACACTAGAAATATTCCATTGAAATTGTTGCTTGGAAAAATGAGGCTCTCAAATTTGAGAGACTTAAGAATCACTACAAAGACCAGGTTGGCCTGTGGAGGGAGGTGAATGAGAAGCATATCTAAGTGGCTAAGGCAAAAGTAAATGAGGCTCTCTAGTAACTCGAGTAAGGAAGAGAAGTATGACAACCTATCTTTGATGAGATAGATGCCTATAACAAAGTGGAGATCCACATGAAGGAGTTGCAAATCAAAGAAACGATAGAATATATGGAACTAGCCAATCTTTGATATGAAAATATGGCAATGTTGATTACCAAACAACTGTGGTTAGAACTTGAAAAAAAAATGGCTAGCTTGTACTTGCTATATGAGGCTGAGTTTAAGCACCATAAGGACACCAAGCAAACTCTTGGGACAACAAATGTTGAACTCAAAGTTCTCAAGGCATGATTCATTAATCAATGATCAACTGATAAGCACTTGTTTAGGAGAATGAATGATTACCAAGAGCTATAAAATGCAGTCAGAAAATTGACATTGAGCATAAACAATTCGTGGCCTAGTTAATCAATATTAAGGAGTTGTTCCCAACAATTCTCTATCCTTGGGATGTGCTTGTTCTAGCCCACATTGGTGAAGCTATATGGATTGTGCAGGATCCCAAGAGTAAGGAGGAGAAAATGAAAGCATTGCTGGATGCTTTCTGTTTGTTGCCAGAAGTTGTAGTAGTAGCTAGACAACCATAATAGCCTCAACCATCACATGTGCTTGGGGCTAGAGAAGGTTTGTTGGAGCCTCAAGAGTCTCCACTACCTAGGACTGTGTGATCTTTTCAATTGCCTTCACACCATTAGAGGACGTGTTGTCTGATTTTTTTTTTGTGTTCAATTTTTTGTTGTGAACACTACATTTTGTAATTTTGTTGATCCATAGACTTGGGCACTCAGTTTTGTCATGTAGTCTTATTGTGTTATATGCTAGTCAATGATTTGATACCTTCCCAATTTTGTAAAGAAATCGAGGATGAGTTTTCATTTAGTCATGGGGGTATGATGAGTCATGGATTGGTCACATCAATGAGGTGTTGTTGACTAGGCCTTGTCAATGAAGGGTCTATTCTTGCTTATAAATATGTGCCAACCCATCATGTTTAGGCATCATCTTGTCATAGTTATAGCGAAGCTCTTGTAGTTTTTACATTTAAAAGTTAGAATATTTTTGTGAGTGCCCATATCATGAGTCATTGAGTGTACAGATCTTTATTCAAGCATTGTTGTACTTGAGCAAGATAGTGTGTGTGGTAATAAAGACGAGCTTCCTGATAAACCTTACAACATTTGGATAGCTTAAATATTTTATTTATGCATTTAATGCTCTTAGTTATTTATTCAATGTTCCTTAGTAATTAAGCTAATTAAGTAATTAAGCAAGATAAGCTAAATAATGATTAAATAAACACATAACTATGATCGCTTTGAACATGAGTATGATGTTTGGTAATCCCAGCAATGCTTAATGCTTGGTAACCCAACACTGTTATATATGTTCAGGATGTGGACAGTAAGAGGGATTGGATACTTATGTTAGGATTAGTTAAAAAATAGTTAGCCAATTAGATTAAAGTAGGCATTAAATTACTTTATCCTCTACCATGTTTGTTTTAAGCACCAAAATCATAAATTATAAAATGATAAAAATCATGTTCCTCAATTACACTTAAACCATACCATTAAGCTTCACAAGTGTAGTTGGGAAGACAATAAGCATCCTTAACACCCAGTTTATTTCCTAGAGAACTAGTGCACTAGAAAACTATAGAGTCTACAGAATTTGACTGGATCATGCTTGAATGCTTCATGATTCGTATGGTTGGGCGTAGGGGTACCTTGCACTGCTCATCATTACAATTATGATGAGGAGTTCCATTATGCTTATTAAGAGGAACAACAATACTTTGAGGTGCTAGTTCTTATTTAGCATCATGAAGAGCATGACTTTGAGATTCTCAATGGTATTTGTTATCCTTGAGAACTTTTTAGAGAAGAGAGATTGATATGCTTGGATGTAGGGATTTGGATAGGCAACAAGATTGGTCAATGCAATACCTAGGGGATGATTATGTAAAGTGCACAACAACATTTTTGAGTAGTAGGATCTATAATGAATTTATCCAAGGATGCTAGGATACAAACAAACCAAATGCTTTGAGACTATCATGTGTCATTTGCTACTTACCCAAGGTGAAGGGAAAAATAGTTAACCATTGTACATGATAGTTCAAGGGACTACTAGTATTGTGAAATCCTATCTCATTAATACTATTTGCAATGCTTTCAAAGATTTTTATCCACTTAATTAGAATTATTTTTTGGTATTAGCACCTACTGAAGTAGTAGCATACAATATTAATGCAACTACAATTCATTCAACATTGAAGTTAGGTGTGGGATAGTACAAGGAGCTATTTGCCTCAACTTTGGAAATGATGAAAAATCATCTCAAGCACATTAAATACAGTTAAATACATAATTATAGATGAAATGAGTTTTATGGGAGGATGGCTACTCCTTAGCATTAATAGAAGAGCTAGAGAAATTTTTCTAGAATAGAGGTCTATAGATTTCAATGGGAGATTGATTATACTAATAGGAGATCTTGGTTAGTTACCTCTAGTGTTGGATGTTATTTCATACAATTTTAAAAACCAATACATTGTTCATCTTTAGAAATATTTTGCTACATTTGTTACTTTGGATGCAGTTTACCAACAAAGGGGTGAGGATCCCCGCTAGCAAATGTTTAGGAAGGTATTAATGAATATTCAAGAGGGTAGCAAAATGAATCTTCTTTCAACGTCAGATGGAAGAGATGGCTTTGAAGATGACATGTGCCTATATGATACAAGGAATAAAATTACCATGCATAACTTAACAAGGATGTTAATTTTTCATTCTCTAGTTTCTCTGTGTATGATTGACATGAAAAGTATTGGTCTTAGGGTTAGGGAAGATGATTTTGTTGTTGTAGGGGGAGGGGGATGGTGTTGAATTGGATAGATTCCTATTAATATGTTAGAATGCTAGAGTCATACTCATGATTAATTTGTGACCAAAGGTAGGTTTGGTCAATGGAGCTTTGGGAATGATTAGACAAATCATGTATCATTTAGAAAAGAAACCACCAAAGTTTCCATCATATGTTGTTGTGGAATTTGATTCATACAATGGTTATTATTTTCAATAGAAAGACCCAAATCATGTTCTTGTGGTACCAATAATAAAACTTGCATTAAGACATAGTAGCTTCCATTAAGACTTGCATGGGTGGTGATTGTACATAAGTCACAAGGAATAACTTTAAAGAAGGCATGTGTTGATATTGGTAGTAAAGAAACAACTAGTATTACTTTTATGGTACTATACAAAGTTAACTTTATTAACTTATTAAATATTCATCCTCCATTTCTATACAAAGATACATGAGGATTGCAAATGTGACTAATCTACAAAGCAAACTTGTTGAAGAAAAACACATTGCAAAAAATGAGTGACATATGTATTTTTGTAGTGAGAATTCTTTGGTTATGTTTTAAACAATGATCTTTGTTGAAAAAAATAGTATTATGTACACCACTCTTTTATTTTAGTTTTTTTGTTATTGGTATTTTTAATAAAAATAAATAAAAAATTATTATATGTATGATTGTACCATAAGGTATGACTAAATGTGAAATCGTGAAACTAGCCTAAATCTATATTTTATACATCTCATCAATTTGGCCAAGCAGATCATAGTAATTCATGCCCAATATTGGATGAGGAACAAGAGACTTCCTCACTAGTATTCAAGTACCTAATTCCAAATTAAGTTCCTCATCTCTCCCTCAATCTCTTCTAAAATCATGTTTGACCCTCTCAACCAAATTTCTTGAACTACTAAAATAACTACCAACAACAAATTTGGATGAGAGAGTCACACATGATTTCAAAGGAGATTGAGAGCAAAAGATGAGGAACTTGATTTAGGATTAGGTATTTGAACACTTGTGAGGAAGTATTTGGTTCCTTATTTCAATATTGGACATGAATTACTTTGATCCTCTCAGCCAAATGGTAGAGATATATACCATATATATCTAGGCTAGTGTAGCGTGCAATGATATGCACTTGCAACATTCATGGATACATTTGGGCAAACTAATTAGCACTATTTTAATAAAAGATTCAAAATCTTAGAAGAAGTAGAGTTTCTTTCTTCAATATTTAAGAAATCTTTTGTAGCTAGTGATAACTCTAGTATGATTCATGATGAGAAAAAAAATAAAATGTAAGTTTCGTATAATGTAATAATATGCACTTGTAATATTTTAAATAGTATTTCATTAAATAAATTACTTATTTAAAATAAGATACGAGAATATTCTCTTTCTAGTCATTGAGAAATCAATTATAAATGAAGTGGTATTTAAAAAATGAAAGACAAGTTACATATGGTATGATCTTCATACAAAGCTTTATTGTATGAAATGAGAAATATAGTTAAAAGCTACAACTCTCATTTAGATAATTATTTGCACCTTGGAGGTACTAGTTTGAATTCTACTACTAGCACCCTACATGCTAGCTTGGAGTCATATTTCAAGCTTGATAAAATCAATGAAGCAATGTACATGGATTTGATGATATGTGGTCTTCTTGATGAAGAAAAAGAAAGGAAGAAAGAGTTTATAATCTCCATTTTGTTAGGATAGAAGAAAAAGAAAAAGAAAACCTAGTTCAAAAAGTGACAATGGTGATAAATAACATCATGCATATTAAACTACCTAAAATAAAGGATGCATTTCATTTTAGGCTTAAATATGGTAAACCTGGGCACATTGTTGTTAAATTTCATAATACTAATAATAAGATGTTAGCCTAGTGGCATGGGTCTTAGCCTAGTAACCCCATGTCACAGGTTTGATTCTATTAGGTAGCACTGAGCTATAAAACTTTTAAAAAGCTTGGGGTGTACCTATGTTTCAATTATTTTAGGTTCCAACACCCCAAATTTCATAATACAGATGATAGATCCATTGGAAATATTGTAATCACTTAAAGGATAATGCAAACAATGGTTCATGATTAAATTACTTTACCCCACAAGGAAGTAATGTTTTATTATGATTTAGTTGAAATGAAATAGTAAATCTAGAATAAGTTTTTCTAGGCCCATAGGTATGAATTATTTATTCTCTATTTGCTAGTCTTATTAATATGTATGTTGTGTAAATTGATAAAACAGAGGTATTAGATGCTTTTAAGATATTTAAAATTGAAGTAGAGAAACAAAAGGAAAGGGGAATCAAGATTATAAGGTTAGACAAAGGAGGAGAATAGTATGGGAAGTATACAAAAAAGGGATAAGTACTAGGTCCATTTGTAACATTCCTTCAATTAGAGGACATTATTACCTAGTATACCATTCTAGGAGCACCTCAACAAAATGGTGTAGTAGAAAGAAGGAACCACACACTCATGGACACAGTAAGATGCATGATTAGTAATTCTAATTTTTTCTTAACCCTATGGAGTAAGGCCTTAAAGATTGTAGTGTATATCTTAACTAAGGTACCATTGAAGGCTATTCCTCAAACACCTTTTGAATTATGAAATGGATGGAAACCTAGTTTAAGACACATGCACATTTGGGAATGTCTAGTTGAAGTAAGGGTTTATAAACCAAGCTTAAAGTAATTGGATCCAAGAACTATTAGTGGATATTTTATTGGCTATGTAATAAACTCCAAGGGTTTTAAATTTTATTGTCCCACAAACAGATCTAGAATTGTTGAGGCTAGAAATGCTAAATTTCTTGAGGAATTTGAATTCAATGAAAAGTAAATCCCTCAAGAATTAAAATTTGAAAAACTAAAGGAATGTGATAAATCTCTCATGAATAAAGAGGAATTAATCATCTCCCAAGGTAATATAAAGGATGCCTTGAAAAGGTTATCAAATCAAGAATAGCTTCTTCAAGAGAAACATATTATCACTAATTCTACCATCCAAGATGTGCAAAACGTTGAGGGAGAAGTAGAATTAAGAAGGTCTTCAAGATCAAAGAAACAAACAATTTCTAGTGACTTTGTTGTATACAATTAAGATTCTAACTTTGATGTTGGACCTTAAGATGATCCTATGTCATTTTCACAAGTCATGAGTGAAGAAAATTCCACATTTTGGTATGATGCCATAAAAGAAGAGATAGATTCTATGCTAAAAATCAAGTTTAGAATCTTGTTGAATTGCCAAGAAGAGCTTCAACAATTAGTTGTAAGTGGGTCTATAAAACCAAAAGAAATCCTTCTAGTAATGTCAAACAATATAGAGCTAGACATGTAGCTAAAGAATTTACTTAAAAGGAGGGCATTGATTATCATGAAACCTTCTCTCTAGTATCAACGAAGGATTCATTTAGAATAATTATGGGTTTGATGGCTTAATTTGATTTAGAGCTACACCAAATGGATGTGAAAACAACATTTTTAAATATGGATCTTGAAGAAGAAGTGTATATGAAACAACCTGAGGGATTTTGTGAAGATGATCGCTTGAACTAAAGCAAGCCTCATGATAATGGTATTTAAAATTTCATAACATTATGGTTTCATTTGGTTTTATTAAGAACATTGTAAATCATTGTATATACCTTAAGGTTAGTGGAAACAAATTCATCTTTTTGTTTCTTTATATGGATGACATCTTACTTGCAAGTAGTGACAAGGGTTTGCTACATGAGACAAAGCAATTCCTCTTTTAAAATTTTAAAAGCAAGGATATGGGTGAAGCCTCCTATGTCATTGGGATAGAGATTCATAGAGATAGATATTAAAGGATATTAGGACTATCTCAAAGGGAATACACTGAAAAGGATTTGGAGGGATTTAGAATTAAAGGCTCACCTATACAGGCTCCAATAATAAAAGGAGATAGAATTAACTTGAAACAATGTCCACAAAGCTTATTGGAATAAGAGCAGATGAAAGGCATACCTTATACATTTGTTATTGGTAGCCTTGTGTATGTGCAAGTATGTACAAGACCTGATATAATTTTTGTAGTAGAAATGTTTAGTAAATACCAAAGCAATCTAGGCATTGAGCATTGGAAAGCTACTGAAAGAGTCATGAGGTATATGAAAGGAACTAAGTACTACAAGCTCACATATAGGCACATTAACCATGTGGAAGTCATTGGATATTTAGATTCAGATTTGCTTGTATGTGTAGACACTAAAAAATCAACCTCCAAATATGTGTTTCTATTTGTTGGAGGGGCCATATCTTGGAAGAGTGCTAAGCAAACAATAGTTGCTTCATCTGCAATAGAGGTAGAATTCATTGCTTCCCATGAAGCTACATCACATGCATAATGGTTGAGAAACTTCATTGCTAGCATGAGAATTATTGATCCCATCACAAGGCTGATAAAGATATATTTAGATAATTCAACTACAGTTTTCTTTTCCAAGAATATAAAAGTGGAAGTCACAGTAAGCCCATTGATATAAGGTACCTTGCTGTTAAGGATAGAGTTAAGAACATGAAGTTGATATTCAACATATTAGCACTGAATTGATGATTACTATTTTCATAACTAAAACTTTGTCAACAAAATAGTACATGGATCATGTAAATCATATGGGACTTATTAGTTCATCTCATGTATAGCTTGATTTTTACTCAAATTGTAAATCATTACAAATTTTTTGGATAATAATAAAGGCATATATTTTGGTGCACATAAAGCCTATGCCATTAGTATTGTTAAAAAATAGAACCTTAGTTGATTTTCAAATATTCATGCATAAGGAAATTGCTCATAAAATGCTCACTTAAGAAGTCTCATGCTATGTAATTCATGAAAGAAAATATTCAAGCTTAAGGATATGACAATCATGATTTCAATATTGATATTCTTTGTTTGAGTATGAGTGCATTTAGTATGGCTATTAAATGGGCAATTAGTTGGAGCATGTAACATTAATTACCCGTGATGGTAGTTTTTTTGCCCACTTCTACCATCATTGGTGGTTTTTCTAATCACTCTTTCAATGTTGGTAGTTACAAGTAGGTAACATAAGTAGTGGAGGTAGTGAGGTGGTTTTGAAAAGAAATGGTTCCTTGATGGAAGGAATACCATATGTGGTTATAAATAGAATGGATGATCCCCTAGCCTCATCAATAGTATTGAAAAACTACAAATTCCATCATATGTAGTATCAAGATTAAATTGGTAGAGGTTGGAGGATACATTTAAAGCTAAGCTTTCTTTTCTTTCTTTAACTCCTATCTACAAGGTTTCTAACATTACAAAAATTCCAATTTCTTTTGTTTAACTACTATTAACAAGTAGATCCTAGATTTTATTCAATAGATAGATTAATGGCAGTTAAAGTGAAGGTGTTGCCTAATATTTCTTTTTTCAATAGATTTGACATTTTTGGCCTTGCACTACTCCATGCAATACCAAGAGTTCTATTTGAACATAAATGTACAGGATCCATTGATGGGCAGGATTGGCAAAGGTACAATAAAGCAAAGCAACTGAGTAGTGTAAGGTAGATTTGTGACATAGTGGCACTAGGACGGAGATATTATTAGAGCAACATGAATAGCGTAAGACATATTTGTGGCAATGGGGCCAAGCAAGGGCTACAAAGTAGAAGAGAAGTTCAAATGTCTAGCTACAAATAGGTAGTGTCTGTTTTCCATCATGGAACTGGGGAATTTGCTTAAAAAAACAACCACATAAGACACAAATCATTAGTTTTATAAACTCTGTGAAGTAGATGAGTGGCAAAGTGATCCATTGTTATTGTAATGGCAGCCATTCACATCCAACAATCTTATGATTTCATGAAATGGATGGGGGGTGGAGTGGGATGAGTTGTTTATCTCAATGTAGATTTTGCAAGGATATTTTTTTGTTAGGAAATAACAATGCTAACATGAGAGTTTCATTAAATATTAAAATACAAGTGACAATATTTATTATTACAAAAAGCTAGGATATCTATACAAGATGGATTGTTAAATATTGACAATTATTAAAATCTTAAGAATGACTTTGAAAAGATCTCTCTAAGTTTTGGCAGGTGAAGAGCAGCGAGGTACCCCTACGCCCAACCATACAAATCACAAGCGTTCACACACGATCCGATCAAACTTTGCAGACCTTAAGTTCTTAAATGCACTGGTTACAAGGAACTGAAATCTAATTGAAACGATCGTTGTCTTCTCAATACCACTTATGTGGTACAAGTATATGGTTAAGTGCAACTGAGGTATGTGATTTTTATCATTTTATATTTTATAAGTTTAGTTGCTTATAATAAGAATGAGAGGTAGAGTAATTTAAGATCTAATTCATTTATTGCCTAGCTAGCCTAACATAAGTACCTCTTTCCACTCTTTAGACACATTTTGAACACATGTAGCGCTGTTGGGTTACTAAACGTTAAGTGTTTCTGAGTTACCAAGTGCTACACGTATGCTCGAAGTGGTCATGCTTGTGTTCAATAACAACTAGAAATTAATTACTTAATGAAAATGCATTAAAGTAAAGTGCATGAATATCAAATACATTAAAGGAAACATTAATTTATTCTCAGTGTTGCAAGGATTATCAAGAGGGTTTATTTCAAAGATTCGTGTACACGCTGAGACTCCTGTTGTTGCGGACACTCAGAAAATATTTTAACTTTGGAGAAAACAAACTGCAAGAGCTTTGCTATGCCATGACAAAAGCTATGAAAAACTATATGAGAATCGTGAGCCTAAGCACTATATTTATAGGTTGGCATATACCCCTCAATATCAGATATTCGACATTGCGTCTTGGGCTCCAATATCAAGGCTTCGATATTGGAGCCAGTCGAGCCAGTCAAAACATGATTCATTAGAAGGTTTAAATCAGATTTCAAGATTATTTTAGAACTCTTGGAGAACAATTAAACAAACCATGAGATACTATATATTGATTTGGAAATAACTTGCTTATTATGTACGCAACCACATGCATTTATTATGATGAATAGTAATAGAATTGCATTGCTTAATCATTTGTCCTCATACGGTGAGTGCTTGGAAATCACTTTCTCTTCTATTCTCTCTATTCTCTTTGTAACAATGACTTTTAATGTACAGATGATTTTCTATTTTCTATTAATAGTTTGTCCTTTGCTGCGTCATGGTTGTCCCTAATTTTCCCAACACATTTCTAATGAATCACATTTCCTATGTCGGTTGTGCTATGATCCTTGTCTTGAAAACACCTTTGACCCTCGCTCATTGTGCCAATATTCAAGGCTACTACTAATTCACTTTGAGAGTTTGAATGGAGCGTCGTGCCAGCGCCTACAAAGGTAAAAAACTTGTTCCGAGGCATAGCGAAAACACAACGGAGCAACCAAACACAGAAGTTCAAATTAGGCTATCTTTCTTTTTTGAATTTACTATGTTTACAAGTGTTATACATGCCAAACCAAATGCCAACATAAATGAACACGAAAAATGCCAACATAAATGGGTCCGTGCATAATCCAATTTGGAAATCTTTGTCAGCGTCTGTCAGCACCAGGTGAATCCAGAAAACTTGATTTAAAATTTCCTGGACCGAAAGCATATACGAGAACCATTCCTTTGGATTTCCTTCAAGCTTCTCACGACTCGACAATCATGAATCGAATAGCCCATTTGTTTATGGCCTCCACATCTTGCAACCGAATAATTTCCACGGGCTTGGCGGCATCCCTGCCTGCAAAAACGAAACATGACCAACTGAAAGAGACTGGGCGGTTTTCAAGGAACCGAAAACTACAGAATCTTCCCAAACTGTTTGAACAATACAAAAGGCCACAACAGGCTCTAAATCTTCTTCTCTTTCTCACAGGCTCAGCTGAATAGAAATTTCAGGTTCTGGGTCTCTCTCAGGCTTTCTTTCTTTCTCCTAAGAAAAATGTTCATAACAGGGCAGAAACTGGAGTGGGCACTGTTCATCATCTACTAATAGTGTTGAGGATATATATCTCTTCCTTCAAGTCTGTTTGTCATGGCTGATGGAAGAGAATATCCCACGTCTGCATCAGGTTATAGACTTCTGGAAGTCATTGGAAGAGGGGCGAGTGCCACTGTTTTCAGAGCAAAATGCCTTCCTTTCGATGAGATAGTTGCAATCAAGAGCATAGATCTTGACAGGAGCAACATCAATCTGGTAGGCCACTTATTGCAAAGTTTTTAATCAACCCATCGACGACTTGGATGATTTGATTTAGATTGTTGCTTTCAAATACACTTTTGGGGTTCTTCCTAACCCTAATCCATTAATCAGCAGTGTTGGGTTTGTTTATAGTTTGGTTTCTGGTCCCCTTCTGCAATTTTTCTTGAAAAATTTATTTCACTGAGGTATGGATGTTGAAATCCTGCAAGAGATGGCAATGGGAAATAATGTTTACAAATTCACTGGGAAGGGTTTCTTAAACACTGCACACCGATTTAATCCGTGCTTTAAAGATCAATGTTACCCAGGATCAAGGATTCATTTGTTGAATGTTTAAACAATATTAGTAGAAATAAATAGGTTTGTGTGAAGCTGTTTGAAAGCAATATGAAAGCATGTTTGTGGTGGGTTTTTGTATTTTTATTCAGGATGCAATTTCTTTAGAGGCCAGAACAATGAGGCTGATTGATCACCCAAACTTGATAACAGCACATTGTTCTTTTGTGGTGGATAATTTTTTATGGGTAGTTATGCCTTTCATGGCCCATGGATCGTGCCAGCATATTATGGAGGCGGCATATCCTCAAGGATTTTCAGAGCCAGTGATTGGATCCATTCTCAAGCAGGTTCTCAACGCCTTGAACTACCTTCATGAACATGGTCACATCCACAGAGATGTAAAGGTACTCCCATTTAAAAAGTTATCAAAAGAGTGGTATTGTTCATGCTTGTGATTTGCAGCATGGGCTGGTATTAACATTTGGAGAAACCGCTTTTGCTTCTGCTTCATCTGCTGTTGCTCAGGCAGGAAATATTTTAGTTGATACTGTAGGGGAGGTGAAACTGTGCGACTTTGGAGTAGCTGCTTACCTGTTTGATAAGGGAAACCTGCAGCATTCAAGATATACCGTTGTGGGTACTCCATGCTGGTCAGTATGACCTTGGTTAAATAGCGATTTTTCTTTTATTTTCTTGCTTTATCGATTGCTACTAATTGTGATCGAATTCTACTAGGTGCTATAACACGTTTAAACTCTGAACATTCTAAATAATTGAGAGGGAGTCAGTCCACTCGTAACATGTATTGCTTATTTTCGTAGAGATGCCAATTACTGTTTGTCGGTAAAGCCTTTAATATTCCATTTATGATGAAAGCCTTTATATTTCATTTATGATAATTTGGAGAGAGTCTAAGTACCAATAAATAATATTCAATCCATACAGCCAACATATTTGCAATGTACAAGGAATAAAATTTTGCAAGTCAAGAGGAGCATGTATGGAAAACAATTATGAAAATTCAAAAATATTTTGCAGCATAAGATTTAATACCAATCTTGGAATTAGTTATTCTTTTCACTATGTAGTCACAACCATTTAACCAAAATTGTAATGGGATACATCGATTTTGATTTTGGTGAAATGCCACCTAGATAATTGTCTATATCATAGATGTGAAGTAAAATTTAATTTAGTTTTTGCAAGATTCTCTTGGCCAAATTATAGATATATATTATAAATATATAACTAATCTAGTTTATAAAGGAACAAGTTGGAGATTCATCAAGATTAGATTTTCAGTTGCAAATGCGCATACTGAAATCCATTGGATTTATCGGATTAGTTTGAAAATTCCTTTTATAGAACTTTTGTTAATTTATAACTCAATGCTACCTAGTAGAATCAAGCTTGTGACTTGGGGTTACCACTAGTGATGACCGGTGGGTATCCCCTATGCCCAAGCATGTGAATCACAAGCATTAAGGTGTAATCTGGTTGAATTTCATGTATAGAACTAGTCTAATATCTAGATTGTTAAGCATTGATCATAGGTTGCTATCTTCTTACTTAGATTAGTGGTAGCTTTGTCACGTATGGGTTAGCCCAAAGTGAGGCATATAATTATGATGTTATTGAGGCCTTGAAGTAAATTAATCAATAATATAAAAATTAATTATTTAATCTAAGTAACAATAAAATATAACACTATCCTAAGGATGATGAGTGTCTCTTCCCAACTTGATGTACACATCCTAAACTCATGTACCAACTGTTAGGATTACCAACTGTTATGCTACTAAGAAAACCAAGCAATAACACTATTGGGATTACCAAGTGAATATGTGTTTATGGTTGAAATAGTCACACTCATTCCATCAATTGATTAACATGTATGAAAATGTAAATATTAACCAAGTATATAGAAAGTATATTGCATTGAAAGTAAATCTATTCTAAGTCAAATAGTTGCAATGAATATGAATTGATCGTCATTCATAGAATGTGTCTAGGTGCAATACCACTCGAATAAAACACCATACAATTGACTCAAATCCACACTACAGACACTCATTGACTATTTGTTAAGATTATATAGTAACATTGCAAGAGTTCAGCTACACTATTGACCAAATGGTGCTAAATACATGGTGGGTGCTTGCATATTTATAGGAAAATATAGGCATTGCATCGATAGGGATGCATTAATGCATTTGGCTATTTCGATAGGGATGCATCGATGAGGATGAAGAAGACACCATAAAAAATACGAATTTTAGAAAATGTAGGAGCTCTTCAAATATATTTCATTTTCCTTATCCAAAAGTGCAATGATAATTGCATTTTCTAAGCCTTAGTAAATTTGTTATGAATAAAATCATTCTTTGTAATAATCTCATAAGTAACTTTCAAATTAAAAAGAAAAATAGATGAGATGTTGGCCTAGTCATAAGATTCTTAATCTTAAAGTTCCAAGTCATGGATTTTATTCTAGTGGGCAATGCTAAGTTACAAAACTCTATAAGGTGTTAATTTAGTGGTAAGATTTTTAGCTTAGAAAACCCATGTTACATGTTCTATTCTAGTGGGTAATGTTGAGTTATGGATTAAAAATAAAAATTTAAAGTAGTAAACATAGTACTTTGGTTCAAAAAAAATGAACTTGTTTTGAAGTTTAAACTTGTAACCTCTTATCTACATAATACTTGTAGATGATGAAATAACCACCCAGTACTTTCGTAGAACATGAACTTTCTTTAAGCTTGAACTTGTAACCTATTGCCTTATAATACTTGTAAATAATAAAATAACCAAGTGACCTCTAATAATACTAAAACCAAAATTGAATTTTTGCTTATATTCATTAAGACTCTTTGGATATATCAAACTAGTTTTAGAATTCTTTTTATGGAAATTTTTAAAGCTATAATTCACTATTGCCCATTAGAATCAAACATCTAACATGGGTTACAATAATAGTAAAGAAAAAATAATGAAATCTAGTGCCTTTTTTATTATATCCTACTATGTTTATTAACTAGATTTAAAAATAAGCTTGATTTTTTAGTTTAATTTCATAAGCATAATAAGATTCTTCTATAATTCTTATTCTATATTATGTTGGCCATATGTCATGGTCAAATTATTTTGAATTTTGATTCTCCTCTTCTTTAATTTTCCCAGTAAAATTAAAACTTTAGAACTCAATATGGAAAAGAAAAACTTTTTAATTTTAGAGATGTATACTTAGGTATACAAGCTTAGAATTAAAATTTTGAAAAATCAAGAGAGGAAAATTAATGGTTTCTAGGAAGGATTGTTGTAGTTCGAACAATATTTACATCACTTTCAAGATTTGTACTCCAACTTAAAATATAAAATGATTTGTAGTAATAGAAAGGTGTGGCAAAATATAACATTTTTAGAGAAGTTTACGAAGATTAGGATTTTTCAAGGTAAATAACATCTAATTGAAACCGAAGTTGAATATTTATTTATATCCGAAAAGATGCTTTTAGATCTCTTAGGTAAGACATTTCAAAATTCCTATTACAAAATTATTTTGTACTTCACAACTTCATATTTAACAAAACTAAGGAAAACCTATAAATTGAGATCTTGAGCTAGTAAAAATGTCCAAATAGAGTATAAAGAAGAGAATAAGAGGAAAATTGAAGAGGAGAGGGAATGAAAAGAGGAAGCAATAGGGGACACCACTAAATCCCAATAAATTATAAAGAAGGGGAGAAAGGGATATTGAAACTAGAACTATATGACTATATGTATTATTTGGACGTATAGCCAACATAGTCGATGATATATAGCTTAAGTGGTTAATTCATTATTTGATAAGGATTTGTAGGCAAGAGGTTGTTAATTACCTCTAGTCAAATAGTTTTGGGTTTCAATAATATGTTCCTATATAGCCAACTAGAAACTTTCATAAAACTTAAGGAAAACATAACAGTACGTTAGATCAACATACTCATCAAAATTAAACCAGTGATTTGAAAATCATAGGTTGCTTGCTTTAACAAAAAACGAATCAAAAGATTACTATTGGGTAAGGATTACCCATCATAATATTCCATTAAAACTTCCAAAATTAAGCTCAAGGACTCAAAGCTTGAACATGAAAGTAAACAAATTTTTTTTTTCAATACCATTTTAGAGTACAAATGTTGGAAGAAAAAATAATAAGAAGAATTTAGAACAAAACCTGACCCTTTAGGAATACAAATGCTTAAGATGAACAACATACTAGCCCCACAAGCATGAACTAACTCTC
This sequence comes from Gnetum montanum, assembly GCA_015680685.1. Lineage (NCBI taxonomy): Eukaryota > Viridiplantae > Streptophyta > Gnetopsida > Gnetales > Gnetaceae > Gnetum > Gnetum montanum. Next base: position 357,305 of record MNCI01001310.1, read on the forward strand.
ATACTTTCCTCTAATAAGACATCTATAATTGAGGCCTTGTTTGATTTTTATAACTTTGCTGATGATTGTTGGGCTTCCCTCCCAATCATTGAACTTCCATTTCAAATGTGGGAATTATAATAAATTATTTTTAAGAAAATTAGAAGGGGTTGTAACTCACATCTTGTTAGTAGTCTAAACTAGCTATGATTGACTATAACTTGCACTAGCTCGCACTAGTAAATTGCTGAAAATCCAAAGAATTCTGTAGGAGCTGTTGGAGATTGCAACTCAAATGAATACATAGTTTTAGCTAGTTGTCACCATTTGCAACTGACATTAGCTTGCATAGAAAGGAACACATATTTCTTGAAAGCATACTTATAACAAGTTGATTGCAATTTGCTATAGTCCACATAGCCTCGCAATGTGTTTTGTTAGAGAATATATTATTTTTGCCTTTACTTTGGACCAACTATGGTCTATGGTCAAATTTGACTCATAGTGATCTTGTAATTTGGTTGTAGTTGGTTACGACTTGCATTAGCTTACAACTACTAATCAAAAACACAAAACACATACAAATGACTTCTAGACAAGCTCAAATTTATAAAAATGACCCATAGACATTGCATTAGGCTCTAAGTCTATGACTATTTTTCTACCTAGTGAATAGGTTAGGTTTTTGTATGCAAGGAGCTATTTGCATTGTTTACATATTTTTTTATTTATGTTTATATTTTTTTGTCCCTCTATACTTGTTTTCAAATGCTTATTTCTTTGTTTATCATATTTTCTTGGCATCATTCAATTATTATTAAGTTACAATTTTTTTTCTATAAGTAATATCTTTATAGCCTAAGTTTGATTAGTGAGATGTTACAAGTTAGTATAGGCTAGAAAGGTATTGCTTACAAAAATAAATCACAACTTGATGAAAATTGAAGGATGCTAAGAAAATGTGATAGGTAAAGTAGTAGGCATCCAAAATTAGGCATAGAGGAAGATAAAAAAAATATAAACAACAAATAAAAGAATATGTAAACAATGCTAATAGCCCTTTGTGTACAAAAAACAAAACTTGTTGACTAAGTAAAAAATAGTTCGATATCTTAAAGCCCAAGCTAAATTACAATAAATAGAATGTAATAAAAAAAAACAAAATTAGTTACATGATATACATAATCAAATATCACCATGATATTGGGTTCTAGTGGAAGCAAAATAATTTCAATAAAATTGTATGAAAAATACCAACATTACTTAATCAAATTAACTAAACAATGCATATTGATACTTTCTTGAGAAATGCAACTTGCATAAGCACTACCAAAATAGCCAAATATTGATGTGGATACTTATCGATTATGCGAATTACATAAGCATTATCTACAGTTCCCATGAAATGCGACCTCCATAAGTACTTCCAAAAGTAGTTAAATGTTAGTATTAATAGTTATTGATAAATGTGACTTATGTAAGCATCATAACAAATCATAAACATTAATATCAAACACAAACCAAAAACCAAAGCATGGGTGGTAGGAAAATATGTTCAAATCGCTTAACGAACCAAATGGGATCTAATGCCAAAGGTTGGTAAGCCTAAAACACACATTTTGCAAATAGTTAATGCTAAGGAAAAAAAAAACACTAAAATGACTTAAATGATCAAAAGGAGATTATTGTCAAACAAGGATTGACTGGTTGCCAAAGGCTACTAAGGCCTAAAACCAAATCTTCAAGTGGATAACTAAAGTTGTAGAAAAGGATCAAATAGAAAAATAAAAATCTTAAGGGCATTTTAAACATCTAAAAATCCTAAAACATGATTAGTTACCATTTAAGACTTTTAGATGCTCTAATAAGTCCTAATAGCTATGTTTTTTTTTTATCATTTCCACAATTTTTAGAATCTAATAGTTAGAGGGTCATTTTATAAAAGTTTATCAGTGTTACATGTGGTATCTAAATTTGTCCCAAAAATTCATTGTGACCTATGTTGTGATGTAGTGGAAAGATATCCTTGTGATGCGTGGAAGAGAGTTGAACATTTTTTTCTTCTATACCATCATTATCCAAAGCCATCTTGAGACTCAAAAATGCAAATCATAGTCTAAAATCATATTTTTATAGTTTAGAAATTTAGGAGAAGAAAAATAGAATAAAAAAAATTTAAATAGAGAAATAATTCAATATTTAATATTCCATGTATGATAAAATCAATAAAATAATATTCAATTTGAGAAGTATATAAAAAAACAAATCAAATCTAGTAGAAATAGAATCCAAAGTTGAACAAACCAAACTAAATCAAATCATGTGCAAACCAAAAGCTCATATAACTAATATTCCAAAATCCAAAATTAAATCATTTTAGTAAATCTTTCCTACTTACCTGATAGTGCTATTGCTAAAACCCTCACATGGTTGAAATCTCCAAACTGCCAAGATCTTCCTCTTAGTTCAATCTTCAAAATGTCGATAGAGAAAATGAATGGATTTTAATGGATGGGCTACTAGGTATTTATGGTCATAAGGGTTTGATTCTAGTGAGCAATGTTGAGTTATAAAGTTCTAGTTGGACTATATATCTTTGGGTGTACCTATATTATAATTATTATACTTAACCAAAAAGGGTGATCTAAGAGGAAAAATTAAAATAAAGAAATATAATAAACTTAGAACTTTTAAAATTAACAAAAATAATATTCTAACAACTATCTAATAGCTATGTCTACCCCAAGGCCTAGCCAAAGATCTAGGATCCAGTTATATCTAACTAGGGAACCCCAAGGTGGTGGATTTGGGGGGTGAGTAAAGAAAATTTAGAGTACATAACATATATATATATAGAAAGAAAAAACTTTCCAATTTTAGGACTATCTACTTTGGTGTAAAACTTTACAGTTGGTACTTTGAAAAAATAAGTGAAGAAAATTAATTATTAGTAGGAAAGAAGATGAGTTTTAAAAAAAATTGATATCACTTTTCAACATCAATTCTTAAACTTAAAATAGCCAAAGGATTCAAGATAAGAAGTTGTAGCTTAATACTAATGTTTGTTTCAAAGCAAGAAAGTGGTATCACTAGTGGAAGATCTTCACCTTGTTGCTTGTTATTGATCTAACATCAAAAATATTTACCATCAAATATAACCTTCTTTTCAAGAACAGTTTCAATTTTTGAGTTAATAGTATTCTTGTCAAACTAGAAAACATTTGTATTATGAGTTATTTGTCCAAGCAACTAAATAATTTTTCTAGTACTAGCAAAAGTATACATAGTAACTTCCATCTTCTCTAGATTCTTTATTTTCATTCGATCATTATTATTGTTGAAATTAACTTGATTTTTCATATCTTCAACTTTATATTGTTTTTTCTAGATTCAACTTCAACACATTTTTCTTTTCTAATCTTTTTATAGTAGAAATGAATAAGCATTAACCAAATGTCCTTTACAATGGTGAAAGTTGTAAGAATTAGGAAAATTATAATATGTAATTGGCTGAATATAAGTCTTTCCCCTTTCTTCTAATACCAATTGCTTTTTACAATTGAAAATGTTTATTTAAAAAAAAAAATCTATGAAAACCAACAGTTGTAGAAATAGACTCTATATTCTTAATGGGACCAAAAGACTAATAATTTATTACTAAGTTTTCTAAAAAATCAATGAAAGATTATATATCTTGACAAAACATGAAACTTTAGCATATGTTTTAGATTAGATATCAAAATCTTAAACCCACTTACAAATGATCAACGCTACATACTTATGCATAAAAGGCCCTATATTTGGGATACATTGCATCATTGAAGCATTACCTAGCTCAATACGTACAAAAAACAAGAGTAATACCTACCATGAAGAATTCAGATGGCATTATTTTTCTCATATCATTTAACTACAAAACGAACTTCAATAATGAGGCTAGTAACCCCAAATTTGAATGAACACATATTGTGATGAAAGATCAATGACCAACGACTTATATCCATCATTAAGACGAACAAAATTAGGTGTCTTAGTTACATTAACATCACTAAAAGAAGGTGTTACATCTTTTTTCTATACTAGCTTGTAAATTTGCATTTTGAGAATCAATAGAAATTTTTGCATTAATAAAAGAAGCAAAAATTTTAATATTGGTTGAAGAAGTTAGGAGTAATATAGAATTCCTTGTAGGGAAATTCTAGAAAAATTAGATTCATTAAAGAAAAATTGAATAGAGAAAAAATAGATTTGCTAAAAAAAATTAGATTCATTGAAGAAACACTAGAGCCAATGAAAAAACATAAGATTATCTAAAAATATCATATCGATTGAAAAACATTAGATCCTATCATTGAATAGATTTGACAATCATTCCCATTATAACTAACCAAGGTACCAAAGGATGCCCAAACAAAAGGCTATAAGCTCAAAATAAATTAAAACTTTAAACAAAATATTTAATTTATTCTAAAATTGAGTAAGCTTACTAGTTGAATTGCCTATTATATCCACAACTAAGAATTATACCTTCAATCTCATACTAGAGATACTTTAACAACAAGTGCATAACCAATTTAACCATGCTAATGTTTTTTTTCTTCAAACAACCATAATGTAAACCAAACACATAAGAAACAAGTAGATTGCAAGCTTGATGTAATAACTCATGCATTAATGATCCATCTAGTATTTGATGCATGTTTACTCAAACTCCAATAAATGGGTTAGTGCACATATGTTGAATTAACCAAGGAAAAAAAAATACAAAAAAACAAAAAAAAAAATAGAAAAAAAATAAAACATATTAAAATATTAAAAGTAGTTGATAAGGATAATTACAAGGTAAATAGCTCAACAACTAGAGCATAAGCATAGAGTACATACAAAAGAGGTATCATAGCATAAGATATAGACTAAGCAATCAACACATTAAGGGTTCAAATCAAAGTATATACCAAGGGGTAAGGGTATTTAAGAATGGGGTGTTACACTTTGAGGATACAATTTATGTTAAGAAGGTAGAGTGCTCTTCTCATTACTATTTAAAGATTTACAAAGAAATTATAAAGCATAGTTACAATTTGGTCATTTAAACCAATAAATAAGAAGCAAAACTATTGACTTATCATCATCATCTGAATCTTTTTCCAACAAAATGAGATTGACTACATAAGTTCTATTTTTCCATTATCCTTTATGAAGAGTCAAATCTTTGTTTATTTGTAATTTCTTCAAATCATGTGCAATCATTTTTTCCCATGTCTTGTTTAATCTTCCTTTCGATGGCTTTCTTGGAACATTGATGTAGCAACCTTTTCTAATAACATTATTATTTGATTTCTTTACACATGCTCAAACCATCTAAGACATAATTCTTGTAGCTTATCCAAAGTAGAAATAACTCCAAGTCGTCCTCTAATGTTTGCATTGTGTAGTTTATCCCTTCATGTAACATTCAACATCCATCTAAGCATTTGCATTTTTGCCATGCTGAGTTTTGGTTCATGCTTCTTTTGTATTGCCAACATTAAACAAAATATAATATTAGTTTTATTAGGATTATTATATTGCACAAATAATACTATCTTATCTCCATTTTGACCATCAATTTCACTATCTAATTGGAGCATTAATCCTAGGTAGGAAAACTATTTGTAATGAGGTACTTTTTGGCTTTGAATTATAACTTCTATGTCACTATTGTTTATATTATTAATTAAATGCCTTCCATATATTTTGTCTTGCTTTTATTGATTTTTGAACCTTTGAACTCTAGAGCATATCTTCACTTTTCCATTTTAAAAATAATACCTTCTTGATCTATATCCACCAAGACAATATCACTTGCAAAAAGCATATACCAAGGAATCTCATCCTATTTCCTTTGTTAATTCATCCATTATAATAATAGCTAGTAAGTATGAAATAAGTGCAAATCCTTGATGTAGACCTAAGGTGACTCGAAAATTAAATGTGATCTCATTAGCTATTCTAATTCTAGTAGTAGCTCCTTCATACATGTATTGAATCACTTTAATATATTTATTAGGGATATTTTTCCTTGATAAGGCCTATTAAATAATATGGCTAGGGACTTTAGCGTATATTTTTCCAAGTCAATGAAGATAATATGTAGATTTTATTTATATTTGTTAAATTTCTTCATTAATTATCATATTAAGAAAACAACTTCTATAGTAGATCTTTATGACATAAATCCAAATTGATCTTTTAATATTATTGATTTAAGCTTGAGACATTACTTTATTGGAGTACTAATTACATAACATGAACATAAAAATGATACATTACCAACTATTCAAATTAATCAACATTGTAGTACAAGTAAGAACATTGACCAAGTAGATGAAACCAATATTCCAAGCATTATAACAGCAAAAAGGTCTTAAAGTATTTCAATGAAGAATAACCTTAAATTTATTCAATAAATAAAATAATTATGTTAGTAGTTAAAGTATCAAGTTTATTTGAATAAATGGTAATGAGAAATAAACATGGAAATATTGTTCTCTCAATGTAGGCATAGAGAAATATATTTCTTGATCTAGATTCCATCTCAAAATGTGAACTATTCAATTTAATGATATAATTGAGATATGCATGTGTAATAATACATCTTGGCAATGGATTTGCAAGGATAATTCATCTTGCAAAATGGCAATAAACGTAACTTGTATTACAAAACCAATAATCATTGTCATCATCATCCTAGCCTTGTCCCACTAAAATGGGATCAACTACATGTGTTCTTTCTTGACATTCACCTCTATGAAGAACTAGATCTTTGTTTATTTGTATTTTCTTCAAATCATCTTTGATTTTTTTTTTCATGTCTTCTTTGATCTTCCCTTTTGATGGCTTTCATGGAATAGTGATGTAGCAACCTTTATTTATAGGCTCATTGTTTGATCTTCTTTATATAGGTCTAAACCATCTAAGCTGTCATTCTTGTAACTTATCTGAAATAGCAACTACTCCAAGTCTTCCTCTAATATCTGTATTATGTAGTTTATCTCTTTAGTAATATCCAACATCCATTGAAGTATTCACATTTCTATAGCATTGATTTGTTATTCATGTCTCTTTTTTATTGCCTAACATTCAACATCATAATAGGCCTTAGTGTTGTCTTATAAAATTTTTCCTTCAATTTTATTGGTATTCTTTTATCACATAGAATACCAGTAGTCTCTCTCCATTTTAACCATCATGCCTCAATTCTATTTCTTATATGTTTATTAATTTCACCATTTGATTGGAGGATTGATCCTAGATAGCAGAACCATTTCCAGTGAGGGACTTTTTTACCTTGAATTGCTACTTCTATTTTACCATTGGTTATGCTATTATTAAAATTGTGTTCTATATATTCTATCTTACTTTTGCTAATTTTTAAGTCTTTTGATTCTAGAACATGTCTCCACTTCTCCATCTTAGAAGCAATATTTTCTTGAGTTGTATCCACTAACATAATATCATCTACAAATAAAATACATTAAGGGGTTTTATCTTGTATTTTCCTTGTTAATTCATCCATAATAATGGTAAGAAAGTAAGGGGTAAGCATAGACCCTTGATGTAGATCTACTGTGATTGAAAAATCAAATGTTATTCTACAAGTTGTTCTAATTTTAGTGGTAGCTCCTTCATACATATCTTGAATCACTTTAATATAGTTATTAGGGATGTTTTTTCTCTATAAGATCCATCAAATTATATATCTAGGCACTTTGTCATATGCTTTTTCTAAGTCATATCTTTCAAAGCTTCATAGTGTGGCTCATTAGCTTGATCCCTTTATAGTTTGCACTTATATTATTGAACTACTTTGCATGTCAAAAATATTGCTCACTTGATTTTAAGAGCATGTATGTTACTAATTTCATGACTATGCTTCTTGAAGTGCATATCATAATTAAATTTTACCTTGCCACTATGCACGAGCTTTTTGTTATTAGTGCAAAACCATCGTATATAAATCATTTCTAGAAAATGCTTACTAACCATCAACATAGTTATCTTTTGTATGTACATACATCATACTAGCTTGAATTTAACAAACTAGTTGTTAAATCTATAACTATTTGCTTTGTAACTACATCCATACACTCTTATTGTCAATATTGAATCATATAAGCTTTGATACCACTATTAAGACTTATCAACAATAAGATTCTAAAATTGAAAACAAAAGATTAGCATAATAAATTAGACTAACGAAAACTAAACCAACCATACAAATGAAGTCATTTTTGTAGTTTAATTTAGTAGTTTTTTCTTTGCAGTCTCTTTTCTTTTCTTTTTCTTTTTCTGCATGTTTCTTTCTTTTTGGCCTAACTCGCTTTAGCTACTTCATGTGATCTACTAAAATTTTTTAGGTTTAAACAATGAGGTGTTAACCTAGTGGTAGGGTCTTGGCCTAGTAACCCCAAAAAGCAAACATGTTAATATTGAAACTTATCCATGATTTATGTTAATATTAATCCTATGTATAAATGGTAAATTTTCATGTGTAACCTAAGCTTGTTAAATATATTTAGTTACTATAACTTCTAACACCCTAAAAGCAAACATGTTAATATTGAAACTTATCCATGATTTATGTTAATATTAATCCTATGTATAAATGGTAAATTTTCATGTGTAACCTAAGCTTGTTAAATATATTTAGTTACTATAACTTCTAACACCCTAAAAGCAAACATGTTAATATTGAAACTTATCCATGATTTATGTTAATATTAATCCTATGTATAAATGGTAAATTTTCATGTGTAACCTAAGCTTGTTAAATATATTTAGTTACTATAACTTCTAACACCCTAAAAGCAAACATGTTAATATTGAAACTTATCCATGATTTATGTTAATATTAATCCTATGTATAAATGGTAAATTTTCATGTGTAACCTAAGCTTGTTAAATATATTTAGTTACTATAACTTCTAACACCCTAAAAGCAAACATGTTAATATTGAAACTTATCCATGATTTATGTTAATATTAATCCTATGTATAAATGGTAAATTTTCATGTGTAACCTAAGCTTGTTAAATATATTTAGTTACTATAACTTCTAACAAGGTATCAATTTTATAGGATGGCTCCGGATGTACTACCAGATGGAAAAGGATACAACTTCAAGTGGGTATTACCTTTTCTAAAAAATGAACTTATTATACTTTTCATTATTTTACATAAATCATGAATTTTTAAAAATTTTGTTAGTTTCTTATATTCATAAAAATGTTATTGATATAGAAATAGATATGAAACTTTTTACTAGGATAAATAATTTATTTTTATTCTAAGAAATTTTAAAACATTAAATTCAAATTGTTTGGGTAATAAAACATTGAATAAGAATATGAATGTAAGGGATGTGGCCCCAAAATAATTGTAATATAGTCAAATTAAAATTTACAACTAAGTATTGTCTATCAAAATTGAACCCATGAATTGGAGCTTTTAAATCAAGAGTCTAACCACTAGACTAACACCTCATTATTGAATAAAAATATGAATGTATTTACTTACATCCATTAAGATCTTCTACATTTTTTAAACAAACAATGAGGTGTTAACCTAGTGGTGCTTGTCTTGCCTTGGTAATCCTAAGTCATAGGTTTGATTCTACTAGATAGCACTACGTTATAAAATTTTATAAATCTTGGGAAGTGCCTATGTTTGACTTATTTTAGGTTCTAATACCCTACATTTGTTAAACAACATCAATCTCAAAATTTTCTTGATTTGAAAGATCTAAGTTATGGATTCAATTTTGGTAGCCAATGTTGAGTCATAAAATTCAATTTGTAAGATTTATGACTTGTATTCTACAAGTAATTAACTTAATTAAGGATGAACTCGCAACCACTTATTTGTAATTCCTTGTTAATGAGCTAACCACTTGAACCAATTCTCATATTAAAATGTAAGTATATTTAGATAAGTGAATAATTTATGAGGTTGTCTACATAGAAAATCAACTCTTCTCTATTTTAGATCTTTGGGATTTTTTTGAAATTCTAACTTATGAGGATTATTTTTAGTTACTACATGTTAGTTATGGCTTCATTACAGATTGCAATGGATAAGATTATGAACTACAAGCATATTGCTAAAAGCATGGGTTATATCTAATGATTTTTTGTTGTTTTTCATTTGTGAGTTCATCATGATGATGTTGCAAATGATAACAAATGACAAATGAAAAGTTGAGGTCATGAGTATCATGCGATTAGATGGTGGATTTCTCAACATGGTTACAATGATACTTTCCTTTATTTTGAGCTTCACATTGCAATCAAGTCATGATCTTGAATTTTAAAAACTTTTAAAATCTTGGGATCTTTCGAGCATATGCTTTGGAAGCCTATTCTCTTGACTTTGATTCTATAGCTTCATTTCGAAACCAAAACTAAATGGATATATGTATACTTAGGATATATAACTAACACAAAATTGTCATAACTATTTTTTTTTTTGTCTTTTTAGCAAAGAACATAGTAATTTGTAGCATAGTCCCCTCATTACAATATAGTGGATATGATCCACTAAGCAAGGATGTCTTATCACAAGGTTACTCTAATGCTATCTAATGTTATCACACTCAAAAGTAGTGATGAGTGTCTTGACCACTATCCTATGCCCTAGGATGCAAAGATTTCAAAAATTTAAGTAGAACATTATGGTATGTTAGATAGGGACAATCATTTGGAATGATGGTAAGGTGCTCATTTCTCAAGTCAAAAACTTGCATTTGAGCTTGGGCATAATTACTTGAAGAGGTTAGGCTTTCGCTCATCTACCAATCCTCTTGGGACCTTACTTAGTAGGATGCACACTTTGGCTTTGGGAAATAATGCTTTATAATTTTGTGTTAGATTAGTACATTCATTGGAATTGAACCTGTGACTTATAAATAATAAGTTACATGCTCTAATCAATAGAGCAATTTTAAAAGATAATTAATGAATCATCACTTGGAGCCTTAATGCTCATCTTGCTGAGGAGGATTAGCAGATAAGAAAAAGCCCAATGTCTTCGAACCCACCTCTTCTAACTTAGAAAACAACCACCTTACCATTACTCTAAATGATTGTTTCAAATTCTTAGAGATAATTATGAAATTAAAGTTAATTTTTTATTTATGTCTACTAAGAACCCCTTGGATTTGTTAAACCACACCAATTTTGGAATTGCTTTTATAGAATTTTTTATTTATAACTCAATGTTACCCATTGAAATCAAACTTATGACATGGGTTTTCCATATCAGAACTCTTGCCATATGCCAAGAATTATGAGTATTTGATATGTGTGTAGAATGTGAGATGAAAATAATGTTAAATATATTGAGATTAACTTTGATCATAATATCTCTTACTTCAAATTGATCAAGTTACAATAAGAGAGTAGGGCCTTCTATTCATACTTTATTTGAAATTAAAATTGAATTTTTACTATTACTCTCTTAGGAGAGGTCTTGAAATTTACTACTGTATCTTAACAATATTTACCTTTAAACATATAATCAAATTAAAACTTTATAGCTTAGTATTGCCCACCAGAGTCAAACCCATACCCATAACTTTCATCTACTTAAATTTTCTTGGATCTTTTATACTATACCATTTTTAGAATTTATTTTATGGATTTTATTTTTACATAAAAAGATCCTTAGGATTTGTATTATTGGATTTTTCTAATTTTAAAAATTTAATTATTTTATAAGGATTTTTTTCCATAATATAATTTTCTAAAGTAAATATAATTGTATGTGGCTTGGCATTAATAGTGAGGTGTTAGGCTAGTGGTAAGGCCCTTGATTTAGAAGTACTACAAATAAACAAAGATCTAGCTCTTCATAGAGGCAAATGATGAAAAAGAACTCATGTTGTTGACCCTATTTTGTTAGGACAAGGCTTAGATGATGATGATGAATATTGTTTTATAAAGTTCTACTTTAACTATATGTCTTGGGGGTAAATATTTTTAAAACGTTTTTGATTCTAACACTCATGACCTTCAATTTTAGTTTTTGACTCAAATTTGATCTTTGGAATAAATATACATTCCTTGAATGTTGATCTTCATGATGGAATGACTTCAAGTACATACTATACATGTTAGATTTGATGAGAAAGAGTTTGTAAAGAAAATGAAAATAAAAAAAGGGCAAAAATAACATAAGAAAAATATATTTGTATGGTATGTTAGAGCAACATACCCATTAGAATCGAACTTATGACTTCAAAACCATAAATCACATGCTCTAAATAAGCAATGTCTCATTGATTGTAATTGTAACAATGTTGCCCTGACATTGTTCGACACCCCAAGGAATTCACTAAGATCCAATGGATCTTGGGCAGAAGACCTGGGGAATACGCCTCAAGCGAGCAAGCAACTCAGGAGTGAGTGCAAATAGAAACGCAACTTCTTAACATATATGGCAACACACCTCACGGAGGGTAACCAACTCCAAAATGAGGACCATGCAAACAAGCACACAAGAAACCTTGTAGACAACATTGATGGGAGCGGAAACGATGCACCTACAAGGGAAGGTGCCTCACCCCCAGATCCCTCACGATCTGGTACAAGGTGTGGCTTGGCACCGCACCAAAACTATCCAATCTTGGTTGCCTACATATCTACGACCGTCGTAGAATCAGGGCCATGTAGTTCTCCATGGTGAGGGTAGAATGAAGAGGACTTAAGAGAGAGTTACAACAAGAGGGTGTCCTGTTGCTAGCTTGGTACTGCCAAGCTAGGATGGATTTTTTAACACTTGAGTCACCTGAGGGTGCCTCAAAGTGTTCCATGGCCCCCAAACCATGGGGAGAGCCCAGGAGAATCACCACCTTGGGACATCTCTCACAATCCTCCCATGTAGAAAGAAGCGACGTCCTCGGAGCAGAGCCTAGGATAGCTTTGAGAGTACACTTCAAGTATGGGTTTGGAACTTCGTCAACTCTGGGGATCCGTCAACTCATCTGACGCCAAGCTTGAAGGAAGGTACCAACCCCAACACTTGATACCTCCTTCCATCCAATGCCTTGCATGAAACACAAGGGGCACTTGGAGGAAGCCAAAAGACTTCCCAACTCTGTAACAAGCGGGAGTAGTCCAACCCAAAGGGCCAACGTCTCTAAGGTGTCCCCTAGATCCATCCCTTCTTAGGTGTGGAGACATATCTTCTTGCGTAGGCCCATGCCTATGCAGGAAGACAACTCCTCTTCCACAAGTTCAACCGAGTTCCTTTGTGAATGGCATCTCAGCACCCATCGATTTTTTTTTCATTCATCGATTTTGAGGGCTTACCAGGGCCACTACCCATGGTGATGGACTTGGGAACATCAAACCAAGAGGGAGGACATGCTCCAAAAGAGCCACGTCTCTGCAAGTAACTCATGCTTGCTAGAACTCCATGTTCTGCTACTCGCATCCAGACCCATGGGGTCTCACCAGTGCAACCATTTAAGCACTGATTCCACGTGCATCTGTACCATGAACATTTTTTTTCCATCATGTCTGTTCAAGCTGGTATGAAGGGAGTCGAGCATGTTCTCCCTTCCAAACAAGGTACAAGGGCAGATCTTTTGAGCTTGACCTTGCCATCCACAGACACCAACATCACATACCTCAATTCACCATCCAACAGTATTCCATTGCCACAACGAGAGAGAAGATCCAAAATCTGTTTGGAAACTTCTCCAAGAGGCTATCATACAACAAGCCCAAACTATCATCAACAACTCTTGTGATTGTCCAACATTGAGAATGCCTACTTGAATGTTAGAACAAGTGGAGGATCTGTTGGGTAGCCAACCCCATGAGAATGCCCTATACACAAGTCTCATGTCAACTGTAAGCACATCATCGAATGAAACCATAATTTTCTGTTCATGGAGAAGGATCAACCGCACTTGCAACATACAATCTATCCTTCCCACTCGAAGTTATGGGACAAGCACCATTTTCTGAACACTAGGTCCAGGAAAGAATATAGAGTCATCTCTGAGAGAAACCAGATCATGAATTCTCCAAGGAACATTTAGGTTCCTAGAATTTGATTTTCCCCACCATATTAAGAATGATTTCCAATCTCGTGATCAACACCTTTCATTAGATTTTTTCACTTGAAGGAAGGATCCTCTTTGGGAGGTTTCTTCCATAGGTAAGTATAGCAGCCCAGCTACACCTTACCCATAATACATGTGCAAGTAGTCAATATAGCAAATGGAACCATATCGTCAAACTGTTACCAATTGAGGGAAGACATGGGTTCACAAGTCTTACCCAAATTCAATTACACCTTGAGAACAACTCGAGATGCCAAGGAGTTCATCCCTTTAAAATTTTATCAAGAGGGATTTCTGTTTCATCTTGGGAGATCTGGGTTTTTGTTTCATACATCCCAGTCAAGCCCATTTACATCAATTGTGGTGGACAAGGCTGCACCACTACCTATTATCAGTTAACCCAAACGATAGACACAAGTCAACAACAACATTTTTCCCATAGGAGGGACTAGGTCCTCAAGATAGTTTTACAAGGAATGGGCTTCACCAACATTAGTTACAACTCAAAACACTACACGATTCATCCCTGAAGGGTTTACAATAAGGGTGGTCTACCAGAGAACCCCAATAAGTCCCTCTAGAGCCCCCAAAACTGAGAGAGTACAGAAGATCATTCCTTGCTTACAAGAAGAGCGATATGTACCTTTAATTTACATCAACAACATGACGTCACAAAGGAGGTTTCATGAATTTCACCAGGGTAACAACATTCTGTCTCTGAGAACAAGTGTCATGAGTTCACGAACATGGGACCATTGCTAGGAACAAGTCCCAAACATCAACTGCTTCGAGGTCCCAACTAGAGAACAACTGTCTCGATACCACCTGCCTTAACATTTTAGGAACCAAAGAGGGCATCCATTGGAATGGAGGATAATCTCTCATAGGATTAGAGATTCACCAAGTAATATAGTGCTCAACCCTGCTATCCCACTAGGGAGGTTAAGACATGACATACATTTACAATACATCAACGACATGGGCTTTACATTAGGGAGGGATGGTGTGACACATTAGTGTACATGAGGAATAGAGTACACAGGGAAATTCGGCAAGATACCATAGCCTGTTAAGCACAATGAGTCCCCTGTCGTGGAATCACACCATAGACCACGAAAGCACCAATAAGTCCCAAGCCATGAGAGTGCATCATAGCCCTCCGAAGAACCAAAAGCAATCAGTCGCGAGAGCCCGCCAACATGCACAAATCATTAGAAGCCCCCAATCATGAGAGCATAGGCTCAAGTGTTTTGAGCACATTCAAGCCCACGAAGCAAGGCCACCAAGAGAAGTCACAATTTATATATCTGTAACATCATTTGTTCAAGGATGTACCACCATCTCAACATTTGCAAAGCTGCTTCACGATCGCATCCAACATGGAAGAGTGAGTCTAGGTGCCAATACCCAGAACTCAACTCTACTCCACAGCTAGACATGGCAACATCACATTTATTTGAATTTTAGTTTGCCATTGTAATTCACATGGCCATAATGAACCACCTGTTATTGAGATCAAGCACATTGAACCAATTTGTTTGTATTTTGGGCTACATACCACCATCAATCATTTGTGAATCAAATTTTAGCTAGTCTGGAACACAAGAGGAAGTGTTCCCAAGATTTGTCCTGTCTCAAGGAGGTTCACCAAAGCACACACCCCTCAAGGCATGCCAACATCACCAAGAACACATGGCACCAGTTCAAGAGCATAATGGGCAAGGACATGCCCAAGCCTATTCGTTACAACACCACAACTAAGGAATTTTCCATGAGGCTTTTAGCAGAATTATATATCAAGGCACAAAGGCCATTTACAATATATACAGAAGGTGCTTCATATATAGTACCAAGAAAACACCATACATCAAGCTTGGCCTTGTCACAGGGTGTGGCATAGGCCTACAACGAGGAGACAACTGAGTCACATAAGGCAATACATCTAGCACTTTTGAGTGCATACTGTCAAATTGAGAATATCACAAGGATACATTTCACACACCCGAGGATAGAAATACATTTTAATAGGAACATACATGGTATTTAGGAATGCTACCCAGGCCTAGAAGGTTATAGGATGAACTACCCAAGCCCATCCTAGGCTGAAGGATTTAGGCCACTAGAAGTATACCACGAAAGAACCATGCTGTTCTGAGAAAAATGTGTCTTTGTCATGAAGCATAAACGATCATTTGTCACACTATACCACTGTCTCAAAACGTACATGATCGACCATCACACTGAACCCATTACACAACTTCCATCGAATGAAAATGATTTGGGACACAAATGCAATGATCGAATACCGGAACACACCAACTGAGTATCCACCACCTGCCAAAGTGGGACTTCAATGCATTGGCCACTCTTGGGCCATCAGCATCTAGCATGGCTAAGGATACCATTTCATGCCATTTGCTAACCCAATATCTATAGGGTCTAGGATAGATCACCGTCCTCTGTTAGTGCTCACCCAGCATAGAGAGGCAAATAAATCATAATGTACCTGTTGATTCATGACAACCAAGGTACTAATAAATCCGCAACCTGATGTTGGGATTTTGAGACCAAATAATTAGTTCATGAAGGTCTCAAGAGCACATATCTTCCCCATAGACATAGTGCTCACAAAAGCAACTGAGGTCACCACTCGTTACATCTTTGTACCTGTGCTACTTGCAAACACTAAGACAAAAGCTCAAAAACATAGAAGTTAGCAGGAACATGATCAACACATCAGCCTCACACACAACCATCAAGCATGATCATATAATAGAGTAATATCATTCTTGCAACATCATAAAAGCAAGACCTTAGCAACATGCATAGAGATAAATCATGCAAAACATTGATGGGTCAATTAGATACACTCAAACAAATGATTTCATCATGAGGCACACCCAGAAAGAGTTAGCACACTCTCAAAATTCCAAGATTCATATACAATAATCATTCCCGGCCACTAACACTGGTTTTAACCAGGATCAAAATCTCAACATAATCATAAGAGGCATGGGAAATAGAGAATCATCATCTCAACTCAAAAATAAGGTGGAAGACCAAGGTCTATCCAATAACAGATCTACATGAGACCAATTCTCACAACAACGAGCAACATCATGGAGGATGTGTCCACAAGAAAGACTCTCATCAAAAGAGGTGCAGTCTCAACAAGAACCAATAATAGGATGACCCACACTAGTAGTCTTCAAATCAAAGTGACCAAGAAATGTCACCAATCAAAATAGTGATGCCACAAACCCATGGAAAACACAACCAACTCAAACAAGGGAGCACAACTTGCAAAGATCAACAACAAGGGCAATCATGCCTCACGCACAATAAGTTGTCAAACAAGACAACAAACATTTGTCTTTGGGATGGCACAAATGACCTCAAAATGCATCCTCAACATTCCCAACAATAAGTCATCATATTGCGTAGAACACCAAGCTGTACGTTACGAACGATAGACACGACGAAGATAACACGCATGCAGAATTTGAAAGCTCAACCAAGAAGACACGCTTACACAAATAGACAAACATACAATTGTAAGCACAAATGTACGAAGTCTATTGGAAATGGTCTTAATTCACCCAGAACAAGGCTCACCAAAAGCACATGTTTGAAGGCCCTCCATCCTAAGGTACCTAGGAACCATCTTATCCCAATTTGTATTTTCTCATACTCATTGTATTTAGGGTGAGTGGGAGTGCAAGGATATCCTATCCTGCACAATTCAACCAATGCCATCTCGAAACATGTCATCTAGGTGGAAACCGAAGCAAAGACTCGGTCCGATTCATCCCAGATGAATCATTGGAGACCAAAGATGAGAGCTCCTTGAGCAAAAAAATTATTGAGTTGCCAATAGAACTCCTCTCTACCATATCACATACAATCATAACTAGTTCAACCACAAGTAAACAAGTGGAGGATATCACCACAACACAATCGTTTACATCCTCAAGGAGAGCAACATACATTAGTTACTCACAATTTAACATTTGTCCCCTCATGAAGAGTGTAAAAACATTACCATAAGGAAACTCTTTAAAGAATACATAAGGATATGATCCTAGATCACCTAGGTATTAATCCAAAGGGACCATTAATCGAACAACCTCAATGGAGTAACACAACCAAAGAGCACATGCATATCACAACACAATTTCAAAAATGCTCTAATACCATCTATAACAATGTTGCCTTGACGTTGTTCGACGCCCCAAGGAATTCACTAA
Source organism: Gnetum montanum (assembly GCA_015680685.1). Classification (NCBI taxonomy): domain Eukaryota; kingdom Viridiplantae; phylum Streptophyta; class Gnetopsida; order Gnetales; family Gnetaceae; genus Gnetum; species Gnetum montanum. The sequence continues at coordinate 375,641 of MNCI01001310.1, forward strand.
GATCCAATGGATCTGGGGCGAAAGACCTAGGGAATACACCTCAAGTGAGCAAGCAAATCAAGAGTGAGTGCAAGCAGAAACATAGCTTCTTAACATTTATGGTAATGCACCTCACGGAGGGTAACCAAGTCCAAAATGAGGACCATGCAAACAAGCACACAAGCAAACTTGTAGACAACATCGGTGGGAGGGGAAACGATGCACCTACAAGGGAAGGTGCCTCACCCCCAGATCCCTCACGATCTGGTACAAGGTATGGCCTGGCACTGCACCAAAACTATCTAGTCTTGGCTGCCTACATATCTATGACCGCCATAGAATCAGGGCCATGTAGTTCTCTATGGTGAGGGTAGAATGAAGAGGACTTAAGAGAGAGTTACAATAGGAGGGTGTCCTATTGCTAGCTTGGTACCGCCAAGCTGGGATGGGTTTTCTAACACTTGAGTCACCTGAGGACGTCTCAAAGTATTCCATGGTCCCTGAACCATGGGGAGAGCCTAGGAGANCCTCAAAGTATTCCATGGTCCCTGAACCATGGGGAGAGCCTAGGAGAACCATCACCCTAGGACATCTCTCACAGTAATAGCTTCTTTGAATGCAAAGTATATTGTAGCGATTAAAGATAAATATTTTTAAAAAATGTTTAAATACTTTATGCTATGAAGTTTGGAATATAGATTATGATAAAGATAAAAAATGACTGTTATATAACATTAGGATTTTTTAATTATTTTTATATTTTAAAAGTTATTAAAACTTGGGAAGAAAGGGATGAAGATGTTGAACTAAAAATAATTTGACTATAGTTACAACCCAACTCATATATTTTATGATATTTTATAAGAAATTGAGAAAAACATAATAATCCCTTAAATGTGACTTAAATTGATAATCTCTTGCATACAAATCCAGTTGAGCTATCGCTCATTGATAGCCTTGGGAAGAAAGTCAAAAAGATTCATTACTTGGAAGCTTAATGCTCATCAAATCAAGGTGGGGTTTTGGCAAGGTTAGTAAATGAGAAAAAGCCTAACCTCTTCTTAGGTGATTGCACCCAAACTCAAACTCATATCTTATGACCTAAGAAAGAAACACCTTATCAGCACTCCAAATAATGATGCATAAACTTTGGAAGAACAAAATTTGAAAATTTTGATTTACATGACTTGATTAGAATAAAAATATAAAGTGTTAGATTTAATAAGTGGTGAATATTATCAAGAAGATTACATCGTATCAACATTGGAACTTAAAATAATTTGACTATAAGTACATCTTAAGACATAGTGAACATAATACATTAGAAGAATCATAAAGGAATATAATGATATCTCAAATGTAATTCAAACTAGCAACCGCTTGTAACTTCTTGCTTGCAAATTCTTGTTAGATAAGGAGTAATGAGTAGTAGAGTAGATCCTATACTAAACCATATAGATTCTAAGTGTTCACACATAATCTAGTTGAATTCTATAGACTAAACTAGCATGGGTATTTAGATAGCTAGGCTATTGATTGTTGATCACTATCTTCCCAATCATACTTATGTGGCCTAGTCTATATGGTTAAGTGTGACTAAGACATATGATGTTGATTTTGTTATGGTCATACTTAAAATATTTAAATTTAATCCAAAATAACCTAAGTGAAGAAAATAAGATCATAATCTAGCCTAAGGGGAGAGGTGTTTGATCCTAGTTTACTATATCCATCATGAACTAGTGTAACCATTGATGGGATTATCAAGTAATATGCTATTGGACATATGAAGCGATGTCACTACTAGATTATTAAATAGTTACATGTTTATGCTTGAAACTAGTTACACTTATTTTGCTAAGTCATCAACACAAATGGAAAGCTACTAGATTATTAAATAGTTACATGTTTATGCTTGAAACTAGTTACAATTATTTTGCTAAGTCATCAACACACATGGAAAGATAAATATTAGGCTAAGTGCATTAATAAATTAAATTGGAAATAGGAAAATCATTAAACTATGTCAAATGTTACAATGAAAGTAAATTGATCTAGATATTATTGTCATTCATGAAAATACATCTAGGTACATATAGGAATAAGATTCTAAACAATCAACTTAGGTTCCTACTATAGGTATTCAGTGATAAATTCTAACTTTTATAGAGATGAACTATAAGAGCTTTGCTACACTATGATTAAAATGGTACCATAAATATGGTTGGTGTGTACATTTATATATGCATTTATTACTTTTGTATCAACATTGATGCATCAATGTAGCAGACCCTACATTAATGTTGTAGACATAATCAACTGAAACATGACTCATCATACCCCCATGATTGACTAAAAGATTGTTCTTAAGTTAACAAAATTAGAATATAGTTTTCTTATACAATGTGGAACTAACTTGACTAACTTGACTAATTAGAGTATCATTTACAAAAATTTATTTGAGTAATTTATAACTTTGACAAATGATAAAATTTGAACACATTGTCCTTACAAAAATAATGTAGATATTTACAAAAATACCAAAGCATATGCCTTATGATATGCTTAGTGGCAATAGTTCCTATGATGGCTTCTCATGTCTTGGTGTTGATTATGGCTACCATGTTGTTGTTGCATTGAGTATGAATCCATCAATGAGTACATTCATTTTTTCCTTCTTAGTCCTAGGATCATGTATAGTCGAGGCTAGTTTCATTAGATTTACTATTGTAGATACTTTCCCAAGGGCATGACATAGTTGGAAACATTTCACGAGCATTGATAAACTATGCAACAAAATGTTTTCATTCAATTTCAAATGACTTAATAATGACCTTCAACTCTTGGTAGTTAGTTATCCTTTTGGTAAATTTTTTTGTAATGATCCTTCTATCTCTAAACTTTATTTTTAGGACCTTAAGCTCTACATTAGTGATTTGTAACTTTTGACATACTTCTCTATGGAGCTTGTGCTTATTCTCATATAGCAAGTATGAGCTAGCCATTTGCTTTTCCAACTTTGATCTTGGCTTACTAGCTATGAGCATTGATAGGCTTGCATAATGGAGGTTGGTAAGCTCCACGTATTCTATCATGTCTTCTATCTGTAGCTCATGTGTGTGGATTTTAACTTGATTTTATGCATTTATTCAATCAATGATGTGCCACCATGCATCACCTTGAAGTTATTGTAGGACTTCATTTGGTTTCACATTGGCCAATCAAATTTTTCTCTCATTTATCTCTTTTTGCATGCCCCCCTAATCCCTATAATGATTTTTAAGTTTTTCATACTTTATGATCTTATTATTCTAAGCAGCAATTTTGATGATCGATTATTACTTGATGGCTCACAACTTCTCCATAGAAAGATTTCTATTATTAGTTGCCAACCTTTGCATGTCCAGATGAACTTTAGTTAGTTACTTCTTCTAGTGCTTAAGGTACTCCATTTTTTTCTTTCATCCTTAGTAAGCTACTATTCTTCTTGGCTAATTTATTATTTTATTTACATATTGTAATGAGGTTCTTGTTTGCTTCATTTAGCATTACCCCCATCAAGGACACATCCCAGATGGACTTTTTTTTCCATCTCTACTTAATGTTGTTTAGCCTTGACTTACTTAAGGGCTCAATCCTTGATAAGGTTTGGCTAATGAAGAGATGAGTCTAATAAGTAAGCTTTAAGTTGTACAGCTTTAGCGATTAGTTGTTAATTAAGTGATGTAGCTTTTTGTAGTTGCATCTTTTCGATGACAAGGTTATCCCTTGTTTCAATGACTATTGCTAGGTTAATGTGATGTCTTCTAGAATGTTGAAAATATTAGAAATTGATGGCTTGATCTCCATAGTCTTTCCAATACTTCTTCATGTTGTGCTACACTCATCCCTCCTGAACCAGTTCTTGCAAACATTCAAATGTCTACCACAACAATAAAGTCTATAAGCGGTATTGTAAGGACCTTTAAAGCTTCACAAATTCTATCTGCTACTACCTCCATAGCCATTTCCTACCCTTTGCATAACATGATCACTACTATGATTCTATCCTTCTCTTCCAATATTATAAAGAAGGTTGGAACATTGTTCAAGACTTCTAGCATTTATTTAGAGGGTAGGGATACTACAACTCCTCTCATGACAATGTTCACTTGAATGATGGCTTGAGTTCTTCTTATGAAGAAGAGGTTGGACATATCATTTTACTATTAACTAATTACTGAAGTAATTTAATTAAGATGGCTTATTGCATGATGTTTTCCTTCCAAATATTTAGCAACTACTTGATGAGATGCTCTAGGTTTCTTAGTTCTTACTTCAGCAGTTGACATTTCCTTGGCTAGTGGAGGTGATACTTCCTCTTAAATTCTCAATAGTGGTTTCTCCTTCATCATTTCTACCATGATGCTATCGTGGCTCTTTTAAGAATATCATTTGTGTGATGTGCAATGCCTCCTATTCTTTAGAGTTTTTGGATGATGCATAAGAAAGGTAGCATCTTTCTACCTTTTCTGTTTTCTTTAAACTACTTCTCTATCTCTAGGAAGATAAGCTATGATAATTGACAACCACTAAGCACTACGCAAGCTCTCATTGAAAAGGATGTAACCTTGCTTAATGGTACTATGGGATTGAGGTGGTAGGACACACTTTTGAAGTGGATTCTTTTGGCTAGACTAGGCTAGTCATATTTCATTGTACCTGTAACGACGGAAAACATCGGTTGCTGGAAGCACTGAGAGGATTTCCGTGTACACAGTTTCAACCCCAGATCTGCGCGAGGGCCGTGCTAGGGAAAACGAATCCGAGGTGCCCTGAACAGTCTTGTTGATCAGACAGGGACTTATTTGGTCAGTAAAGTTGTTAACGATCACATAACGAGATGGCGATTTGATATGCGAACGTAATACCAATTGACGAGAAGGACGAGATCTACTCTAAGATCAGATCTTGAAGGTAATGAAAATGATGTAAACTATGCAAAACAATTGTAAAAATGAATGTAAACAGGATGCCATGAATAAAATTTTTAAGAAGAAAAAAAATGCACGATCTTGAGATCTGGGATCTATCTCGTGGACAAATATGATGAATACAACGGGACTTGCAAGGAGGCTCTGATTCAGACGAAGTATCCGTTGCCAACAAGAAGCTATTTAGAGATTAAACAAGCAAATGGCCAATCTACCTTATTCACTAGCCAATCTAGGCGCAAGGGAGTCAGGCTCGAAGCAAAATGTTCGCTAACTTGCAATCTCTGGACAATAAGCTTCTCTCTATCATCGTCGATGCTCTTGCCAACTTTCATCAACTTTTGCCAACAAAGTTTTCGGCCTCTTTGTTTTCGTTGCTAACTCTTTTTCGCCAAAATTTGCCAACTTTTTCCCACCCCTTGAGCGTTGTTCGTCGAGGTATTTATAAGATTAGGGTTAGGAGAAGAACGTAGTTTAAATGACATGTGTCCTGGGCCTGCAGAATGTCGTTGACCTGGTGTGCTGCAGCTGAAGTTTGTAACGCTACGCTGTGCTATGCTCTAAAGCGTAGCATAGCGTAACCACTCTGCGACTACGCTGTAATACGCTGGGAAGCATATCATGGCATAATGACTGCTACTGTTTGAATTTTGCTATCCTTGTTGTCGCGACTATTTCAATTGTACTGCTTGCATTACGCTGCGCTACACTACGTAGCGTAACGTGGCATAATACACAAAAAGTTAAGAATTTGAAGAGTGGTTAACTTGCAAAGTTGAAGTGTTGTCACCGTGCATCCCTTGTTTTGTTCTATCCTCCTGAAGTCTGCTACGTTGAGCTATGTAGCGTAGCGTAGCAAACCCTCAGCTGAAAAACAAAACTTGCCAAGATGTGCAAGTGTCTTTGGTGCTTCCATCGCTCGGATGTCTTGACGCTGCACTTGTGAAAAATCCTTGCCTAAACTTCAAGACTTTGTTGGATTATAGAGGTCTCGAAATTTCATGGTGTTTCAATGGCCCCTCTTTGTGGACGTTTGGAGGGCTTGCCCGAGAGACGTCGAGAAAGAATGCAAAACACCATAGGGGTAAAGATGCCAACACCGTTCGTCGGCTGCTACTTGGATGTTGCTTTGTCAGATTTGGAAGTGTGACGATTGGGAGCGTAAGGAGCAAAAGAGGGATTTTACAAGTGTGAGGGAGAGAGGGTAAGGGAAGATTCAAGTGTAAGCAGGATACCTCGCAAACATGTTATTAAATAACTTCTCGCTGGTGTTTTCACAAGAGGTTACGCTGTTGCACTGTATATGTGGGACTTGCTTGGGCGATTTGTGTTACACCCGTATGGCCTAGACGACTTGCATTTCATCCATTTTGCCTAGCTTTTCTCATTTTTTTAGCTACAGATATATTCCATGAGGCGAGTTGGATTACGTCAGTTCATGGATGTGACGGTTATCATGTGCGAAAGGCTCCCTGTACGTTTACATTTTGTACAAATGGGAGGAGCAATAAGGGTAATTGCAAGGATAAGAGAGGGAAAAAATAAGGTAAGGTGTCTGGAGGGAAAAGGCAGGGTTTGCACTCCCAAGTAGACAGGTTAGTTCGAGTAGCCACCTTGGAACACTGTGACGCCTCGCCCTCCTAGTGAATGCATTTTTGAACAACGCTGTTGTAACAAGTGACCTGCAAAATGCAACAAAGAACAGAGAACAAAAGCAACTGTCCTAACTGCTAGGGAGGCTGTTGAAACAAGTGTCATCCGAAGCAGAAAGGGGAGTGCGCCATAAAGAAGGGGACCCCAGCAAAAGGTCAGGGTCCCTTTTTTGATGCCGTGGCTCAGGAATTCGTCGTCGACAACCAAGTTCATCTTATCCATCTAACTAGGCAAAGGGCTAGTCAGATGAATCTGGGAAGCCAGGCCTTGGTGGTGGCGGTGGTTGGAGACAACCAAGGCTATGGGTGACCATAGTTTCCTCGGGGCTCCAACTGGCGATGCTGACCTCGGGAGCTGTGATTGCTGAGTGAACATTGTGGTGGCATCTCCGAGGGGTCAGTAGTATGCCCTTTGGTACATTCAAGTAATCAGTAGAATGCTGGGGGGTAGTGGCGTTGCATTTGTTTCCAATGTCCTACTTGTTCTGTCTAATGGGGATGTTGTGCAAAAATGGTCAGGCCCGCTTGTTTCGTGGATGGTGTGTTGGCAGATCCCAGTTTTAGGTCCTGGTAGAGCGTCATTGCTGGTTTTAAGTCTCAGCAGACCATGGTCCTAGTTTAAAGTCTGGGCAGACCAAAGTGTGCTAGTTTTATGTCATAGCGGATGGTGGAAGAGCTAGTTTATGGTCCTAGCAGACCGTGTTGTGGGTGTCAATTTTGTGTCGTGACCCAGGGACAAGTCTATGTTGGTTTAATGTCTCAGTAGATGGATGCTTACCTTGCTAGTTTTATGTCGTGGCAAACGGTCGAAAGTTTTTTCAGTTTAGCGTCGTGGCAGACTCGTGCAAAAAATCCCAGTTTTACGTCGTAGCAGATGTGTACCACATTGCTAGTTTTACATTGTAGCAGATGATTGTTACCTTGTGTTCTAGCTGAGCTGGTGTCTAAATGTGGTACTGATTCAGGTATATATGATTCACCAGGTTTGCAAGTTCATTGCTGTTGATGTCTGCTAGCTTGAATGCTTCGTTGTCGTATGCGTTGACGACCAGGAAGGGGCTTTCCCAGCTTGTAGCGAATTTGCTCACCGGTTTGCAAACGGCTTTAAGGACCAAGTCCCATTTCTTGATCGGTTGCTGATGCAGGTTGCGATGATGCTTCTACCTTTGCTTGTCCTGATATTTTTTGATGCTGTTAAGTGCCTGGATGCGTTCCTCCTCCACTGAGTCTAGATCCATAATTCTGGACTCGTTGTGCTGAGTCTCATTTATAACCATGGAGAGGACTATCCGTAGTGAGGGCACCTGTAGTTCAAGGGGCAACACTACTTCAGATCTGTAAACTAGGCTATATGGTGTCCTACTCGTAGCTGTTCTGCATGTTGTACGATAAGCCCATTGCACGTAGAGGATTTTCTCATGCCATCGTTTTTTGTTGCTACTGAGCATCCTTTTCAGTAAATTGATAACCACTTTGTTTGTTGCTTCTGCTTGACCATTTTCTTGCGGGTAATATGGTGAGGAAAAAAATTGCTTAATACCAACGTTATTGTAGAAATATTTGGTTTTGATACTACTAAATTATGATCCATTTTCGGTCACAATAGTTATGGGAAGCCCAAACCTTGTTACTATGTTATCCAAGATAAAATGGCAAACATGTTGAGATATAGTATTTCGTAGGGGACTAGCCTCGACCCATTTTGTGAAGTACTCAATGGCGGTGATAATGAAACTATGTCCTGCGGAAGACTTAGGCGTGATGGGACCTATGATGTCTAGCCCCCATCGTTGGAATGGCCAGGTGATCTGTGTGATATGCAACTCAGTTGGTGACACGTGTATTAGATTTGCGTAACGCTGGCATGTGTCACATGTCTTAACTTTGGTAAGACAATCTCATTCCACGTACAGCCAATAATACCCTAAGCGTCTGATTTTATCGGCCATGGCTCATGGGGCTATGTGTTCTCCACATAGTCCCTCATGGACTTCACTAACTATCCTTTGTGCTTGGTCGTTATTAACGCAGGTTAATAATACCCCATCAAAGGACCGCCTACATAGAGTGCTATCTCCGATGATGACGTATTGCCTGGCATGCTTGCAGATTGCGTCCTTTTGTGCATATGTTAACTCGTGCGGTAGTTCACCATGTAGGAGGTAGGTTTTAATATTGTCGTACCATTTTGGTGTTTCTTCTGCACTTAAAGAAGAGATTTGTGCCGCTTGGATGATAGGATCTGTACATTTCATCATTAAAGTGGGCAAGGTGGCAAACAAATGTGGTGGCACGTTTAAAGTTAGCGTAGCTAGTGCATCAGCTATGGTGTTCTCACTACGCGGCACGTGTCAGACGTTAGTCATTATAAATTGTTTCAGAAGATCTTTAGCCATATCGCAATAGGATTGCAGGTGCACGGCTTTACAGGCGTAGACTTCTGTGATTTGATTGATAATGAGCATTGAATTGTCTCGAATTGGTAGGTGTTGAACGTTCAGTTCTCTAGCTACTAACAGTCCCTTGAGGAGCCCCTCATATTCTGCCACATTGTTCATACAGGNCTAGGTGTTGAACGTTCAATTCTCTAGCTACTAACAGTCCCCTGAGGAGCCCCTCATATTCTGCCACATTGTTCATACAGGGAAACGCTAGGTGGTAAGCCAGTGGGTGAACATCCTCAAGGGAAAGTGTGATGATGGCAACGACATTGCCTCCTTTGGTAGTCAAAGCTCCATCAAAGTGTAATGTCGCTTCGAGGCCTATTGATACAGGGCTTAAGCTATGTACATGCTCGTTTGGAAATTCAGGCTCTATCATCACCTAATCGTTAACAAGTAATTCCACAAGTTGGTCGGCTATCACTTGGCCTTTCGTAGAAGATTGGCCCACGTAGTGTAAGTCAAATTTTGCTATGATGGCTTTCCACCGGGCTATCTTACTACTCTCGTATAAATTATTCGTGATTGCGAATATTGTTCTTGCAAATTATGTTAACCTGGCTGCGAAAAAGATAGTGTCTCCATTTCTTGAGCGTGAAAACCAATGCTAAGCAGTTACTCTCTACTTCATTATACCTCGTTTCGTACACAAATAGAGCATGACTTAGATAATAGATCAGGATTTCCAACCCGTCATCTCTCTTTTGACACAACAACATAGCTATGGACATATCTGAACTTGCCAGGTAGATGTAGAAAGGCTGATCCCTTTGTGGCGGGAAAATCGTTGGCAAATGTAACAACTATTTCTTTAAGTTGTCAAAAGCATGTTGACAGTCCTCGGTTTATTCGAAGTTAACCCCCTTCTTAAGTAGATGTTGCATGGGATGTAACTTGTCTATCAACTTCGAGATGAACCTTCTGATAAACTATAACCTACCTTGTAACCCATGCAGTTCTTTGAGGTTTGTAGGCGGTGCTGGGTTAACGATGGCCCAAACCTTGTCAGGGTCAACTCGTATGCTGGCCTCTGACACTACAAACCCCAACATGCATTTGATTTTGACTCCGAACACATTTTCTTGGGTTGAGTCGTAGGTCGTGCCTGAGACATCGTTTAAGGATTAGCTCTAAATCTTTTGGGTGATCTATCGACTTCCTAGATTTAACAGTTACATCATCCACATAGTCGTTCAACCTCTCTAAGGGATAATCGCTAAAGATATACGTCATGACACGTTGATAAGTTGCTCCAATGTTTTTTAGCTTGAAAGGCATCATGGTATAATAGAAAGTTCCCTAGGGGGTTATGAAAGTTGTAGTTAGTTGATATTCTGGGTTGATACAGATTTGATTGTATCCCGAAAACCCATCCATAAAGGACAGTAAAGTGTGTTCAGCTGTTGTATTGATAAGTTGGTTAATACTTGGTAATGGAAAATTATCTTTGATCGTTGCCTTGTTCAGATCGCAGAAGTCTATACAGATGCGTATTCCTCCCATTTTATTAGAAACAACAACGATGTTTAACACCCAATTTGAATAATTGACCGCGCGGATGAAACCAGTTTGATATAGCTTAGTGATTTCATCATGCACTGCTAACGTGATTTCGAGCTTAATCTTTCGTGCTCTCTGTTTAACCGCTTTGATGCACGGGTATAACACAATGTTGTGTTGTATTAGTCGCAGGTCTAAACTCGGCATATCTTCATATGACCATGCGAACACCGCAACGTTATGTTGGAGAAATCGAGATATGTCATCCTGCGTTTGTTGATCAAGGAGAGAACTAACCTTCAGAGTTTTGCTTTTTCCTTTGTGCGTAACCACGGAGATCTCAGTGAGGGGATCCTCGATCACATCACCAGCTTCCAGGTCTAAGGTTTGTGCTAAATGTTCTAGCCAGTCTAGAGATACTTCCAAGGCTGCTATGGTCATGTTACATGAGGAGGAGTCGATTCCTATCATTGCAAGATTAGGTTGTCTAAAGGTTTCTTCGTATGGGCCTGTTAAGGCTAGGGATGCGAGCAAAGCTTCGTCCATTTGCAAACTGACCTGCAAAACCGCCAAGAAAGGAAGTAGTTAAATTATTTTTGTTAACATGGTGAAACGATACAAGGCTTTAGAGGTACGTGTCAAAAGGCTACCAGTTTAAGGTCTTAGTGGATTGTTACGATGTACAGGGTTTAAAAGAAAAGAGCAAACAAGGTTTCCTAGGTGCTAGCTTAAAGTTCTTGCGGACTATGGCTAAAAGTGTAATGTGTGTGTCTAGTATGGCAAAATAGCTAATTTAGGATCTTTGCAGACCGTTGTTAATGTGACTGGATTACGAGACGATAAGCTATGTGTTAGTTTAGGGTCTTTTCGGATCGTAATTAATGTGATATCTATGAGATCAATGGGACAATCTTTACGCTTCATGTCAAACTAACATTACTGCACTTCGGGAAGGTTTCGCGCTGATCGGGTGTGAAAATAGCAGGTTTTCACCATCACGCTTAAAAGTAGATGGCTAGTCTTTGAAGTAAACTGCAAGCGTAGTGAAGTTGAGTTGGGCTAGAGCAGAAGGCAAGCGTAAGTTAACGATTTTGCAAAGGTTATTCAGGCGTAACAATGACACCGAAGATTGAACGCAAACACGCTAAGTTGGCCAAGATCGATGAAGTACAGGAAAGTTTGGGGCGAATTTCGAAGGCACGAGTTGAAACGCAGGAGGCTACTCCACTCGCCCAATGATTCGTTCTTCACCTTCCTTGTGTGATGTATGCTTTAGGTCATTTTAGTTGTCATTGTGCTGTAATTTGTATTTATTTTGAAAATGTGCATTACGCTGGCTGTCTATACCTACTTATGGTGGTTACGCTATGGGAGTCTACAATATTACCCCTATCACCTTTGTCAAAGACAGACCTTACACCATCGTAAGGGTTTGGGTGATCATGGGTAATGTTGTACAAACACAACACGTAACTAGTCAGGAGTCTAGGTGTTGCACCCTTGCGTGGTGCAAGCGGGGTTCTGTTGTTTTACCCGCAATGGTCGTGTGTTACCCTAGGGAAATATGTCATATTACCTTTATCGCCGTTGTCATAGATAGACCTTGCACCATCGTAAGGGTTTGGGCGATTTTGGGTAATGCATCTCTAGCGTAACATGCAATTTTTTGGGAGTCAAAGTAGCGTGAACCTCAGTATTGCGTAATGGATTATTGTGAGCCTTTTTGATTTATTTTGGCGTTGTTAGGTTGTCTAAACTATTTTCTAATGGTAATGTGTTTTATTATAAAGGATCACGCTAAGGCCCATCCTGATTATTTTGGACATTGTGGGCGTTCTATGTTGTCTAAATGTCCTCGTGGCCAATGTTCCTCCTCCCCATGCTCGTGTAGGGGGAGAGGTGGTTTGGTTTCGAACGGGCGCACAGGAGTTCCTGCAATTTTTGTTGCGTAATTTTAGTGTAATTATTTGGTCGCATCTATTAGCCGAGACGATCACTACCATTCTGGAAACATTATTGGTTGGGTCGACACAGAGCATTTTAACTTTTCTGGTGGATGGATCAATCGAGGCTGTAGGTGGGAGAGATCGCGAACGACGCGTTAAGGGTTTGAGGCACTTATCCTAGATCTGGGAGATGCCTAGGTTTAATTGCTATCATGCCTACAACATGCTGTTCGTAGCTTGTCATCTCACCACCTATTTTCAGAATCAACCCGGCACTGTGTATTATGCAGGCGGGTAAGTGTTGTCAAGGTGCTATGATTTGTTAACTACTATATGATTTTGTGTTTAGATGTAAACAATTTCTTGTATTCTGTGGCATAGGTTTTTTATTAATGCAGATGGTCTCCAGGGTGATACGGACATGTTACATATGGCCCAAACAGCCATAAAGGAATTCACTTCCATTAGCAATGTGCGTGCTGGTGTCCTGGGACAACTAGGATTTGAAATCCAACACTACCCCATACGGTATGCCAAATTATTTGTCAAGTGTAGAGACTCTGGATGGTTGGATAAGGAGTGGACTTTAGACCATCCCATCACTGTCGACAACGTGCAAGTGAAATTCTCACCATTTCCTTTGCCCTTTAGACCCGGTAAGTTATCCTACGTCGATCAGCTGTGTGACCCTATGGGATGAAAATGGTGTTTGTTTTGTTGTTTTGTCTAAACTGTGTGTTTTTTTTGGTATTTTATGTTTGTAGTTAAAGAGTCGCGAGAGGTCATGGTGATAGCCTCTGGGTGTGATGCAGCTACCATCTTCTTCCACTATGGTGATATAAATGAGGTGCAACGTTGGCTTTGCCACGGAGCGGCCCCAACTACCATAACTAATAACCTCCAGGAAGCTAGACTGATGGAGCTATTTTTAGCTATAACCCCCAAATGTTGGCCCTAGTCGACTCCTTCAGCGAACAAGTCGAGCATTTTCACACGTGTGTGTGTAACTTGAGCGTGAATTTTGATATTAATGCTCAACTGTTCGCTGACTTTTTTGGCGTTCCTTTTGATGGTCTTCGAGTGGGAGAGAAATCTAAAAAGAGTTCTAAATATTAGGACATAGAGGAGTAGCTAGGGACTAAAAAAGAGCCAAAAGACATCTATGCTAAGAAGATTTAGCTAGAGGTGGCTAGTACAATTTACCCCCTCTTCCATGCTCGTGCCTTTTCCAAGCTACTCTCCTAAGAAAAAATCCTTAGAATAGAGTAGGCTTGGATCATGCGGGAGGTTATGGAAGAGGGGACACGATATAACTGGGCCAAGCACCTTGCTGAAGGCCTACAGGTTGAGATGGTCAAGCTTCGCAAGAAGCTTAAGTCTCGTTGCAACGTGCATTTTGCCTTCTTCATAGCTTGTTTGCGGCGTTTTGTAGAATTTCTGGTGGTTCACAAGGATGAAGTCTGGGTGCAGTAGGATCGTAATCAGATCTTCAAGTCGTGGATTTTCCAGGTCTTCTGCACCGTCCGATCCCAAGATCCTCCTAAAGGTGTCAAGGAGTCACTTTCAATAATGACTAAGGATTGGCTGGCGCCTCGTCTTCGAGGCCAAGACAGCGTGGGTGGGGCGCCCCCTTCTAACACTGGCAATGTGTCGAAGGTGAAGTGCCTGGCAACAGAAATAGTAGCCTCATCGATTCAGCGGAAAAAGCGTCGTTTGATTATGGATTCTCCCGGCCCAACTGGTGAAGAGGGGAGGAAACTACAAATTAAGTTTCACAGGAGCCATCCCTTAGCTAGTAGGTAGAGTAATGTGTAGTTAGTTTGTGTATATTACGCTACGTGTAGACGTTATTTTGTCGCATAGCGCTTGTGGGAAGTGAGTGAAGTTCTGGTAACTGTGATGCGTTCTACAGGGAAAGGGAAAGATGTGGAGGAACTGACCCCTGAGACAGGGGCCATAGTCTTGCAGCGTGGAGAAGGGGTCCCAATTTTGGAAAAGGAGACCCCTGTTGACAATGTGGGCAGCACTCAGGCTCCCATGCCTGAAGGGAAGACGAGTGTAGAAGATGCCGTGGCCTTCTTGGATGGGTTGGAAAGGGAAGAGCGGTTCGTCGCTGGTGAGTTTGACCGCTTGCTTAACCTTTCTTTGATGAGAAATCCTCCCGTTATTACCCCTGAGGGTTTGCTGGGTAGTAGCCTTGCATTATCGTAGCGTCTCAAATTTTTGCCTTTGTCTACTGCATTATGCTTAACTCGTTTTGTTTGCATAGTAGGCACCTCTGATAACAGTGGTGCACCTTCATTAGCAACCGCTACTCAAAATTGGACTGAGGCCCCCGACAAATTTACCTTCATGGAGGGAATTGTTAACGATATGATCGGTTGCTTGGAGCGAATTGATCCTGAGATTGGTACATCACTGTTATTATGCAAGAATTGTTGAATCTACCACATTATGCCATCCTGTCGCATCTAAGTGTCATTTTCGTGTTACAGCATCTCACCTTAAATGGGATCCCAAAGAGCCCATCAATGTAGACGCTGCCCCCGAACCCTCACCAGAAGTGATCGAAGTGCCCCACCGCATTTACGATGAAATGCATAAATGTGCATTGCACTTGGCCCGTTCTCTATGGGAGAGTCAGAACGTCAACGAAGAACTCTGGAAGAGGTTGCAGAAAACAGAAAAAGAGAAAATCACCCTAGCTACTAGGGTGGAGGACCTTGAGTCTAGGAATGAATTTCTGCAAGCTTGGGATACCAATGATAAGAATTGGCGAAATGCTGTGATTGACTACGCCTGCTATTGGACGGTCATCAGGAACAACGTGCAAGCCATTCGTGAGCTCATCGAGCAATGAATGTAGATGGATCTCCTAGCCCAGAAGAGCCAAGACTGAAAGGACTACAGCACGAGGGTTCAAGAATGGGGGCAGGCACAGAAAAATCATAAACACATGTATAAGCAGAAATGTGTTGTCTACTACCAACATTATAGAGATTCCGCGGTTGAAGCGCGGTCCTTTTGACTGTTCCTCAATGTTATCGGTGCTTCTGGAGCATATGAAAAGTTCTAGTAACAAGTGACAGTGAGTGTCTCCCTTGAGAGAGAGATGACCCTTCCTGGTGGGGAGACAACTATCCCTTCCTTTTTCCCTGAGCTACCTTTGTGGACTCTTATGGAAAAGGGAAAGGTCAAGGTTGGAAATGCTCTAGGAGATGGCGTTTGGGCAGAGGTCACTGAGGACGAGATTATACGATGCCTTTCAGTCGGCTTGGAACAAATTCCTTTCTCGGTCGACACAGGACAGTCACAAGTGAGTTATGTGACTGTTGTTTTTTCCTTATGTGTGATTTTTATTGCGACGCTAATGCTTGCCTCATGTCAAACTATAGGATCGGCACAAAGGGGATTTCCATGAGGAGGAGTCTCACAGAGAGAATTAGCCCCATGAAGAGGATCCGCCCGTAGAAGATGTTCATGAGGACAGTCCTCATGAGGCAGATGTGAAGTTAGGTGAAGCAGATGAAGGTGGTAACAAAGGGGAATGTGTAGCGTAGTAATACTGGTCAAGAATTTTTGTGTAGCGTAGCAATATGGGAGAAATTGTTGTTGTAATAACAAGGCAATAAAGAATAACACTTTTTAATTTTGCTTTTAAGCCAATTAATGGTGTTTGTAAAAGAAAGGTTTTAATTTTGCTTTATGAAGAAAGATGCTTTGTCGGAAAGGTTACACATTTTAGGCCACTACGGGCCGACGGTAGTTTAAGGCCATTTCGGGCCGACGATAGTTTAAGGCCATTTTGGGTCGTAACTAGTTTAAGGCCGTTTCGGGCCATAACTAGTTTAAGGCCATTTCGGGCCATGGTAGTGAAGAAGCGTAACGGTAGACGGTGAAACATGAAACAATAAGGAATGTAAACAACGTAATTACCAAGCAATGTGGATCAATGTAACATGCTACACTGACTTGTTTGTTTGTTAATTCCCCAGCTGCTTCTTGATCATTCTTAGATTTGGTGATGCGTATGAACGAGGAGGTTTGTTACACCACTCCTCTATGCTATCATCCCCTCCTTAGAAGGGTAATTCAGCCCAAGTTAAGCTCTCATTGGCCATTGCGTTGGTCTATTCAACTGTTGGGACACGGGTTTGATCTTTGGGGATTTCAATCTTCAAACCCTGTTCCATTTCTATGTTGTTGACAGCTTGAGGAGCCATCTTATCACCGTGGATGATGACTTCCCCTCCCGCATAGGGTAAGTGGATCTCTTGGTGAATGGGTGATGAGACGGTCCTTAGCTGAGCCAACCAGGACCTCCCTAAGATTAGGTTGAAGCCGGGCATCTCCTCGACAACGATGAACACTGCACTTGTGAGGAATTGATCCCCTGCTATGAAATTGATCTGTACGGTTCCCTTAACTTGCACCTGTGCCCCGTTAAACAACTTCAAGCATGACGTCATCATGGGGTTGATCTGGTCAATCAAACCTAGTTTTTCCACTATGGGAAATGGAATGACATTGGCAGCGGCCCTGTCATCTACGTGTACTCTCTGAATCCTGTACTAGCTAACCCGGATAGTGATGAACATGGGCGTTGTTGTCACTTGACCCTTTTCTGGGTCATCCTTCATGGACTTGTCATGGAATGTTAGTTGGGAAGGTCGTGGTTGTTCAACAGCGGGGGGAAGCATGATCGAATGGATTGCTTCTTCATCCACTGGCAAGATTTCGTCCACCGATATGGACACTAGCATGCGAACCATGACTTCATGATGCGATTGGGATGTCATCAGCAAGTCATACAGGCTCAACGTTGTATTCTTCTATTTGAGAGCTTGCTTAACTTGCATAAAAGCATCAAGGAGATTATGCCCACGGTTTGGTTGTTTGCTACCCTTCTCTTCTTCCATTCATCCCAAGAGATGGATCTCTTAGGGAGGAGCAGTTTCTGGTTGATGGTTGTATTTTCTTGGGTAGGGAGAAGATGGCCACGTCTGCATAACGTCATCTTTTTTCAAGGAAGGAGGAGCCAAGGGCGCCGACGCCAGAGGGGTAGGCTTAGGAAACCCCAGTGTAACGCGGCCTTTGGCTCTTTTATCTGTCATACATCCTTCTCCTGTCTTTGTGGGTTGAGGTTGGGACATGGACTTAGACGTTTGCCCCTGCGTAGTAGGAGCAGCTGACGGCTTTGGTACCCTGGTGACAAAGGGTGTCCTAGGTGTGAGTGTAGGCTGGGCCATGGCTTCTTATATTGAATGTGACCAATTCCTAGCAGTTGCTTTAGAAGTTTTGAAGGCTTGACAGGTAGAGCTATATATTTTGAGCGGTCTTGATGCTCGAAATTAGGCTTCAGTTAAGGCAATGTTTCAGGAGCCAATGCTATTTGCTGGTCAGCGTTGTTTGAGTTAGTTTCAGCCTTAGCAGGCCCCATAGCTGCCTTTTTGTTGTTATTTTTCTTTTTAACCTCTTTGGCCACGGCTGCCACCGTTGTTGCTGCGGCCTTGCCCTTGTCTTTGCTTTTGTTGTGAGCATTTTTATAGGCCACATACGCCGGGTCTTTGCTGGCCTCTGCCGTGTCTTGGATTTTCTTAGTCTGAGCAAAGGCTTGGCTGAGAGAGCAGGGAGCGAGATAATATAGTTTAGACTTAATAAAGTCGTTGACTGCCCCCTTGAAAATTGCCAATTGATGGGCCTCTGCAATGGGCTCACGGATTTCATTCAAGGTGGCACTCCACCACTGTATAAACTTTTGGACTAGTTTGAGCGGATCCTGCTTAACTCCAATTAACTAGTCCAGTGTGACATCTGGCCTCAGGTTGTATTTGAAACGAGTCAAGAACTGAGTCAGCAGCTCTTCCAAGGTCGAAATGGAAGAGCGTGGAAGTGCACAATACCAATCCAAAGCTTTACCTGTTAAGGACATAGCAAAAACCCAGATAATGGTGTGTGGCCATTATTGTAGCAATAATGACTTTGACCTGAAGGTAACGAGATGAGCGTTGGGATCGCCTTCCCTATTGTATTTTGTGAAATGGGGAAGTGGCATTCCACGAGATAATGATAAAATGGGAACTACCGGACTGATAGGATCGTCATGGTAGAAATCCATGACCTATACTATATCAGAACTTGAAGCTTTCAGATGTTTAACCTCTTCGGTGAGGGTCTGAATAAGTTGGAAGGCTTGATCTAGACTCGAAGACAAAGAGGTTGGCTATTAAATAACAGGTGGAGCCACGACTGGTGGCGGGATAGGAGCAACAGCATGGCCTGTGGGCGATGCTGGCAGAGCTGTCGCTGTGGGCAGTGCCACCTGTGTCATCCACCACCCGGTAAGTGGTGCAGGCAGGGCGACAACCGTTGGTTGTGCTATAGGATACACTGTTTGCATAGCTGGTGGCACAGACAGCGATCTTGTAGTTGGATTTATCGCCTGCGGGACTTGATGTTGATGAAGAGGAAGATAAGACATCTGTGTCGGCTATGCTACAGGGGGTGATGTGTTTGGGGCCCACCACGTGGTGGGGGTGGGTCCTGTCGTTGTTGGTGGAGCGAGGGCAAATGCTGGGATGTTTGCAGAAGCTGTGTATAATTGTGAAGTGGGTATTGTGTGCACATATGGTAATGTAGGTGTAAGTATGCGATGCGATGGGTTAGCCGACCGTTGTTGCGGAGGAATGGACTGTGAAGGGATAACATCTGGACAGGGAGCCAGAGAGAAAACATGCTAATGTGACGAACGCGCAACACGGTTGGCAGTAGACAACGATAAAGGCGTAGTAACCATAAAGAGCGGATTTGCATGGGTCGCTGTGGAGGGAGGTGCCATAACAAAACTAGCGTGACTGCCTTCCTTGGAGTGGGCGTCTAGGTCCTCCTACCCATCATGAAATGCTTCATCACAAAACATCTCGTCTCATTGTTCTGTTGACACCTTGGCCATTAACAGTTGATCCAAGATCCATTGTTGTCGGTCTATCAAGGGTATGGAAGCGTTAGGCGAAGGAACGAATTCTTTCCCGTTACAGTATATGAACTCATATTCATGTTTTTCTTCAAGTTCGTGTGGGTACATGGGCAGATTTGCCATAAGTTTGGCACAAAGGAAGTTGTAATGTTCCGTGCATTGAGGGTATTCCTCAGGCTCTTTGTTTTGAATCTTGAGGGACCGACGTGGCCGCACTGGACTGGTTGATGGCTCGACAACAGCAAGGGTAGCCTGCATCGTTAGGGGATTTTTGAGGCTAGCGGTGGCAACGTTAGTGGTTGTCGCAGCCATTCTCTGCATAGCTAGGAGGTAATGTTAACGAGGATAAAGATCACGAAGGCAAAAGTGAGCTAAAGGCAAATGTGGGCTTTCTATCCTGCTGGATTCCAAAGGAATCGTCAGAGCAACTGATCTGTGTCACACGATCATGTAAACAACTACATAGGTATCAAGTTTATGCTAGTCGATAATGGGTATAGACAACTTATAGGACTACCCGTAAAAACACAGATCAGAGGTTCAGGACCTCCTTCTAGCGCCAGAAAACTGTAAGGACAGAAAACGTCGGTTGCTGGAAGCATCGAGAGGATTTCCGTGTACACAGTTTCAACCCCGGATCTGCGCGAGGGCCGTGCTAGGGAAAACGAATCCAAGGTGCCCTGAATAATCTTGTTGATCAGACATGGACTTATTTGGTCAGTAAATTTTTTAATGATTGCGTAATGAGATGGTGATTTGATATGCGAACGTAATACCAATTGACGAGAAGGACGAGATCTACTCCAAGATTGGATCTTGAAGGTAATGAAAACGATGTAAACTATGCAAAACAATTGTAAAAATAAATGTAAATAGGATGCCATGAATAAAATTTTTAAGAAGAAAAAAAATGCACGATCCCGAGATCTGGGATCTATCTCATGGACAAATATGATGAATACAACAGGACTCGCAAGCGGGCTTCGATTTGGACGAAGTATCTGCCGCCAACAAGAAGCTATTTAGAGATTAAACAAGAAAATGGCCAATCTACCTTGTTCACTAGCTAGTATGGGCGCAAGGGAGTCAGGCTCGAAGCAAAATGCTTACTAACTTGCAATCTCTGGACAATAAGCTTCTCTCTATCACCGTTGATGTTCTTGCCAGCTTTTGTCAATTTTTGCCAACAAAGTTTTCGGCGTCTTTGTTTTTGTTGCCAACTCTTTTTCGCCAAAATTTGCCAACTTTTGCCCACCCCTTGAGCGTTGTTTGTTAGGGTATTTATAGGATTAGGGTTAGGAGAAGAACGTGGTTTAAATGATGCATGTATTGGGCCCGCAGAATGTCATTGACTTGGTGTGCTGCAGCTAAAGTTTGTAATGCTACGCTGTGCTACGCTCTGAAGCGTAGCATAGCGTAACCACTCCGCAGCTATGCTGTAATACGCTAGGAAGCGTATCATGGCGTAATGACTACTACTGTTTGAATTTTGTTGTCCTTGTTGTCGCAGCTATTTCAACTGTATTGCTTGCGTTACGCTGCGCTACGTTGCGTAGCGTAACGTGGCGTAATCCGCAAAAAGTTAAGAATTTGAAGAGTGGTTAACTTGCAAAGTTGAAGTGTTGTCACCGTGCATCCCTTGTTCTGTTTTGTCCTCCTGAAGTCTGCTACGCTGAGCTACGTAGCGTAGCATAGCAAACCCTCAACCAAAAAACAAAACTTGCCAAGATGTGTAAGTGTCTTCGGTGCTTCCATTGCTCGGATCTCTTGATGCTGCACTTGTGAAAAATCCTTGCCTAAACTTCGAGACTTTGTTGGATCATAGAGGTCTCGTAATTTCACGGTGTTTCAGTACCTACCTTGTAACATCATTGAATCCACTTCTTTTTTCTTATTTTATCTAATTGGATGGACACCTCACCAACTTTTGTTTTCACATTTGAGAATTCCAAGACATCAATAATGGCTTTCACCAAATAGGAGATGGTGATGTCTTAGAAGATATACATCTCTTCTAAGTATCATTCTTCATTGGTCAAGATGGTGGACCACAAAGAAGATACTTGCAACTACTCTTGAACCTCTTGGGGTGTAAACTTCAAGAAGAATCTAAAACTTAACTCTTAAAGCATCGAGTTTTGGATCTCCTTTATTCTAGTTTTCTTTATGAAGGCTTTAGTAAGGATCACTTCGAGAGACTACCTTTGTCTTGATGTTTCATCCTTTCTTGATTATCTTGTTTCTATAGTGGAAATGTATCTAACAAGTTTCAACTCAAGTTTCTCTCTAATGGATCCTATTGCATGTATGACTTCAGGCTCTTATGCTTGCTCCCATCCATGGCTGCGTCCTCTATATGGTTTCTTTTTTATATGCTATGATGGACCTCCTATCTCTAAAACTCCTTTGCATGCCATTTGGATTCACATTAAGGATTAATTATTATTTTTGGAATGATATTTATAAGATTTGACCCTTTATCATCCTTAAAATTTTCCTAAATTTGGAGAATTTTAGTGTTAATATCCTTATGTGATTATGGAAGGATGTTTTGAAAGCTCTTAAGGTAGTTATATTATTTTAAATTTAAGTTACTTTTATTATTTTTAATGTTAACTACCTTAGATGTTTGAAACTTGGGGTTTTGAAAAGTTTCTCTATTATAGGTTAGATGTCCCCATGATGTAGAGCCTAACTTAGATAGCTCACAAGTTTAAAAATGGTAGAAATCAAAGGTCTGGTTCCTAATATATGGCTATAGAAGGCTCTAGCTTTTAAAAACTACAAAAAATCCTCTTGCACAAAGTTAAAATGATGAAAATTTCACTAATAGTTGATGCACATATATAGTAATTTTATATTTTGTAAATGAGGGACACTATGTTAACACTATTGTGTCGATGCTACCAAAGTCAAATTTTCTTTGGAAATGAGTACAATTTAGAGGAATTTTTTAGTTAAATTAGAGCCTTAAAAGGATTCAAAGCTATGAGGACATGTCAAATGTTTGTGGATGATGAATTGCCTTTGTTTTATGAAGCTTGAAACATGAGGAATTGGGGTACTTGAAGTGTTATTTCTCAAAATGAAAAGAAAATGAACAAATGATGGTGCATAACACTAAAATGAACAACACTTTGATATCTTGGACTTGTGGAGTTGGTTCATGAGCTAGATCTCTAAAAGTTATACAAGTGGATCCTTCCCAAGGCATGCTCCTATTTGAAATTCCCTTGTATAAACATCTCATAAGGTGTCCATGGGTATCTAGGAGACTGAATGTTGATTAAGTCTATGTTCTAAGAATCATATAACTATTATTGTCAGCACCTTGCACTAAACAAAACAAAATCATCTCACAATTGGATGTAGTAGTGAGGTGAAATGGATTGGGAAAGAATTATAGATATCAAGATGTGAGGTATCTTACCATTTCCATGTTAGGTTCTTATGCCAATTATGATTAGAATGACCATCATGTCTATCTATCT
Source organism: Gnetum montanum (assembly GCA_015680685.1). NCBI lineage: Eukaryota > Viridiplantae > Streptophyta > Gnetopsida > Gnetales > Gnetaceae > Gnetum > Gnetum montanum. The sequence goes on from MNCI01001310.1 coordinate 398,599, forward strand.
AGGTTTTAAGCCAAGTCCATAACATTATTAATGATATTACATTACATCATCTTGGACCCATCACCATAAGATCAACCAAAATCACATGAAAATACCATCACTTCTTAAGAAAAAATTGGGAAGCATGCATTAGATTTATGTTATAATTAGTTAATTATAAGTGTTTAAGTTAGAATCCTCAGCCATTGGGTAGAGGAGTGTCTTCAAGCATAAATCACATATTTGTCTAGCCCCATAGCCAATACTGATCCCACTAGTGGTACATCTTCAAGCATGAGTTACATGTCTTTTCAATCACATGATGAAACTAGTTCAAGAGACCTTGAGATTCTTGCAAGTAGTCTATATTTAGATATGGATTACATGTCTTTCAATGGTATCTCAGAAATGTTTTTACATATGTTAATTAATTAATGATTTCATTATTTTTACTAGAGGACTAGCTTTAGGCATGAATCACATCTTTTTTTAGTATGGTAGTAAGGTAACATCTTTTAATAAAGAAGATGCTTCCCATACAATTTAAACCATGAGTGATAGCATAACCAAGTGGAGTAGTGGGACTCATAGAGGAAGCCCAAAGAGTCAACAAGTGCCCTTGATGTCTAGAGTAGGTTCACTCTAATTTTATTTCACCTTCAAATCCCACTAAATCCAGATATTATAAAAGATAGTTCAATTTCCTAGAAAATGAGAAAAGTAGCTATTTTTAGTTAATGTAAAGGAGATTATAAATCAGTGGTTCTACAACCCACAATCCACCCACAAAAATTCAACAATATTATAGAGCATAAGCTTTACAGCCACATAAAGAGTATCGTTAATTAAATAAGATCTCTCCCATAAACGAAGAATTGAGATCCAAACACACACAAGAGAAACATCACAACTATATTCTCATACATTCACAAGTATCTCTCATGCCTCTCATGATAAAAACATGAAACAACCATGGTATTTATTAAAAACTAAAGATAAGAAACATAGAAACCTTTTCTCAAGCTCAACTTGAAGATTCCACATTGTTTTTATCTCTTCTCATCTCATCTAGATTGTTTTCTAACTTGAAATTGCCAAATTGGAAGTTTTCTTGATGAATGCTAAGATGTCTCCTATGTATGTGAGACATCTCTTGCAAGAGTGAGACATATCTAGAAAATTGGAACATCTTCCCTGAGATGTCTCTAAATAAAATGGGGCATCTTTGTAACTACCAAGATGTCTCCTCCAGATGTGAGGCATCTCCTGTCACAAGCTAGCTCTTAGCTAAGACATCTCTCAGACAGGTGGAACATCTCTTTTTTCCTCCCAGTTCTTAGCAAAGATGTCTCCTTGATCTCCAAGTTGTTTCAACAGTATTCAAAACTTACAAAAACCACCTATAGGGATGAACAAAGGTGACTAGGAGAGGTGTTCCTACACTGGCTCTCCCATTGTTCAACAAGTAGACTCATGTGAATAAGAGAGCAGGGGTAGAAGTGATTCCCCACTTAGAAAGTTTGGTATCATGAACTCATACAACATCATTAGCAGATTGATCATTCAAATTAATTAAGTACTCATACTTCTTCACTTCCTTAGTGTTATAGGCTTCCCTTCTCTTGAGTACGATTGTCTTCCTCTCCATTGAAGGCTTGGACTTGTCAATTACCTCCTTCAATTCATCAATGATACTTTGTATGGTTTCATCATTAACTAGGTTCATGGTAATGCACTAGATTTATAACATTAAACACAAAAGACATACCCACATCATTTCGTAAGTCAATTTCAAAAGCATTATTATTAATTTTGGCCTTGATTCAAAAAGGACCCACCTTCTTGGCTTTTGACTTTGAGTAGTTGATACCTCTCAACCCCTTCTTCTTCAAGTGCAATCGAACTAGATCACCAATAGCAAAGTTAGGCTTCCACTTATTCTCATTCCTCTTGAGGATTTTCTCTTTAGCCTTCATCTCTAGATTTTCTTTCATTGGTGTACAAAGATCCCTCATCTCTTGCAAAAAATCAACATTGAGTTAAGCTTCTTCTTTAAAGCTCCTTATATTAGCCACCATTTTTCCATAAAAATTATAATTCACCTCAAATGGGCTTTTTTCTAATGGTAACATGAAAAGTGTTATCATAGGAAAATTCAACATGACATAACAAATTTTACCATTGATAGGTCTATCCATCACATAAACACCTCAAAATATTTAGTAAGGACTTGTTTACTACCTCCATTTGACCATCAAATTATGGATGATATTTACTAGAAAAATTCAGCTTTGTTTCTAAAATTTTTCAAAGGAAACTTAAAAAATGACTAGTGAACTTGGAGTATTTGTCACTAACAATATTCAAAGGAATTCCATACAACTTCACAACATGATGGAAAAATAAATTTGCCACATGAGAAGCATCACTCACATTTTTACATAGAATGAAGTATGTCATCTTGAAAAATCTATCCACCACAAAAAAAAATGGCATCATTCCCACTTTTGGTATTTGGAATCCCACTTAAAAACTCCATTGACACACTTTCCCATGTACCCTTGGAAATCGACAAAGGAATATAATGTTTATTCATTTCTTTACCTCGTTTGAATCTCTAACATGTTAAATACTCCATAAATTTGGAAACTTAAGTTGTCATTCCTAGTTAAAAGTAATGCCTACCCATAAGCTCCACTATTTTATCCCTCTACATATAACCTATCATGCCACCATAATGCTTTTCAACCAAAATTTTCTTTTGAAAATCATAATTAGGAACACATATATTCCCATTTTTAAATAATAGTTCATCTTGAATATGATAGTCCCTCCATTGGTCTATTCTACTTAATAGTGGTTCCTTTAGGCTCCTTCAAACCTACCCAAAATCATAATTATATTCATAGAAATTAGGAAAATCAGCCATACCTTTCACATAAGGCACATTGAAATTCACTACATGTACCCTAGACAATGCATTAGCCACCACATTGGCTTTTTTACTTTTATGCTTGAGCACAAAATTGAACTGTTGTAACTGTGCAATCCACTTCATGTGTTTAGCACTCAACTTCTTTTGAGAATTTAGGAATTGAAGTGCTTTTTGATCCATTATCAAAGTGAACTTCTTGGGCAATAAGCAATGCCTCCAATGCTTGATTTCTTGAAGAATAGTATACAACTCCTTCTTATATATGCTCTATTTCTACCTTGATTCATTCAATGTTTTTGAAAAGAAAGTGATAGGCCTACCTCTTATGAAAGTACCCCTTCAATGGCAAGTCCATTTGCATCCACCTCCACTTGAAAAAGCTTATAAAAATCTTGATATACAAGCACCAGTTCACTAGTTGTTTTTACCTTCAACAATTCAAACGTCCTTTGGGTTTCAGCACTCCATCTAAAATCTTTATTCTTCTTCAACCAAGCAAACTTAGGCCTAGAAATACCTTTCCAACATTCTTAGAAGTTGGCCAATCGCTAATGAATCTCACCTTAGTAGCTTCCATTTGAATTTAATTTTTAGAAACCACATGTCCCAAGTATATGATCTTCTTCTTGAAGAAATGACTTTTCTTTACATTGATCATCAAATGTGCCTCCTCCAATTTAATACATACTTTTTTCACTAATCCAAATACTCATCTTCATTAAAGTTGTACACTGAAATATCCTCAAAGAAGATAATACAACACTTACCAATCAATTCTTTGAGTACATCATGTATCAATCTCATGAATATAGTAGGTGCATTCATGAGCTCAAATGGCATCATCAACCGCTCAAATAATCCATCCAGTGTTTTAAAAGCTATCTCCCACTCATCACGAAGCCTGATTTGAATTTGATGGTACCTACTCTTCAAATAAATTTTGCTAAATATCTCTAAATTGGTAAGAACATCAAGGATATTATCCATCCTTGGAATAGGAAACTTGTACCTCACTATTATCTTGTTCACTACCCTAGAATCAATGCACATCCTCTATTCATCATTGTTCTTCTTAAGCACAAGTACAATTGGAACTGCATAAGGTGAAATGGATTCTGTCACGAAACCATTTGCAAGTAACTCCTCTACTTGTCTTTGCAATTCTACCCATTGATTCAGTTTCATCCAATATTCTCTCTCATTTGGAATGGTAGTAGTATGAATGAAATCAATTTGGTACTATACATTCCTCATTTATGGTAATCCATCCAATTTCCCCTTAAACACCCTCAGAAATTGCTCCTTCAAGCTTAGCACACTTATTAGAAGTTCCAGCTACATAACATCATGGTTAAAAGTAATAGTTGATACAAAATAAATTCAAAACTAGTTTCATCATGTTTCTTAATATATTCCTACTCTTCTAAAAGGATTAAGGAAGCATTAAGTGAGCTTTTTTGGCCTCACTTGTTCAATTGTCATTGGAATCAACTCATGGATTCTATAAGGTCTAGCTACACTACATACATTTCTTGCTCATCAAATTGAGCACTATCATCAAAATTCCAAGGTCTACTAAGAATTACATTAGCATAATTAATTAGAAGTACATCAAATTTCATAACATCATGAGAACTTGTAATTTGAAATTTCAAAACATATTTTTCTCTCACCTCTTGAGATAAATCTCTTGACAACCAATGTATCTTGTAGGATCTAGGATGATGAGAATTAATTACCAAACCCAATCTAGAAACTACCCTAGAGAAAATAACATTTTCCTAGACTCCTCCATTAATCAAAATGTGAATTCATTCCCCACAAAGAAAATATCTAGTCCCAATCTAAAATAAAAATTTTCTAGTAGGATGGTCTCTTCTATTCACATTCTTCATGAATGCACAAGAATATTTAGAATCTTCCTCAATCTTGGAAGCATTAGGATTACCTCCTTGAAGATCTTAGCTAGATGTCTCCTCTATTTCCATGGTTTGCACATCCTTGCGCTTAGTTACCTTGAGAAGTGGATATTCTCATTAATTTTGTTCCCATTCTGCACACTTGAAGCACTGAATCTTGGATGAGTTGTCTTCTTGATTTTTGTCTTTGTTGCCTTAGTCTTACCTAGCTTTGTTCTTCTCATCATTATTATTGGGCTTCTTGTCATGGCTACCATCCTTATCTTTAGATTTGGACTTGGATCCATTCTTTGATTTGGATTCCTTGTCCTTCCATTTTGAAGCTTATTTGCTCCTATTTTCAAATCCATTGAGTTTCTTTTCTGCTTTGAGTGTCAAATCATAAGCCTCATCAATAGTTTATGGCTTATAGAATGACAACTCCTACTAATACAGCATGTTGAGATCTCCAAGAAAGATTGAAGCTTGTTTGTACTTCTCCTAGTTTACCTTAGCTTGATGGAATAGTTTACAAAATTTTATGTAAAACTCCTTGAGATCTTTGTCACATTATCTTAGGAATTTTAACTTCATAATTGTCTCTTGTCTTTGTCAAGACTGTTTAAATTTTCTCATCAATCTATATTTCATTAGAGTCTAATCTATGATAGGTTGACCATTTTTTCTTTCATAACCTTAGGATTCTATTCCACTAAGTAGAAGTCATACCTTCTAACCTAGATTTAGCAATTAGTACCCTTAATTGATTTCTTCCAAATTGAAATGCTTATCAAACACATTCAGCCAACTTGCAAAAGGATTAGTGTCATCTACACCATTGAAAGTCCTTAGTTCTACATATGAAAGTCTAGTAGCATTTCTAAATGCTCTATCAAGCCTTGCTTCATCCTCATTGTCAAGCCTACCATGAGAAGAAGTTGATGTCAACAATGAAACTCTAGTATGAGGAAGTGGATTTCATTTCATTGGAATCCTTTACTAATGGGTTTCAATGGTTCCATAGCTAGATTTTTCTTCCTCATCATTTGCTCCTACTCCACTAAGTTGAAAAGTTTCTTCATCATCATTTAAATGTGAGTGTTTGATAAGTGATCTAGTGGCATTTTGTAAATCAATTGTAAGCCATGGATTTGGGTTGTGTCTCATGCACCACTATTTATGATTTTTGGGTACATGTTTGAGGTTTCTATCTCTCAAGTATGCATCCTTACTTTCTAGTTCATACTTGTAGGTCTTCATCATATTTTGAGCTTCATGGAAGTTTCCAGCTTCATTCAAGGTTCCTCAGAAGGCTTCGACATGTTCATAGGACTCTCGACTCTTATCTGGGAGAATAAGGATGACGTATGGTAACAAGGATGTGTTGGCTTCTCTACACCAATACACCTCCTGCATCAGCATAGGGGTGTTGACATAGCTCCTTGATACCCTAGTTTGGATACTTTTCCTTCTCTACTACCTTGGATGTATTTTGGGGAGTCCAAACTATGTTGACAGATCTTTGTTGATGCCTAGGCATTAGCCAATCCTTGTCATTGTATTACAAAAATTATAAATACCCAGGATATGCTCCACAAGAAATGAGCTTAGTTCCAAGCATTGGGTTTGGGATTTTGGCATCCAATTTCATGTGAAGAGCTTTTCTTTCCTTGGGTAAGTAATTCCTTGTTCATCTTATATATGTTTTCACTTGTCACTTTCACAAGTATGACTAGACTCTATTAGAGTACTACCATGGTTATGTAGCTTAGAATCATTTGTTCAATGTGGAGTTCAGTGTTTGCATGATAAATAAAGCTATGGTTTTTCCTCATTTTAGCACCATTGATGCCTTAAATATTAAAATACAAAAACCATCATAAAATATTAAAATCATAAAAATATTTATTCATTTCTTGTTTTCATAGGTTGTAACAATTCAAACTTATCCAAGGAGGTCACAATTGTACAACATGATGTTGGGATATTAAGGTTGTGACTAAGAGCTATTTTATTTGTATTTGTATTTATGTGTGAGTGAGTGATGTTGCACTTATCCCTTAAGGGATTGCAACACAAGCATTGCCCCTATCCTTAAGTGGAATATTAATGCATGTGTGTTTATTATTGTTTATTTGTTTCTCATAAAGATAAAATTCATAAACATTATAAAACATAAAATTATAAATATTTTGTCATCTCACACCATGGAAACATGGGTTTTTACTTGTATCATATGTATTATAATCTCCTTCATATTTATTGAATGCAATAATATACGAGAGTGTTCTTGGTAATCCACTTAGCATCATCCTCAAAGCTTACCACTGGATCGCACTATGATTTGTATGATATATCCCATTGGTCCAAAATTAGTGGGACCCTTATTAATTCTCATCATCTTGGTGAGTTTGATTATGGATGGGACTTGGATTTCTATCTACTTTGATATTGATCTCATCTAATCAAGCAACCATCAATTGAAAGGTAGATTTCATGCTTTCCATGTCTTTGTTCAAGGCTTGAATTTCTTTCTTCTTAGGTAACATCTAAAATTGACAAAAATCCTCAATGAAATTTCAAGTAATAATCAACCTAAATTTATGTTACCAATAATGCTAAAGTTCACTCCAATTTTATTTCACTTTAAAATCCCACTAAATCCAAATATTATAAAATACAATTCAATATGCTGGAAAATGAAAAAACTATCTATCATTAATTAATGCAAAGAAGATTATAAATCAGTGGTTCCATAATCCATAATCCAATCGCAAACACTTAACAATATTATAGAGCATGAGGCTTTATAACTACACAAGGATTATCCTTAATGTAAGGCACAACTGAATGAGATCTCTCCCACAAACACAAGACTGAGATCCAAACATACACAACCATACAAAAGACATATATGTTAAACACACACACAACTGACCATGGAGTTGCACTCATGTAGTCTCACTACTGTACTCTCATGTGTTCACAAGCATCTCTCATGCCTCTCAATAGAAGAATAAGAAACAACCATATTATTTATTGGAAACTGAAGATAAGAAATCTAGAAATCTTTTCTCAAGCTTAACTTGAAGATTCCAAGTTATTTCTATCTATTCTCATATCATCTCAACTATTACTTGAAACCACTAACTTAGATGTTTCCCTGACCATATGTATCATCTCTGGCTTTTCCAAGACATCTTATCTTCAATTACAACATTCAAGTGAGACATCTCCTGGGTGTGTAAGACATCTCATCTAGGATAACGATGTCTTCAAAAAATTAGGACATCTCCCTTGAGACATGTCCAAATAAATTGGGATGTCTCTCCAACTGCTAATCACTAATTCTAATTAGGATTACACAAAGTACAAGTCATATCTAGTTACCCAAGTGAAGGTAGGGAAAATCCTTTTTTCCACTTGGATTACCGAAAAATATTTTACATAACTAATTTGAAAATATAAATTAAATAAATAAAACAAGAAAAATACAAGTAAGTTAAGAACTCCTTGATTTTTCATCAACCTCTGGGATCAAGGAATATAGTTATAGTTCTACCATAAGGGCTATATAATTGGATGGCTTTGTTTGGGAAGGTAGGGCTTGATCTTAGTCCTTAACTTCTTCCTTAGGAATTAACTCTAATAGCTTAGTAACTTGGAAGAATCGGTTGTTGTACCAAATGTAATCTAGGGTCTTGATGAAGAAGGATGTTGATCCATCTTCATTAGTCATTGAAGCATAATTGATGAATTGTAGTTCTTAGTGAACAATCTCCATTAGCATTGTCTATTCTTGAATTTTGGGATTTAACATATCTACTACCAATTTGAAATATGTGAAGTACATACTGGTGAATGGAATGGTATGATGAATTGATGAAAATATCTTCATCAAATTGGGTTCCTCTTCCAAAGGCTCTTTTAAATGTTCATATTATAGGAATAGATGAACATCACTTCTAGCTTTCACATTGAAGTCTCCACGGAGGATGAATGACATTGGGTTAAGACTAGTATGAATTAGGAATAGCTTATTCTTTAGGCTTTTCTCAATTCAATTAATCAAGTAGGTTACTTGAGAAAGTCTAACATCTAAGCATGTTGGTTTGGTGATCAAATGTATATTGGCCACACATACATGTCTTCTTAATTACTATATTTTAAATACCAGTGCCAAGGTTGTGTGGCTTCTTTAGTATCTTAATCATTCTTTCTTCTCCATGACTTGAAGTTATGGAGTTTTGAAAATCATGTCTTGTAATATTCGTTTGAACCTTTGTATTAATTTGAAATTGGCTTCCTTGTAGAAGATCGCATAATCATCCATGTTTTAGTTCCTACAATATGCTAATCTGTATGGATCAAAACAAGAACTTTCACAAGAACCTTTTTGTTTGTAGTTATCTTCATATCCTAACTTTGACAAATTAGGTTGGAATTGATATAAAAATTCTCATGGTAGGACTTCTTGTAGGCATAGGACATCAACATTCTAATTTTGTAATTCTACACGAATGTGTTAATACTGACACTCATGCTAGTTCAAGACCCAAGGTGGCAATAGTAGATGTTATCTTTTACTAGTTAGGAATCTTGCAAGAATGTTGTATATTGTGACCTTCATTCTTATTTTTGGATTTTCTCCTAGCTCGTTTCTCCTCATGGGTATCATACTCCTTATTGAGACAAGATTATGATTCTCCATGATGATTAATGTTTATTGTTGAATGGTCTAGTTATAGGTTGAATTGGTATACATTTTCTTGATCATTTCGATTTACCAAATAATTCTCCAATTGCTCAATTTGTTGGATTGATAATGATTTGACTACATTTCCTACACTCTTAATGATCTTTCTACCTTCCTTAGAACACTCATTTTGGCAATCTCATTAATGACACATTAGGTTTTAATGACCTAAGTGTAATTATGTGCATGAGTTGGTCATTTAATCTTATAGTCCAAGATGGACAAAAAAGGTTAGATTTGTTTGTTCCGATAATTAAATTGTTAAACATAGTTAGTCGATCTAGGTTACGACCTTACTAAGGTAGAATTTTAGATATTGCCTATGTATTAACTATCTAGATGACTATTCTGACATTACCATTAGATTTAAAAGGCTGACAAATATTATAAATGACTATTATTTGTTATAAATAGACATCAAATACTTGAATTATGCTAAATTGAGGTTTCAAGGCTCTTAAGGCATGATTTAAGAGATGGTTAAAAAATAATTTTTGGAGTTCTATAGGATAGATCTAACTTCACCATTAAATCCAAGAGATTGAAATCTATTGAAAACAACTCTTTTTTCCTTGAAAAATGCTTTCAAGATTAAAAGTTATTGACTTTCAAAGTTCAAAATTAGGGCATAAATTTTGAGACTTCTTGAGAAGTTATCCATCCTAGTATTACTCTAGAACTTGTGAGCTTAATTATGGGATTTTTATCTCATTTGCTACCAAACCATTAGTTTGATCATTTGGCCAAATTTAATCATATCTACATATTTGAATTTAAATTTTGGGTGCCAAAGTTCAAAATTGAAGTTTTCCATTAACTAAGGGATTTTTTTGCCAACACCATGCCTGTATGGAGTGATAATTCTCTTGGTATCCATGAATACCAATGATGTTAGGGTAGATCAGTGATGTAGCATAGAAATGGTATAGGTAACAAAGGATGACATGCATGGTAATAGGTGTAGGTGGTGAGATGCATAGAGGTGATGGATGGCAATGGAAAGAAGGTGAGACTAGCAGTGATGAGCAATGAGGATGAGCTATAGTGGTAGGGACAAGTAGTAGCAAGTGAGCATAAGGAGTAGGTGGTAGGGCATGATGAGTGTTTTGTTGATGTGGCCTTGGTAGCTATAGTTGGGCTTACATTGTGCAACTAGGTTATGTAGTAGTGTGGATGGGTCTTATGGCCTTGTTGTGATGTGACGTGGCCTAGCCTTGCTGCATGGTTGGGCCTTGTGATCTAGACATGATGGACCATAGCCTAGTTATGATTGTGTGTGGTTGGGCCTTGTAGCCAAAATTTATTTCTTAAAAGATATTTTTAAAAGTTTCATTAGCTTATTAAACAACCTAGGAAGTTGATGAGGTGGCTAGCAAGGCAAGAGTTAAGACTTAGCCTCTAGTAAGTGTAAGGTCTCATGTTGAAGCTTAAGTCCCAAATTTTTAATTTGAGATTTTCAAATATGAATTTACTTTTATAAAATATTTTTAAATTTTATTTTTACCAACATGCATTACAAGAACCTTTGAACCACAATATCTCCCAAATCAAAAGTTTGGTTAGAATGAAATTAACAATGTTGAAATCATCTTGACAAGTACTGCATGTTGGATAGGGTTTTGATGCCAAAATACTATGTGAAACTTTTATAACTTTAAAAGACTAAGGTAACCTATTTTTATCAAACTAACTTTAAAAGGTTGATGTATGAGATAACATGAGGACTTCTAAGTGACTTAAGTTTAATTACAAATGATAAGTAGACTCAACCAATGGGTTAAGTATTATCAAGCTAAATTTACCTTATTTTAAGGAGGTTAGTAGGGTAGAACATCACGACATTATCTAATGAGTGTGAATTTTCCTGTCAACCCCTTAATAGAGTTTCTTAGTTACTGATGAGTGGTGGATACCCCCTACACCCAACCATATGAATCACAAGCGTTCACACATGATTTGGTTGAATTTTGTGGATGGGACTAGTGTGGCATCTAGATTGTTAAGCATTGATTGTTGGACACTATCTTCCCACTTGGACTAGTGATAGATTTGTCACATATAGTTTAGTCTAAACTAAGGTATATGATAATAAAGAAATTAATTATTTAATCTAACTAACAAAAAAAGGGTAAATTCGACACTAGCCTAAGGGAAATGAGTGTTTGTTTCTAGCTTACTGTACATGTCCTAAACCCATGTATCCACTACTAGGATTACCAATCATTACGCTATTGGGTGAACCAAACATTATGCTATTGGATGAACTAAGCAATAACGCTGCTGGGATTACCAAGTGAATACATGTTTACACTCAAAACTGGTCATGCTTATTCCACTAATTGATTAATATGCATGGAAATGTAAATATTAACTAGGTACATGCAGAGTAAATTACATGGAACGTAAACCTAATCTAAGTCAAAGTGTTGCAATGAATGTGAATCAATCTTGATCTTATTATTGTTCATGGAATGTGTCTAGGTACAATGCTACTCAAATAAGATGTCGTACAATTGACTCAAATTCACACTGTAGGTACTTACTAACTATTTTCTAAGATGACAAAATGAAACTACAAGAGTCTAGCTACAAAATGATAAAAAGATACCAAATATGCAAGGGGTGCTCACATATTTATAAGTGAAGACAGGCATTGCATCAACGCATCAACCTATGCATCATCAGGGATTCATCGATGGGGCTGCGTCAACATGGATGCATCAACGAGGATGCATTGACATAGCTAAGTTATAGTAGATGCGATGTAGAATCTACAATGTAGTAGCCAATTGAGACACACCAACAAGGATGCTACAAAGAAAATGCAATGTAGCATCAATGATATAGCATTTTTGATATCTCAACCAACTGATGATTCATCATACCCCCATGACTAACTAAAAACTCGTCCTTGAGTTAATAGAATAGGACCAAGCTTTCTTTACAAAATTGGGAATGTATGGGATTATTGACTGACTCTAACTACTAACTAACTTGGAGTACTGCTGATGAACCATGATTTGTTAGGCTTCGATATTGGACCTGCAATATCGAACCCACAATATCGGGTACGTGATATCGCGACCTGGGTAATGATATCAAATACGCAATATCATGGTTCTTGTGTAAGCCTATAAATACCACATTTGGGTGCACAGGAAAAAGGGGAAGTCATTAGGTGTAAGTGTAGAGTCTTTTTATTCATTTTTAGTTCATCTCAACTCTTTCCTCAGTGCATTCCCATAGTGTGATGATTGTAATTGTACGAAACCTTTATTCGAGTGTGACATACTTGGACACACACATGATCGACAATAAAGATTGAGATTACTTCATCATTGTAGCATTCACTTAGTTTTAATTGCTTACTGTTATTGTTATTTATTGTTTTCCTAATTAATGTTTCTTACCCTTCATTTACTATCCCTGTTATTAAACGTGGAATGAGTATGACTTAATCACGAGCATTTAAGTGTGACTACTTGGTAACCCAATAGTGTATCTAGGAGCGCTCAAGTAATACACGGTTGGTAATCCTAGAAGTAGTACACAAGGTCCAAGATGTGTATGGATGATTAAGGATGGATGCTCATCACACTTAGGCTAGCTTAGATTCTCTTCTCTCATACCCTCTTAACTTAAAACAAAGTCATTTTCCATTGCCTCTAGGAGTAGCACTAGTTTAGGACCATATCATACACCTCACTTTGGACTAAACCATACACGACAAAGTAAATACTAGTCCATGTGGGAAGACAACAAACTGCAATTAATGTGTAACTATCTAGATACCACAACTAGCCTGTCTGTGGAGTTTGACTAGATTGTGCGTGAACGCTCATATTCGTATGGTTGAGTGTAGGGGTACCTCGCCACTCATCAACTGCATTACAAAATTTTATTTGAGTGGATGTATTACAAAATGATGAAAAGATTGGACAAATATTAAAGTTTAAAAACTTTGTAGAGGCCTTCAAAAATTTGCTGAAGATGATTTTTCCTATTATCACTAGTGATGGCAGAATTCCAACCTTGATTGTTATGTTGATGCTTCTCTTTTTATGCAAAGCATTCATGAAGGATGAACTAAAATTTCTTCTCATCATCCCATGGATCTAGCAAACATGTGATGTTTGAGCTTTATATTATATGTGCTAGTATTTGTCCCTGGGCATATCCTCCTTTGTCCTTCCCTTGGCTACGTTCCTAGCTTGGCAAAAGACCTTCGACCTTAGGATTTCCTTTCAACATTACTTATGATCACCAAAGGATCATCATTAGTTTTGGTAAGTTTTCCTTTATAATTAACCCTTTTCAGATCCCTTGGTTAGCTTAAAATGTTAGCATTTAAGCATAAGGTGATGACAAGGTACTATTCCCAAGGCTAGGGGGTAACTAAAATCATCAAGCTATTCATATTCTTTTGATCAATTACTATTAATTACCATAATGTTTGAAAATAGGATGTTAGAAAAATTTCAAAAATTTCAAAAACGACATCCTTAGCCACCATGATTAAGGAGTGTAACTCTAGAAGAGCATAAGTTTTTAAACATGTAAAATCAAAGGCCTAATGCAAAAGCTGACAAAGAAATGTTGAATTTTAAAGGATATTATAATAGAAAAGTAGGAAAATTTAATTGAAATTAATGAGAAGTAGTCCCAAAAGCATGCATAAATTCAGAGAAGTCGTAATGATGTCCTAGAAGATGTGAGTTTTAGTTCAAAGCTATGATCAACAAAAGTTATGCAAGTGCATCCTCCCCAAAGCAAGCTCCTGCCATCATGCCCTTGCATAACCACTTCTATAGATGTTCATGGACACCTTGGAAGTTAAATGTAGACCATGCCTTTGTTTCAAACAATACACAACTACCATGGTTGGGATGTTTTACTATAATATACAAAACCATTGGGCTCATAATTGCATGTAGTATTGAGGTGAAGAATGGGATAAGAGGGATTGCAAAGATTGGGATGTAAAGTACTTTACTATGTCCACAATAGGTTCCTATGTCAAATGTGATTAAAATGATCATCATACCTATCCATCCAAGTTTTAGACCAAGTCCATACCATGAACAATGACCTTGCATTGATGTGTTCCTTCTTACCTACTATCATTAGTCCACAACAACCTCCTGGAATGATCATCACTCCAAAAAGAAAAGAAAAGAGATGAAGGAAGGAAAGGCCTTAGTTAGAGATGTGTCTGCAAGCATGGATAACATGTCTTTCTAGCCCCATAGCCAATGCTTGTAGCCCATTATTATGTCTAAGGGGTGTGCTTTGAATTCCCATTGTTTTTTTTATCTTGAATCAATGGGAACCACACCATGCAAGGACATAGCTTCCTATTTATTTGTCAACGAATGAATGATGATACATTCCTAGAGGAGTCATAAACCACATGAAGGAAATCAAGAAGAGAACCCAACAAATCCCCTTGAGATCACATACTTTGCCATTCCCACTTGGTCTTTTCCTCTTTCTTCAAGGCATCATGATCATAAATCAATTTTAGTTTAATATAAAAAGAACGATATTGTTTTCATGATAAAGACCTTCTATTTAGAAAACTGGAGGGATGGATGATGTGGTCTCATTACTTTAAACAAGTACTTACCCAATCAATTGGATAGCATAGAACAAAAACCCAACACATAGCATTGACTTCTGCATCATGATTCACAATATTATTAACAGAAACATAAATGACATTCATAACACATAAAGAAAATGACTCAAGAAAAGAGAAAATTATAAAAAGAAAAATAACAAGAAATGAAAAACATAATAAGAATTAGAAAATGTTGAAAGAAATAGGAAAATGATAAAAAATTGTAAAATAAAAAAGTGAAAAGCACTTATTAGATCTTGATTCAAGATGGGGCATCTCCCCCATGACTAAACTTGCGGGCGAGCATTTGGAAAATGGACCGTACATTCCCTTGGTTATATACCATAGTTTTTCCATTTATTATCTTTACTGATTTAATCGTTCATGTGGTAGAACTCTAACATTGATGATAATCTTATTTCAATCGTTGGAAGACATATCTTCAACTAGACTTGAAGGTATTTCCTTTTCAAAGGGTCCAAATGTGTTTTCTTCTTCGTCTTGATTTTTTATTTTCATTCCCAGGTCTCCGTTTTTAATATCTTCTTTCAATGTATAATTAGAGTGTAAGATGTTTGTGTCTAAGTTTTCTATTTGGTCCATTTTCTTAAGTCTAAAACTAATAATTGGATTAGTTACTTTCATGCATCTTTTAAACAATTTTTTATTCCCATTTTCAAGCCACTGGGTGTTTTTTGGTTTAGTGACTACTATGTAGACATGGTTTTGTTCACACACTTGTTCCTTAGCTTTGTTATGGGTTAGTATAGGGCTTTTGTTAATATTTTGAACTTCCAGCCTACAATTGCACCCTTTATCATTATTAGTGATGCATGAAGTTTTCTATCTCTCCACAGTGAAAGGTTCATCTTTTACATCATGTGTTGGAGTAGTGATGGTTGTTAAATTTTGTGTATGATTAGGAGACATTGTTCTAGTGAGGAAGGGTGTTGCACCAGATGGGCCTTGTGCTGGTTTTAATGAGCTAGTAGGTCTATGAGTTTTGTGCTCATGTGTGGGAATTATCCTAAAGAAAGGATGTTTTCAAGGTTATGGTTAAGATTTACTATCATTATCATTTACATGTATGTTCATAGCATAAGTGACATTCTTTCATTGATATTGTGGTGTCAATCCTTCCTGTGTTATTGATGGTCACATATGATGGAGGGATGTATGAGAATATTGAGGATGTGACAAGGAATAAGAGGTATGAGATGGTGATCCAATAGGAGATGTTGTGGGTTGATGATATTTGGGAGAGTGCTAATAGTAATTTGAGGTAGAGGAAGTAGAACCATTTGGAGGAATAGGTTGTTGAACATAGTAGTCATAAGGGTTCGACTAGCAATAAGGGTATTGCTGGCTCGATGATTGCATCCTCCACAATTGTGAGTTTTACCATTGTGGTTAATAGTAGTTTTGAGGCTAATAAGAAGTCCCACAAGGATAGTATAGTTGGTTGTAGGACTATCTATAATTACCTTGTGAGTGAGGTAATTTCCTAGGCATTTGTTTTTGTATGAACTTGGGATTCAAAGCAAAAGGCCCATACTTATGTAGATGTAACATAACTAGGCAATAGCCTTTTGAATGGTCATATTAGCAGATGTCACATCCATCATCCTCTTTTGTGGTTAAGTCTATAATCTCTTCTCCTATAGCTATTTTCCCTTTTTGCTTCCAAGTGTTTCTACCTATTTCTTGGTTTTTTTCCTCCTCTTGTTTTAATCACTTGCTTCTTTTTTTGTTACCCTTTCCTCTATGGTTTTCATGTAGGTTGTAACTTTTTCATTCACCAACTTCTACATCTTATCTATCCTTGCTTCAAGCTTAGCAATATACTTTTGTATTGGCAAGGTTTTTTCTGAAATCACCTCATTAAGAGTTGTTTCTTTTTCCTCATCATAGATATGGATCTCCTTCTTTTGAAGAGTTGGATTCCAATTATATTCCTCTACATTCTCTTATTTACATAGCTCTCCCTCTTTTTTATTCCACCTGTTCAACTAGCCTTTGTATCTGATAGACTTTCAATTTGGATAACCAACAATGGGCATAAATCCCAAGGGTCTCTCTTGTTTTATTACGAAGCCCATCTATGATGTGGAGAAGCTACTCTTTGTGAGAAAAACCATGGCCTAGACATCTATGTAGTAGAGAATAGTATTTTTCCAAGGCCACATCCAAGGATTCATGTTTTTCTTACTTCCATCCTTGGATTTGTTTTCTCAAGTTGGACACTCTTGTATAGGTTTGGTATATTTTGTTGAAGATTTCCAACATTGTGGATGATTGGTGGATGGAATCTAGTTCCAACAATCTATACCAACTTTCAAGTTTGTCTATTAGTGTCCTAGGAAAGAGCTTAAGCTTTTGCCACTTACTTTCAATATTTTGCAAGGTGCAGTCTTCATGGAAGGCTTGTAAATGATGTTGTGGAAAAGACATGGTTTTATTTGATAATGTGTGTGACTTAAAATATTAATATTTTCTAAAAAATAAATCATTAATACTTTAATAGCAACCATTTATGATATAACTAATCTAAATAACTAGTACCATTCCCAGCAATGACATCAATGATGAGCAGCGGGTACCCCCTACGCTCAACCATACAAATCACAATTGTTCACGCACAATCTAGTCAAATTCTGTGGATGGGACTAGTGTGGCATCAATATTGTTAAGCATTGATCAAATGATGCTTTCTTCTCACTTGGACTAGTGGTAGCTTTGTCACGTATGGTTCAGTCCAAGGTGAGACATATGATAGTTGATGTTTTTTTAGCCTTATGGTAATCTTAACAATAATAGAAAAATTAATTATTTAATCTAACTAACAAAAAAAAGGTAAATTCTAAACTAGCCTAAGGATGATGAGTATTTGCTCCTAGCTTTCCATACACATTCTGAACCCACGTATCCACTACTAGGATTACCAAGCATTATGCTACTAGGCAAGCCAAGTAATAATGTTGTTGGGATTACCAAGTGAATATGTGTTTATGCTTGAAACTGGTCACACTCATTCCACCGATTGATTAATATGTGTGTAAATGTAATTATTAACTAAGTACATGAAGAGTAAATTGCATGGAAAGTAAATTTAATCTAAGTCAAAGTGATGCAATGAATGTGAATTAATCTTGATCTTATTGCCATTCATGGAATGTACCTAAGTACAATGCCACTTGCATAAGATGTTATACAACTGATTCAAATTCATACTGCAGGCACTTACTGATTATTTCCTAAGATCATGAAATGAAATTAAAAGAGTCTAGCTACAAAATAATTGAAAGGTGCCAAATACACGATGGGTGCTTGCATATTTATAGGTGAAGATAGACACTAGGTCAACTCATATACATCAACTCATGTGTCAATAGGGATGTGTCAATAGGGCTGCATCAACATAGCTAAGTTGTAGCAAATGCGTTATCACATATGTGATGTAGCATCTACGATGTAGCGGCCAACTAAGATGCACCAATAGGGATGCTACAACATAGATGCGATGTAGCATCAATGATATAACATTTGCGATATCTCAACTAACTGATGATTCATCACTTACTACGTAAAGGAGGAGGGTTGGCGTTAGGTTAGAAGCCAACTATAAAACCTTTTCAAATCTCATGGATGACTTCTTTTTAGATTTTTCAAATGCTAGGGAATTCCCAAATGTGATGTGCAGCATTCATAAGATCCATTTGCTATGGAAAATGAGCAAGGGCTTACTAAAACATCATCCAGAATTAATTGGCAACGTTGTTATTTGGATGTTGTAAAAAGTAGATAAGGGTTCCCACATTAGGGATGGGTGTGGGTAAAGAAGCCTATCTTATAGGGTATTGAAAGTTAAGCTGTAAAAAAGATGCATGAACATCAAATTAGCATGATATAAATGTGAATTCCTTGATGAATTTTGAATGTTGTTAGAAGAGATAAATTACATGATATAGATATTAGAGAATTACTATTCCAGTAAAGCCACTGAAAGGAAGACCAAAGAAGACACATCATAGGAATCACTATTCTAAGAAATCCACTAAAAGAAAGAACAAAGAATACATGAGGAAGAACAATTGAAAATGATTTGAAGAAACTACAAATAAACAAAGATCTAGCTATTCATATAGACAAATGACCAAAAAGAACTCATGTAGCTGATCTTATTTTGTTGGGACAAGGCTAGGATAATGATGACTTCTAAGTATAAGGGTTTTCTAAGTAGCTTTATTTTCTTATGTACTTGATGATTTAGATAAGA
The DNA here is from genome assembly GCA_015680685.1 of Gnetum montanum. Lineage (NCBI taxonomy): Eukaryota > Viridiplantae > Streptophyta > Gnetopsida > Gnetales > Gnetaceae > Gnetum > Gnetum montanum. Next base: position 418,063 of record MNCI01001310.1, read on the forward strand.
TATGTAATATGAAATAAGGATAAACTTATTTAATTAAGGAAATTTCTAACATTAATATAATATGGGTAAGAATTACCTAGACTGATGTACACTTGGTTTTCCAAAGATTTTCACAATTGATGAACCTTTTTGACATGTGGTTCATCTTGGACATGATTAGTATTTGTGATTCTTTTTGGATCGTGACTCCATGGTTCACCATTAATTATAGTCAGCCCTTGATTTTAATTGGCTCTTGGGTCGTGGTTTACTCTAATACCAATTGTGACATCCCATTCTTAGATGTCATGACAAATGTCAAATATACGTAATATTCAACATTATGTATAAAGAAACTAACTAGGAAAATATAGAAGAAAATGAAAAGAATGTTTTATTAATGTAGAAAAGTATATCTAGGTCATGCTATGAGGGTTCTTTGGGGTTATCTTCCTTTAGCATCTATCCCTTAAAGACAATTTAGGATTACCATCATGGTTAAGCCTATATCCATCCAAAAGCGATGGCCAGTCACCTTGTTAGCCTACTTCACTTGGCACTTATTACTTACCTTTATAGGTTTTGCAACTCCATGCTAACATAACCTCTAAAATTCTAGTTAAAATTCTAGCCTTCAAATCCTAGTGTCATATTGTTTTTGATGTATGTCTTGTGGACCTCATTCATCATGAGTGCTATCCTACAATTTTCATCTAGCACCATTGAGGTTCATAAGATATTATGCTAGGCTAATATCAATGTCAACCTCACAAGTAGTATTTAGTGTAAGAGTTAGAAGTTTCGGTAATTTGCTATATAAGAATTCATAAGGAAAATAGTCTATAGGAAGTTTCTAGGTGGAGTGATAAGGCCATAAGGCATCATTGAATTTAATTTTCCTAGTAATAAATCATGCAGTCTCCCTATTTCTTACTCCATCCTAACCATTAGCTTGAGAATGGTAAGATGCAATAAGGTTGTAGTCCACCCCTAAGTGTCTCGTTAACTTTTTAAAGATAACACTTGTAAAATGGGAACCATTATTAGAAATAAATGCCCTTGTCATACCAAACCAATTTACCATCTACTACTAAAAGAATCTTACAACTATTATTGCAATGTAATAATTCAATACTATAGGTTTTTCCTATTTCATATAATAATTCACAATAACAATAATGTAGCACTTCTCGTTAGACATGGGTGTGATGGTAGCCCATGATATTAATTCTTCACAAGTCAAATGGCTCTAATAATTGGATCCATTATTGAGTACCCTCAAGCCTTATAATCATCCTACCATTGTGTTGATATATTTTGCAGGAATAGATAAATTATGGATCCTTGAAGATTGTTAGTTAAACTTATCCTACCTTGAGGATTTTGATGGCCATTTTTCTCCAAGCATAGTGATCTCTAAAAGATCCCTTGTAAGCATCCTAGAAAATCCTTAGTTGGTATTCTTCTAGTACACAAATTCTATAAAGGTTTTCCTTTATCTCCATATAATGTTTAACCTGATGTAGGAATTGTTATTTCCTACATGTGTATTAAAGTCTAATTATATAGAATGTAAGCATAGTTGCTTTTATAAATAACAATTTATCATGAAACTAATTAAAGAGTAGTTCCTCATCAACTTTATTATTCCATTGTAATTGAGACAAGTAATCTGCTACAATAGTCTTAGTCCCCTTCCTCTCTCTATCAATCATGATTATGTCAAACTTCTATAAAATTACCAAACATCATATAATATGAGGACTAACAATTGGCTTATTCATAAGGAATTGAATTACACTATGATTATTGTGTAAAAAATTAGATATCCAAGCACATACATCCATATTTTATCTAAAGCATACACCATGGCCATGAGTTCTTTTTCCATGATGGTATAGTTCAACTACATACTTGTGATACTTTTGCTCATGCAATAAATGTAGTATGAACATTTTCATTCATCCAATTACATGAGCATGACTCCCAAGAAAACTTTGGATGCATCAATCATAATATGGAATGGCTTGGACCAATCAAGAGTTTATAAAATTGAGGTTTTTACAAGCTTTTGTTTTAGAAGTTTGAATGCATGATCATATTTCTTAGTCCACTTAAATCCTACATCCTTTTTCATTAGTTCTACTAGTGGTTTAGCAATTTTGGAGAAGTTTTCTATGAATCTCCTAGTAGCTTGTGTGTCCAAGAAAGGATATAACATCTTTCATCCTTACAATCTTTGTGTTTTTCCTTGGATTACTCTTATCTTTACATGATCCACCTCTATCTCTTTCTTTGACACTCAATGCCCTAGGACAATACCCTCCTAAATCATTAGATGGTCTTTTGTCCAATTAAGCTTAAGATTGATTTTCTCACATCATTTTAACACTTGTTCTAAATGGTCCAGTGCTTGCTTAAAATAAAAGCCATAGGTGGAGAAGTCATACATGAAAAATTTTATGTCATTGTCAATTTGTTGTTGAAAGATATTAAGGACTAGATGTTCAAATGTGGTAGGAGCATTACACAAGCCAAAGAGTATCTTTTTGTAAGGAAGAGTCTCCCAAGGACTTGTGAATGTAGTTTTGTCTTAATCTTCCAAGGCTATTTAAATTTGATTATAGTTACTATATCCATCTAGGAAGCTACAATACTTGTAACCTATAATTTTGTTCAATACTTGGTTAACAAATGGCAATAGAAAATGACCTTTGAAAGTTACTAAATTCAATATCCTAAAGTCAATACAGATCCTTAACTGGTCTTCTTTCTTTGACATAATGATAGGTGGACTTATCCACTTGCTATCTAGTATAGAGTAGATGAATCTAGCTTTTAGAAGTTTTTCAATCTCCTTTATAATAACTTACTTTAATTTTGAATTCAACCTATGTTATGGCTATCATTTGGGCTTAATGGCTAGATCAATATAGATTCTATGCTGATGTATGTAAGGATCAATCCATGTTATTTCATCATATGATCAAGCAAAGGCTAATGGCTATTTTTTAATGATCTCTAATAACTTTTGCTTTTTTTCTCATATGATCTAGGCATTTACAATTACTAATTTACTATTTTTCAAGAATAAATATTTTAGAAATTCCAGTATTATTTAGAGTTTGATGGACTTCACTTTAGTTGTTTCAAAAATCCCTAATTTTTCCTAGCTTGTATCTTATTCTTATCTTTTTTTTTTTTTTTTTTTNAAAGTTGTCATTTTATTTGTTCCATCTCAGTTAATTCACCGATGTAAGCACTTGTTAGGACTTCATAAGGTTTCATGCACATGGTATACTTGTAGCTTTTATGCATTATCAACCATTGGATACCATATACTTTGTGGTTGTGACATACAGATACTTCTGCACACATTAATTCTTCACATGATTTGCATACTATGATGATTCTTTGTTTAACTATCCAAATTCTCTACATGCAATTGCACCCTTTATCATATTATATATGATGCATGGAATATTCTTCTTCTTTATAATTCCATGTTTAGTTTCCTTGGAAATTTTCAAGAATAAGACCCTAATTCATAGCTTAACATCAATGTTACTTAACCAAGCTTTTTCCATGATGATGGATACCTCTTCCTTGTAGTTGTCCACATGGATCATAAGGAAATTAGTAGAATATGAGCACCCACTAATGATGATTACAATGTCTTTCACCAATTTTGAGGAAATTGTCATAGAATAATTAACAAGCTCTAGCCTAATGTTGCATTTCTTTAAAAGAGGTAGGTTTTACACTTTGTATATTTCTTATTAGATTGATTTAGCTCAAAAGGTTAAATCTAATAAAGCCATGCATGGTATATCACCTATAATATGAAGATAGATAAGGGGACTTTCTAGATTAATTCTCCTTTTAAAAAGGTTTCATATCTTAATCTAATCAATAATAATATGGGTTAACATAATAATTTGGACATTTTTGATGCTTTGATTTGAAGATAGCTTGGAATACATCTGGAAGCATGTAGCTATGGGGTCCATACCCATGGATGATCATGTAGGTTTGGGTGGACTAGTAGGTTTGAAAATTAACATTTATTGGGGCTTGCACTCATAATTTCTTTAGTTGTTATCCACTTGCACGTTCATAGCTCTAGTAACATTCCATTATTACAACTATGGAAGCATCTCACCTTGCATTTATGCATCAGGTGGTAATGCATTAGGAGTATGAGGCTGTGAGTGCTATGGTAGATGAGTAGTATACAAGGATGATTTGGTTCATAGAGTAGTAGATCTATGATATTTTGAAGGATAATAGTGGTAAGCAAAGACATGAGTGGTAGAATCACTTGGAGACATACACTGTTAGACATAATAATCATAAGGGTTAAATTACCTCTAGAGATATTACTACCTTGGTGGTGGTATCCCCCATGACTATGCATTTTGGCATTGATGCTAATAGTAGTCCTAAGGTTGAGATGGAACCCCAATATGATATTATTATTATGGTTGATACAGCTACATGTAGTTGCCTTGTGTGTAAGACAACCTCCTAGGTTTTTACCCTTTGGTAAATTTTGGGTTTAAGGCATAAATCCTAGATTCCTGAAGATGTGATATAGCTAGGTAACATCATTTGGAATGCTTGTACTAGCATATGTTACATACTTCATCATATAAATCAAACTTTGCAACTCTCTCCACTTTAGCTACTTTTCCTTTATGGTAGTAATAGTTTCTACCAATGCCCTTGTTCTTTTTCTTTTTCTTTTTAATCTTTGATTCTACCTTACTTCATTCTTTCCTCTATGATCTTAAGTGCTGATTGAATTTTCTTATTAATTGGATTCCACATTTTGTCAAATTTGACTGATATTTTAATGATATATTTTTGTATTGACAAAGTCTTCCATTGAACCACTTTCTTCATATATGTCTCCTCATCTTGCTTACAAAGATGAACCTTCTTCTTATGGAAAGAAGGATCTCTAGTATACTTCTTAGCATTCTCTCACTTCTTCAATTCTCCTTCTCTCTTTGCTACCTAATTAATCAACCTTTAAATCTAATGGACTAGTATCTCCAAAAGTCTTCCTTAAGCATAGATCCCAAGAGTTTTCCTTTTCTTGCTTCTGAGTCGACTATGATGTGGTATAGTTGCTCACTTTGAGAGAGGTTATGGCCAGGGCATCTATCTAGCAATGAGTAATATCTACCCAAGTTTGCATTAATGAACCCATGATATCTTTGTCTCTAATCTTGAATTTTCTATCTCAGATTAGACACTTTGAAGTATGTCTCATATTTGTCATTTATGATCTCTAACATCGTACTCTAACTTCAAATTGATTCTGATTCCAAGGACTAGTATCAAAGTTCTTCTTTCTTGATGAGTGTCATCAGAAATAACTTGAAGTTTACCATTCATTCTCTATTTTTTGCAAGCCACAATCATCATGAAAGGCTTCCAGATGATGCTACAGATTAACATTATAGCCTTCCTTCAACTTACAGATGTTGTTCATGTCCAAACACTTGATCTAGATATCCTTTTGATGCTTGATAAAAATGTAGACTACCACTATGATGTTAATCATCTTTTGAGTAGCGAGAAAGGGTTCATCATAATCATCACTATCTTCTTGGTCTCTATTATGATCATGCTTTCTTCTATGTTGCTTGTTCTACCTTCTTTCAACTCTATTCTTTGCTTTTGAGTTTCATCTACCATCTTTTTCTCTATCTCTGCAATGGTCTCTCTAGTCATCTCTACCAAATTATCCACCATTACCCCTTCCTTCTTGGTCATGTTCATGTTCATTAGAGCTTTAAAATGATGAATATGAGAATGATGAAGAATGAAGAGAGCTTTTCTTCTATGACCTCTTTGGTTATCTATGGTTGTCCTATTGAAAGATCTAGGCATGGAGGTCCTCCTTATGTTGTATCTTGCTCTTCCTTTTCCTTGATTGCTAGTCAAGGCCAAATGTAATCAAAGATTTATAAGATCATTTGTGGCAAGGGATGGATAATTTTGATAATGTAGTCTATCATGTTGGTAATCAATATCTTTCTTTTTGAATTGTGATGTTAATAAAATGGTGGTTCCCTTTAATTTGATGACTTCATGTTGTTCATAGATAGATCCTTTCGCAATTGGGCTTCAATGGATTAATAGGACCTAGACATCTCATTAACCACCTTGTAATCACTAGTAGTTTCTTCAAGTTATACTTTCATCAATGTTGTCATAAGCATCGATGGATTTGAATAATCAAGTAAAAACACAATGTTATCTTTTGATGAGCGATGAATACCCCTATGCTCAACCATACAAATCACTAAGCATTCACATGCGATCTGGTCAAATTCTGTGGATTCTATGTCTTCTAGTACACTAGTCTCTAGGAAGTGAACTTACCCTAACAATCATTTGTTATCTTTCCAATTACACTTATGATGTACAAAGATATGGTTAAGTGTAATTGAGACATATAACTTTTATTATTTTTATGTTTTACATTTTGAGTGCTTAAAATAAAGGATGAAAAGAATGAAGTAATTTAATTACTAATTTAACTTAACTAACTAACCTAACTAATCCTAACATAAGCATATGGTTCCACTTTCCATACTCATCTTGAACACGTATGATGTTGCTAGGTTACCAAATGTCAAGCATTACTAGGCTTACCAAGCGTCATGCGCATGTTCGAAGTGGTCGTACTTATGTGCTTCATTAATTGCTATTTAACCTAGCTAGCTTAGTTTAGCTTAATTAGCTTAACTTACTTAAAAGCATTAAATAAAATTACTAAAAACATTAAATGCATGAAGAAAATATTTAATCTAGCCAAAGTGCTATAAGGTTTATCAGAAAGCTTTTCTTTATTACTACACACACTACCGTGCTTAGGTAGAACAGTGCTTGAATAAAGATTTGTACACTCAATGACTTCTACTGCGGGCACTTGGGAAAGATTCTAACTTTTAAATGATAAAACTGTAAGAGCTTTGCTACAACTATGAAAAGATGTGCCGTAAACATGGTGGGTGAGCATGTATTTATAGAATTTATTGTGAAGCTATGTCAACAATGCCTCATAAACACAACAAATGCTACGTTGATGTGGCCTCGTCGATAGGGCAACACCACATTGACAGGGCCCATTGATGCAACACTTTAATGCTTCATCATACCTCCACAACTAAATAAAAACTCATCCTTAAGTTTCTTTACAAAATTGGGAAGGTATGAGAGTATTGATTAACACTTGACACAACAAATTGACACAATAAAACTAAGTGCCTGGTGTACATATTGACATGATTACAAATTTTGTGGTGTTCATGATACAAAATTTAACACCATGATATGACTACTCAAACTAGACAGCACATCCTCTGATGGCATGAAGATGATTGATAAGATCAAACAATCCCAAGTAGTGGAGGTTCCTGAGGTTCTAAAGGACCTTCACCAACTTCAGGCACATGTGATCATTGAGGAGGCTATGGCTATCTTGCTGCGGTTGCTACCTCCGATGGAAGGCAAAAGGTGTTCAGTAATGCCTTCATCTTCTCCTCCTTACTCCAAGGATCATTCATAGTCCATGCAACATTGCCAATGTGGGCTAGAATGGGGATATCCCACGAATAGGACATTAATGGAAGCAACTCCTTAATGTTGACGAACCAGGTAGTGAATTTTTTGTGTTCAACATCGAACACTCTAACTACATTTTGTAGCTTCTAGTAGTCATTCATTCCTTTGACCAGGCTCTCAATAGTGGATCTTTGATTAGTATATTTTCCCTTGAGAACCTCAAGTTCAGTGTTTGCAACCCCAAGCTTTTTCTTGGTGTTCATGTGGTGCTTGAACTTGGCCTTGTACAACAAGTACGAGTTGACCACCTACTTTTCCAGTTTTGATTGTGGCCATCTGATAGTCAACATAGCCAGGTTTGCATATCAAAGGTTGGCAAGCTCCATGTATTCAGTCATCTCCTCTATCTACAACTCCTTCAGCCAAATTTTTGCTTTATTATATTGATCAATCCCATCAATGATGGGCTATCATAATTTGCATCCTTGTTGGAATTGTTGGAGGGTCTTATTCACCTTTGCCTTCACCAGTTGAATGTGATTCTCATTTATTTCCTTCTATAGGCCAACTTGGTTCTTGTAATGATTTTTGACTCTCTCAAATTTAAGAACCTTTGATTTCTAGGTGGCTACTTCTATTGTAGTCTTTTAACAAAGGGCATAGACCCCCTTCATGAAGAGGTTTCTGTTCTCGACTATCAATCTCCTTAACTCTATATTTGCTCTAGCTACTTACTCCTAGTATTAATGGATAAAATCAGTTAATTGTTATTTGTGCGCATCAATGTTAACACAGGCAATGATTTTTTATGGTCAACTACACATTCTCCTATTGGGTTAGATCCAAGGCCTTCTGAATTTTATGTTGGGTGGCCTCTACCAAGGATCATTAGAACATTGTTGTCTCCATCACACCTTCAATCCCTTTCAACCTAGTGTGAAGTTGTTTAAGAGCTTCATCTCTTATCAATGCTAGGTTGAGAAATGTAGGGTCGGCAATCAGGACTCTCAATTTAGCAACTTCTACAACCAAGCATTCATTTAGCTCCTTGGTTGTTTCGAGTTGCTCTTCCAAAATAATATTCTTGTCCTTTATCTGTAGCATCTCCAACTGGGTTTTAGTTATACTATCTAGAAGGTCAAAGACATCTGAAAGCAATTGCTTGATTCCTACTAGTCAGTCTAGTAGTTGTTCATGCTGTGATGTGTTGTGCTTAGTCTATGGCTTATGATCCCTGCAGATGTCTGCACATCTTTAAGTGTAGTGACATTTGGTATAGATACCATAAGTGCATTGAGTGTCTTAGCAATTTTGTCAACAACCACCTCTGTTGTTGTTTCTTGTCCTTAGTATTGCATCACTAGTACTGTTGCCCCCTCGCCCTCCTCCAAGCACACCAAAAAGGTTGCAACATTCCCAAAAGTCTCTGGGAGTTGCTACTATTTTGAGAGAGATACCATTACCTCTCTAGCACTAGGATTCAACCTTGTGGAAAATTGCATTTGTTGGGTAAAGAAAATGGATCCACCTTCTCCCATCAGGCTTACTTTTCAGGCCACCTCATTCAGGTAACTCATCGTAGGCCGATACACAAATGGATCTCCACCACTCACACTTGCTTGTTGCTCTTGCTTGCTTAAGAGCCATTCTCGGAACTCATGCAACCATTGGGATGTTGCAGCGACATTCGTCACTATTTTTTGAGTGGTAGGTGGAGGTGGTGGCTGTTTCTCTTTTCTTTGGATTATTATTGCAAGAGTTTTTTCCTTCATCATCTCTATCCAATTAATAATTGGAGCGTGTTGACCAACATCATTAGCATAGTGGGCTATTCCTCCCCTTCGACATAGTTTTCTGATGAGGCATGGAAAGGGGAGTGCCTTCCTTCCACATTCATTCTCTTTGAATTGTTTCTCTATCTTTAGATAGATTAGCTATGGAAGGTTAACCAGGAATCGTCCACTCAGTGCATGTGATCTTCCATTTAGAGCAACACATGCACGGGTAGAAAAAGCAGTGATCTTGTTGAACCTCAATCTGGGATTTAGATGAAAGGTTGCAATCTTGTAATGGATTCTTTTTTTGCCAATGTAAGTGTGTTTCACTCCTTACAGTTGACACCATAGCACCACTGAACCCATTCCTTTTTAATGTTGGGATTAGCCTGCATCAAAATCTTTGCGAGATTTGCCCTAATTTCAGGCAACCCAAGTGCCTCTGCAATAGCTTACACCAAGTAGGACACTAAAATGTCCTTGATCTTGACCATTGAATCAGCTTGCCTATTGCTCTAAAATAAGAATGTCTCTCCCATATACCACTCCCCGCTGGAAGTGATAATTGATCACATGGAAGAGGTCTTCAGTTGATCCTATACCTATTTAAGTGCTTGCTCCAAGAAAGAGCCAAAGTTTAACTCTTTGAGCACTATTTTCTAAACCTTCCTTGATTTGATTTAATTTGATTTAGGCAAGCTTTTGTCAAGGTCACCTCAAGGTTTGTTTGTTGAGCTGGTGCCTCGTCTTGGTGGGAATGCTCTATTGCTACCACATGTTCTAGAATCTAATGAACAAACTTCACTTCGGCCTTCTCTCTAAGAGGTCCCATAGCATGGGTTGTGATCAGGTATTCTTGGGCCAATTTTTTGTCCATTTTCATTCTTGGCCATTTTTCCCTTGGTTGAGATTATTCTCCTTCCTGTGTGTGTTTGCCTTTTGCTACCATCTGCAATCACAACACATCTATGGATTAGTAGATATAATGTGTAACTTAAAATATTTGGATACCTTATCTCATTAATTAGTTACACCTAGCTATATTTGGACCATGGTAGATTGATTATTTTATTATTATTTTATTAATTAATTTTTTATTGTAGGTGTCACCTAGGCTTGTTGGAAGGGTTTAACTCCTATAATTTGGTGTTTTAATGTTGATTTCTTAGTTAAACCTTTGTGCGAGTTAGAAAAATGTCAAAAAAGTTTTTGTCAAAAATGGCACATTTGTGGCCCCCATAACTAAGAGCTTACCTCTAAGACAAATTTTTGAAAATTATTTGTAGTTTTCAAAACTCACAACCTTCAAGAGCTCATAACTTCCTAACTGTTTATCTAAATGCATATATATAGGACTTTTGCATTGCATCGACAGAGCCATGTATATGCATGGGCTTCATCAATGAGGCCCCATTTACAAGGTCTATAAACAAAATTTTCAAATTGGAATATTTCAAAAAATACAATCAGTTTTTGAATGAATTTGGGAGCTATGGAGTCCTAGAAGAGCCAAAAATATGATGAAATCATTGAAGAGGGTCTTTGAAAGTTCAAAAATTCAAAAATTTGATGGAGAATGTGTGAATTGAAGAAAATACTTAAAGGAGCACATGATCGAATGCAGAAGATAGATGCACGAAAGATTCTAATTGAGAAAATGCCTAAGGATAAGGTGCTTAACAAATCCAACCAAGAGATATGCAAGTGGATCCTCCCCATAGTAGGCACATGCCTTGTTTGCCTTTGCATAACCTCAACCCAAGGACTCCATGGACCCCATAGGTGATTAAAGGTTTATAAAAGTTAAGGACTAAAACTGAGAAGATTCTACCAAAGAATTCAAGTATGTGAGACAAAGACACTAAATAAGAACATGGACATCGATAGTGAGGTAAGTCATGGAAAGCATGGATGGATGATGGAGAAGGTGGAATGAAGTTTTGAACTGAGGTCATAAGAAGTCCCTTATGAATTTATGTTTAAATGACTTGGGAAGATCCATCCTTAGTCTAGACTAAAACCAACCACTTTTAGTGACTTCGCATCATCACTCCAAGACTGATCCATTCCCTTGAGACATAAGAGTACTCCCACAGAACAACCACCATTCCTTAAAAAGAAGAAAAGAGAAGCAAAAAGTGAGAGAGGGCCTTAGTTATAGGGGACCTTTAGACATGGGTAACATGTCTTTCTAGTCCCATAACTAGTGCTTGTAGCCAATTTATTTGTCTAAGGGGTGTGCTTTGAATTCTCATTGTCTTTTTTCATATTTTATATTTTTTTCTTTGTTTCTTTCCTTTTTTTTTAAGATGGAAACCACACCATGCAAAGTCTTATTTAACTTCTTGTTTATGGTTGACATAGAATGATAAGAAATCCATGAAAACACTCATGCACCTAAGTAAGTAGAAGAGTACAAAGAGTATTGTGTCCCCTTAAAGTCACACCTTGTGCAAACCTTTGAATCCTTCCTAATTCTAGAAACCACCAAGGTCACAAATTTATTAAAGGTTTATTTAATGAAACGGACCTCATATTCCCAAAATGAGGAGAACCATAGATTTTTGTGGATGTTTGGATGTTGTGGACTCATTGCCTATTCCATGAAAAAAAAACCATGCCTTAGTCATTAGTACAAAAATTCAAAAATAGAAACTAGACATTAGCAAATAAAAACATTAAGCACAATCCACCATTAACAATAGCTACAACACCACTATGTCCTATTGGTACAAAGCATGTTTATTAATAAAAATTAGAAAATCACACTAAAATAAAGTAAAATATATAAGAAAGTGTAAAATATTCAAGAAAAATTTAAATGTACTAATGATAGTGTAAAACAAAAAATGGTGTAAAATAGGAAAAAGTTTTAAAATCAAAAGGGTGTAAAATAAAAAAATTACAAAAGATAAAAATGTATAAAACCAAAATAGAAAAACTAAGGAGCTATGTATATGATTAGCATGGATGGCCATCTCCCCCACAACTATGTTGGAAGGAGGAGGTTCGAAAAATTGAGCGAGGTTGTTCGTTCGTTGAGGCGTTGCTTCCACTAGCTTGCATGGATTCATGGAAAGGTTTGACTTGTTGCATGTTTACTAGCTACTTTTTGTTTGAGCTCTCAAGTTTCTAGATCAACATGACCCCAGAAGGAAAGGTTTCATAAATGATGTAAGGCCCATCCCACAATGTCTAGAACTTAGTTCGTTAAGGTACATGTGTGGGGTTCCAATAGAGAACCTTATCTCCTGGTTGAAATTTCTCTTTCCATATTCTAAGGTGATGATGCTTTTTGTTGAATTCCTTGTGTACTTCATTCAAGAATAGGGCTACCAATCGATTTTAATCTAGCACATTCAGGTTGATTAATCTTTCTTTTTGTGCTAGGCTAAGGTTAAGGTCCAAGTCACAGGCTGTTGAAAGTGTACAAAGCTTAGATTGGATAGGTAGAAATGGTAATTTTCCAGACACCAACTCATAGGGAGAGTAGTCTATAAGAAGTTTCCATGTTAAGAGGTATGCCTAGAGGGCATCGTTTAATTTTCTGCTCTAGTTTCTCATATATTTGCTAATAGTTTTCATTAGGATCTTTGTGATCTTCCTATTGGTAACTTCTACTTGACCATTGGCTTGGGGGGGGTAGGGTGGTGTTAATTTATGTTCAACCCCCAAGTGTTGCATAAGCTTGCAAAAAGTAGCACCTGTAAAATGGGTTCCATTGTCAAAAATTAGTGCATGTGGCACCCCAAACCTGTTCACAACATTTTGTTATAAAAACCACATAGCAATGGATGATGTACAGTTGATGATGGCTATACTTCTACCTATTTTATGTAGTAATCAATAGCAAAAATTATATATGCCTTTTCATTTGACATGGGTGTGATGGGATCCATGAAGTCAATGCCACATATGTCAAAGGGTTCTAGTTGTTGAATCCACTATTGAGGTCCCTCCATTCGTGCAGTTATCCCACCATCTTGTTCACAATGTTCACAAGAGCCGACAAATTGGTGGACCTCCCTGAAGATGGTTGGCCAATAATACCTTGCTATTAGGATCTTAATGGTTGTGCATCTCCCAGCATAGTGACTCTCACAAGGACCCTCATGAGCATCTTGGAGAACATGCAATTGATCAACATCAGGTACACACCGATGAACCAAGCCATCAGTGTACACTTTATAAAGGTATACATTGATTTCCATAAAGTGTTTGGCCTAATGAAGAAATTGTTATTTATTCTTGTAATCCAAATCTTATGGCATCTCTTGAATGAGAAGATAAGTGAGGATGCCATCATACCATTTTGGTTCTGCAAGCATCTGTTCATTAATTGCATTGGCAAAGAAGAGTTCATCCAAGAATTGATCAGAGTGGACTCTCCTCCTCTTTGTCATTCCATCGTAACTGAGACAAGTGATTAGCGACCACATTCTCATTCCCCTTTCAATCTACCATCATAAGATTGAATTCCTGCAAGATCACCAACCATCGTATGACACGAGGGCTCACCATTGGCTTGTTCATTATGAAGTAGATGGAACTATGGTCAATGTGCACAAACACTTTATATCCAAGCACATAGTGCTTAAACGTTTCCAAAGCATGCACCACTACCATCAATTTTTTCTCTATGATGGTGTAATTGAGTTGTGTACCCACAATGCTTTGGCTTGTGCAGTGGATATAATATGGATGTTTTTGGTTATCCAATTGCGTAAGCACAACTCCCAAGGCATAATTAGATGCATATGTCATGATATGAAATGATCTAGACCAATCAAGTGCTCATAGAATTGGAGTTTTTATGAGCTTCTGCTTGAGGCTTTGGAATGCTTTTTCACATTCCTTGGTCAAGATAAATGGATCATATTTCTTTATTAGCTTGACCAATGATTTTGCGATCTTAGGGAAATTCTCTATGAATTGCCGATAGTAGCCAATGTATCCAAGGAATGACCAAACATCTTTAACTATTTCTAGTTGATGAGTTATTCCTTGGGTTATCCTTATCTTTTCAAGGTCCACCTCAATCCCTACCTAAGAAATTTTATGCTTCAGTACAATGCCCTCGTAGACCATCAGATGGCTCTTCTGCCCAGTAAGCTGAAGATTTGTCTTTACACACCTTTTAAACACTTGTTCAAGGCAGTCCAATGCTTGCTCAAATGTAGCACCATAGCTGGAGAAGTCATTCATGAAGACCTCCACCCTGTAACCAATTTGTTGCTGAAAAATGCTCAGGACCATGTGTAAGAATGTTGCAGGAGCATTATACAGACCAAAAGGTATCTTTTGATATGCACAAGTCCTCCAAGGATTCATGAATGTTGTTTTGACCTAATCCTCCAATGCAATCTGGATTTGGTTATAGCCACTATAACCATCCAAAAAACTATAATAGCAATGCTTGGATATAGTGTCTAACACTTGATCCACAAATGACAATGAAAAGTGATCTTTAAATGTTGCCATATTCAACAACTGGAAGTTGATGCAAATCCATCACTTGCCACCTTTCTTTGGCACACTCGCAAGTGAACTAACCCACTTACTATCCGCAATGGGATAAATAATCCCCACCTTGAGGAGTTTTTCGATTTCCTCTTTGACGATCTACTTCAATTTGGAGTTCAACCACCGCTACAACTACCTATTTGACTTCATGGTCGGATCAGTGTAAATACAATGGTAGCATATCCTAGGATCAATCCTTGTGAGTTTAGGAAATGACCAAGTAAAGGCTATTGACCATTTGTTGACCACCTTCAATAGCATCTACTTTTGTTCAAGAGCAAGATTAGCATTGATTATTATTGACTTGTCATTTGTCAAAAATGCATACTCCATGCTAGTAGGTAGAGTTCAACTCTAAGGGCTCTTGTTTAAAATTTTTAGGGATTTCCATCTTTCTCCAATGAGTATAATCATTTGCATTATCAAAACGTTGATGATGAACTTGCTCTAGTTTATCCATGCTTTCAATATAGGCACATGTCAAACTCTCAGCAGGTTCCATGCAAAGTATGTTGCTTCCAAGATTAGCTATTAGCCATTGGGTGTCCTCCTATTTTGTGGTTGTTGCATACAAGCACCTTTGAATTTCATATTCATGTGCATGCTATCTGCATGGTTTGATGGATGTGCTCGACAAACCAAATTTTTTGCACATAGTTGCACCCGGTTCACTGTATGGGATGCATTGAAATCTCTTCTTCTTGATCTTTCCAAATTAATTCTCCTTGGAAATTTCCAAGGAGAGATCTTTTATGTCCATTTGTGCATCAACAATACTCAACCATGTCCTTCCCATAATAATTGGAAAGTCTCCCTTATAGTTGTCAACCTTGATCACTAGAAAATCTGCAGAATAGGATCACCCACAAATAGTGATAACAATGTCCTTCATAAGTCTCAAAGGAAACATGATTGACTGATTTGTCAATTCTATACAGATATGGCTCTTCTTGAGAGGCTGTAGGTTCCATGCTTTGTACATGTCATGGAAAATTAGATTGACACCAGAACCTAAATAAAGAAGAGCCTTGCATGGCTCATGTCTAGCAATTTGCAAGTAAATGAGAGGAATTCTAGGGTTGGATCTTTTTCTAGGAAGGTTGCCAACCTTGATCCAATAACATACAACATGGGTTAACATGATAGTGTGGATCTCACAAGGAGTTTGTTTTGAAGGGCTCTCAAAAGGATTTGATGCAAAGGATGATGGAGAGATAGGACAGCTAGTCGCATTAGTCTATGAGGAATTTGGAGGATTGTTGGGTCATAAGAATGGTCATTCTTGGGATTTGGATTTCAAACCATTTGACTAGAAAATCAGCTATAAGTTAACAACCCTAGTAGGTTTACGTTGTTGCCATTGTGGTAGAATTTCTCCTTGCATAGATGGAGCAAGAGGTAATTGGGTGAAGGGTGGAGAAGCATGTACTAAACAATGAGAAGGATGATAGGTTTGTGATACTCTCTATGGTATTTGTGATTCTAAAAAGAAACGTGACTAGAAGAGTCATGTGGAGACATTAGTTGCTAAACATAGTACCCATATAGATCTAGCTGCCTGTAAGGGTACTGTTGCCTTGGTTGTGGCATCCCCCACAACTATGGATGTTGCCACTGCTAGTATTGCTCATATGGCTATGGTGGAGCTCCACTTGGATAATAGGCTTGTTGCTAGTGGAACTACCTTAGATTTCCTTGATGATAAAGTGATCTTTTGGGTGCTTTCCTTTTTGCCAATCTAGGATTCAGTGTGTACATCTCAGACTCCTACAAGTGTGACATAATAGGGCAACATCATTTAAGATGTTTGTATTGGTAGATGTCACACCCACAATCATCATCTGATTTTGTCTCCACAACGTCTTCTACTATAGCAACTTTGCCCTTATCCTTTTGGTAAGCACATTCAGCTTCTTTCCACCTCTTGCAGTTACTGTCACCACTCTACTCTCTTGATTCATCTGCAATCTTTAAAGCAGTTTGGAATTCTTCATCCAATGAATCCCACCTTTTATCTACCTTGGCCAAAATTTCAAACATAGATTTTTGGATAGGCAAGGTCTTTCTATTCATCACCTCATTGAGTTGTGATTTCTACTTGTTGTCACAAAATAGGACCTTCCTTTTTCTAATGGAAGGATCCTCATTATATTCCTTAGCTCTCCTTCTTCTTTTGCTACTTGCTCTATTGGCCTTTAGATCTAATGGGCTTTAAGTTTTGATAGTCTTCCTTAGGCATAAACCCCAAGAGTTCTTCTCATTTTTTATCTGAGTCCACCTATGATGTGGTGAAGTTGTTCTTGCTGAGAATAACCATGGTCAGGGCATCGATGTATGAGAGAATAGTATCTATCCATGGCAACATCCAAGGGTTTATGTGTTTCTTGCTTCCACCCTTGGATCTGCCTTCTCATATTAGACACTCAAAAGTATATCTGATATTTATCATTGAACAACCCTAGTATTGTATTCCACCTACAAATGGATTGCAGCTTCAAGGACTAATACCAACTTTTGATTTCCTTGATGAGTGCCCTAGGAAATAGCTTTAATTTTTACTAATCATTTTCAATATTTTGTAAGGCATAAGCATCATAAAAGGCTTGAAGATGTGTTTGCATATCAAAGTTATATCCCCCCTTGAATTTGGGGATATTGTTCATGTCAAGTTGCTTGATCCAACTATATTTCACATGCATAGTTGAAATTTTCATTGCCTTTGCGATATTCAACATACTCTGAGTTTCCAACAAAGGCTCATCATCATCATTATTTTGATGATGCCTATGATGTCTTCTACTACCCCTTCATTCATGGTGGGCCTAGTGATCATTATTGTCCCACTGTTCATCTTCATCACGGTTATCCTTTCAGCAATGTCTATTAGAACCAGAGGAGGAAGAAGAACATGCAGATGAAGAGGATGAGAAGGAAGAGGACTTCCACCACCATGGTATCTTCCACCTCCTTTACACTTGTCATGACCATGTTCATCAGCTTTCTTGTCACCCTAATGCTTGCCTAAGCCCCTGCTTGGACTCCCACTTTTGCCTAAACCCAGATTGTTGATAGTGGACTGCAACTTCAAGTTCAAATCCCCATCACCAATATCAAGGGGTGGAGAATCTTCATGTTGAGAACCCCCAAAGGGAGGATCCTCATTATCATTTTGGTTGAGCAAGAACAAGGGATTGGTGAACCGTTTCGCCTTCATGGCCTCATGGTGCTTCTCCTGGTATCGATCTCTTCTATGTTGTGTTTTAGTGGGATAGTAGTCCCAGTAGTCATAGTCATGCACAACATACTCTTCTTGAAGATCCTAGATGTCCAACCTCCTAAGAGTTTGGAGCAGCATCCTAGGCATAGATCAATTATGAGGCATTACGAGGCATTACAATGTTGCCCTCCATATCTCACCACCGTAGTTATTCATCTTGGTGCAAGATGAAGGTGAAGTTAGGCACATACTCATCTGGATGAGTATATACCATCTTGCATTCTTGAGGCACTGGTAGTTTAGTATCATCACACTTGTGAGAAGAAGACATTCCACAATTAAAATAAGTTATCAATGTGCTTAAATTATTATATTTATTTTAGAATGATTTTTGACCTTAGGGTTCATCCAATGATGTTAATGATTTTTACTATACTTAGATAGCACACGTTTCAAACAAAAATAATCCTCGGCAACAACGCCAATGATGAGAGATGAATACCCCTACGCTCAACCATATGAATCATGAAGCATTGATGCACAATCTGGTCAAATTCCATGGATTCTATGTCTTTCAATGCACTAGTCTCTAGGAAGTGAACCTACCCTAATAGTCATTCATTGTCTTCCCAATTACACTAGTGATGTACAAAGGTATGGTTAAGTGTAATCGAGACATATGATTTTTATTATTTTTATGTTTTATGTTTTGGGTGCTTAAAATAAAGGATGAAAAGAATAAAGTAATTTAATTGCTAATTTAACTTAACGAACCTAACTAATCCTAACATAAGCATCTAGTCCCACTTTCTGTATACATCTTGAACACGTATAATGCTACTAGGTTACCAAACATTAAGTGTTACTAGGATTACCAAGCATCATGTGCATGCTTGACGTGGTCATACTTATGTGCTTCATTAATTGCTATTTAACCTAGCTAGCTTAGTTTAGCTTAATTTACTTTAAAACATTAAATAAAATTGCTGAAAACATTAAATGCATGAAAAAATATTTAATCTAGCCAAAGTGCTACAAGGTTTATCAAAAAGCTCGTCTTTATTGTTGCACACACTGTTGTGCTCAGCTACAACAATGCTCGAATAAGGATCCATACACTCAATGGCTCCTGCTACGGGCACTTGGGAAATATTTTGACTTTCAAATGATAAAACTCCAAGAGCTCCGCTACAACTATGACAAGACATGCCATAAACATGGTAGGTGAGCATGTATTTATAGACTTTATTATAGAATTATGTCGACAGGGCCTCATAAACGCAGCAAACACTATGTCGACGCGGCCCTATCAACAAAGCAACACCATGTTGACAGGGCTGCATCGATGGGGACCTATTGACACGACACTTTGACACATCATCACCTTCTATGTTCCTCCATCACAACTAATCATCCTAGTCAAGAATGAAACTGAAGTCCAAATAGTAAGAATTCATATCTCAGTAGAAAACTTTAATTTGCTAGGGTACATCATCCATATTCTTGATTGTTCTATTACATTCCCTTGTAGAATCATCAGTAGGTTAGGAATTAGCCCTAAGACAAGAAGACATCTTTTAAATTACTTAATGTGCTAGAATAAAATATTATTATTTTAATGAGATAAATCTTTTAATCTTTAATGGCCATCTGTGTATGATTCTAATTATCTAAATCACTAGCACAAGTTCCTAACAATAACATGAATGATGTGTGGCAAAGTAAATCCTATGTCCACCCATTCAAATTACAAGCATAGACTAACAATGAGGTGTTAGCCTAGTGGTACAGGTCTTGACCTAGTAATCCCGAGTCACAGGTCTAATTCTATTAGGTAGCATTGAGTTATAAATTTCCATAAATCTTGGGGTGTACCTATGTTTCAATTATTTTGGGTTCCAACACCCTCCCAAATTCTGTAGACTAGACTAGCATGGATATCTAGATAGTTAAGCTGTTAATCATCAATCACTATCTTTTCAATCATACTTGTGTGGTCTAGTATGTATGGTTAAATGTTACTTGAGGTGTATGATGTTGATGCAACACATTACTGAGCATACCAAGCAATGTCACTACTGGTTACCAAACGATTACATGTTTATGCTTAAATTTGGTCGCATTCATTCCACCAAATCATTAACACATGTAACAAGATAAAATTTACCCCAAGTGCATTAAGAAATTAAATTGCAAATTTGAAAATCGTTAAACTATGCCAAGTGCTACAATGAAGGTAAATTTATCTTGATCTTATTGTTGTTCATGAAATGCATCTAATTACATTATCACTTGAATAAGATTCTAAATAATCAACTTAGGTTCATGCTATAGGCACTTAATGAAAAATTCCAACTTTCACAAAAATGAATTGCAAGAGCTTCACTACACTATTACTAAAATGATGTCATAAATACAGTTTGTGTATGCATTTATATAGGCATTTAATGTCTCTATGTTAATATAGTGGACCCTATGACAACATTGATGTGTTGACATAGTCAAGCAAAACATGACTCATCAAGAAGCTAACCACTTAAATAACCTTTCACAAGGATATGATTATCTTGCATTTTTTGAAAAAGACTTTGAAAGGCAATGAAAATGGAAAGATATAATAGGTACTACACACACACACATATTTTTTGGGGTGGGGTGGGTATGCATTCCACTACTTTGGGGAGATGAATATTGAGATTGTAGATGAAAAAAGAAAGTATGCACTAATTGAGACTTTGCACATGATGTATGAAATTATACTTAGTGAACATAAAGATTTCTATTATGCAATTACTTTTTAAATAAATTACCCTAAGCCAAACTATACCTTTACTCTTATCATCATCATAACCTTGCTCCAAATATAACTTTATAGGGAATGGAAATTACTAACGTTTCCCACTCATTCTAAAGTCTATATAGTTTATATGTATGAATGGTTATCAAAGACTCTAGTTTTAAAAAGCCCATTCATGTGCAAGCTTAAAACCTTACCTCTATCACACATATTTGCATCGAATTCTATCTAGGAAGATGTGCATCAAATTTTGTTAAGGAATTTAATTTTGACATACTTGAGGATGGAAAAAAATAAAATTAAAAAGAAATTCAAAGTCCATCAAATCAAAGAAGAAAAAGTTTAAGCCCAATAGTTTTGGAATACTTTTTCAGCTTAACATGCATAACATAAAATCAAAGACTTCCAAGTTATAAATGCTTAAGCTATAACTAAACACTTCTAAGTTATAAATATTCTTCTATAGATAGTTTTTTACATAATTATTAAACATAGCTAAATAAAGCTTTAAACATGAGCTAATATTAGTTATTCATCTTTTAATGCAGTGCTAGCAAAGGATGAATATGTGATTCCACAAATGTAGTTAATGAACGAAATATCAAGATTTGCATTTAAAGATATAATAATAAATTTAGTAGAAATATACTATCATAACTTTATTGTAATCTATAAGAATAAAAGGCTTGAAGTAAATTATATATTGTATTTATTTATTTATTAATTTAAGTTATTTATGTTTATATATAGAGCTGACATATGGTCATTTGGGATTACTGCAATTGAATTAGCACATGGTCATCCTCCATACTCAAATGAAACACCACAAAAGGTAATGTGTATATATACCATGTTATTTGAAACACAAGTTTAATCTAGAATTTAGATCATAAATAAAGATTTATTATTTACTATTACTAATTAAATAAATAAAATCAATAGTAACTTCATTTTTCAAATAAACTAACTATTAATTGTCATTTAGCCATTTTTTAGAGTACATTTAATAGAAAAAAAATCTTGAAAAGCTTATCTTTGAATTTTCATTGACTTATTATCTAAGTTGGGATATGAACATTGTTTAAGTATTTGGTTTTTCTTTTAGCATATTTCAACCTTACTACAACTAGTAGCATTATAATAGTATTGATTACTAGATATCTTTAAATATTAATATATATTCTAAGCTATTGAAAAGGATTATCACTTGTAGGTTTAACGCTCATCTCATCAAATATGTCTTGGAAGGGTTGGTACATAATGAACAAAAGCCTAACCTCTTTTAGAATGGATGTGTCCAAACTCAACCTACATTCTATAACTCAACACATATGCACTTACTATTACTCCAAATAATGACCCTTATATTAACATTTATACTATTTTAATACTTTTTTTCTTTTAATAAGTTGATATCATGCTATTTTTTTTTTTTTGACAATTATAAAGAAAATTTGTACAACTTCAAAGAATGGTATAAAATTTGTATTTTTTTTAAAGAACTTATAGACCACAAAGGATGAATTATTTTAAATAGTTAGAAAGCTACTTGAGCACATAGTTAAGGTAGTTTTAGAATGTAATTAATGAAACTTTAAATGATTGCAACATCTTAAATACTTCTATAAATATCTATACAATAACTTTGCCAATGAGATGAAAGCTCAATTTGAATTTTATTTTTGGCCTTAATCAAGATACTCAAAAATCAAATGAATTGAATATGGTTACATTCTAAATTAGGTATGCATGGCTCATAATTACATGAGAGTTAAGTATTCTTAGGTTCTAAGAGTAAAACTAATAATTATTTTATACTTAATTATTCTTTTAAAGGAAAGTTAGAAATTGTTAACATAAACTATGTACAAGGTTAGAGGCTGCGCTTTTTCATTATTCATATTTTTCCTAATAAATGTTTTCTTTAATATGCTTTTTCATTTTCTTAGTAATTTTTTATTATATTTATTTCAGATATTTCTTGCTAAGATCACAGGTCAACAACCTACATTAACTTCAAATAAGATATTTTCAAAGGTTTATTCCTTAATATTTCACTAATTCAAGTAACATTTTATATTAAGAACATTAATGGTTTCTATATACTTGTCATAGTCTTGCATTTTATACTAAAGTCAATTTTTTAATGGATATTAAATAGGCATTTAAAGAGATAGTTGACATTTGTTTAGAAAGAGATCCAAGAAAGCGACCAACTGTAAAACAACTTCTAAAGCATCCTTTCTTTAAGAAAGCAAAGTCATTAGAACATTTTTCTATGCATTTATTTACAACATTGCCACCACTTTGGGAAAGAGTGAAAGCCATGGAGGTACATCTTTCTATTTTTGTTTATTTATTAACAACAAAGTTTTAATGTTATTATATTTTAGATTATTTAATTTTTTTAATAAATTAAACAATTTCAATCATAGGAGGGATCATGCATACGCATTTCAGCACATCCCATTGTCATCCTTGAAGATAAAGAGCATGAATATGAAACCTGATAACACATTATCATTTATATATTTTAATATAAATCTTGATGAAGCATGATTAATTATTGTTATATTGAAAATGTTTAGTGTCTATTTCACTATAAGAATAGTGAAAATTGGTTTGGGTGGGTTTTTTTTTAAGTTTATCATAATGATAAATTTATGTAATTAAAGATTTATTGATTGGCAAATCTATACTAGTGTATTTTATTTATTTTTCATTCTTTTATTGATTAACTTCCATAATTAATAATCTATTGTAAGTATTTTAACCTATCAAGAGTAATGCTAAATATTATGAGCATATTAATTAATTTATATTAATAGGTAAATATGCTTAATTTCAGTAAATGTAATTCACGTAGACCTCATGTATGAATGTTTGTTAAATTCCTTTTACTTTTAAATAAGTAGCATCATGTTAGTTAAGAAAATCACACATACCTCTTGTTATCATAATTTTAAAGGCTTGTCTAAGTTAAACCATACAATTTATAACTCTTTAATGTAACTAACTAAAGCTTACATTTATACTTTCTTTGTTAAGATATTTTGAGCTTTTATATGCTTTTAAAAAGATCTATACCACAAGTTATAAGAAAAGTTCAAATCTAAAAGGCTAACATCAAGTGGCTCATATCAAGTTGATTTTTCTCTTCGTCAATATGAATGATAGAAGGAAGCATCATTGAAATATCTTCGCTTTGATCCTTATTTTAAATGTAGTAATAAATGACATTGCTAAGTAAATTTAAAATGTAAAGACTAAGAACATAACTAAAAGGTCTAGTCAAATGCTTAAAAAATTATAGAAGATAGACAATAAATCTTTTTCCACCAATAAGAAATAATTTTTACATGGATAAATAAGCATAAGGAAACATTAAAGAAGCAAATTATTTTGATGAAGTAAGAAATTATGATAGATTAGCATAGAAGTGAAATTTAAAAAATTTCTTTTAAATAAAGACATTGCAAACCAATCTAACTACAAATTTGCTAGAAAGAATAGGTCATTAGCTAGTTGGTTAGCTCCCATTAACTTGCACTCAAAAGCATTAGGTTTAAAGACTAGTGATGAGTGGCGAGGTACCCCTACACTCAACCATACAAATACTAGTGTTTCACACACGATCCGGTCAAACTCTGCAAATGGGCTAGTTGTGGTATCTAGATAGTTACTCGTTGATCAAAATTCACTGTTGATGAGTGGCGAGGTACCCCTACACTCAACCATACGAATACGAGCATCTCACATGCGATCCGGTCGAACTCCAAGAACTAAGTGCTTACGCGTCTTATGGAACACTTAAGGTTAATCAATCGGTGTCTTCCCAAACTTACTTGTATTTGTCACGGTAGTATGGTTAAGTAAGCTTGAGGTACATGATTTTTATGTCTTTTATCTTTTTAATGCCTATGTTAAGAGGAAAGGGTGAAGAGAACTAATTGACTAACTTTCATTAACTATCTACTAACTACATTCTAATCGTCCTACCAACAGTATCCGTTCCCACTTGTCGTACACACCCTGAACTAGTGTAACACTACTAGAATTACCAAACGCTACTTGTTACTGGGTTACCAAGTGTTGCCCATGTGCTCGAAGCAGTCGTATTGAATGCACTTAACTAGGAGAGTTGAGGACTGAGAGAGATTAATTATCTAAGAAAGCATTTAAACATTTAGCAATAATTAAATCTTATTTAGCTTAGTCCACATGCTGCAAAGTTCGTCTTTATTGCCGTACACAAATGTGTGCTCAGGTACAATTTTCTCGAATAAAGATCCATTCACTTTGAGACTCCTACTGCGGGCACATGGAAATTATTCTAACTCTGGAATGGTAAAACTGCTATAGTTTGGCTAAGTGTCTAGATCTAGATGTGGAAACAAAGGAAGGTCGCCTCTTATTTATAGAACTTGCTGCAGGACACGATATTGCATACATGATATCGCGCCATCGAACACGATATCGCGGCTCATTAGCTGTCGTCCCATTTGAACTAATATTTTCTTTGTCATGCATGGTTTAGTCCAAAGTGAGGTGTATGATGTGGTCCTAGACTAGTGCTACTCCTAGAGGCAATGGAAAGTAACTTGTTAAGCTAAGAGGAAAAGGATGAAGAGAGTCTAAGCTAGCCTAAGTGCGATGAGCATCTGTTCCTTAATCATCCGTACACATCTTAGACCTCGTGCACGACTACTACTGGAATTACCAAGCACATGTCCTAGGTACACTACTGGGATACCAAGTAGTCACACTTGAATGCTTGGGATTAAGTTGTACTCATTCCGCATTTAAGGAGTTTAGGATGAAGAGATATTAACTACGAAAGCAATAAATAACAATAACAATTAAATAATTAAACTAAGTGAATGTTGCAATGATGAAGTAATCTCGATCTTTATTTTTGGTCATGTGCATGTCCAAGTACATCACACTTGAATAAAGGTGTCGTACAATTACAATCATCACACTGTGGGCATGCATTGGGGAAAAGAGTTGAGAGGAAAAAATGACAAAAAGACTCTACTCTAACACTAAACTGACCTTCCTAACTCCTTGCGCCTACATGTGTATTTATAGGCCCACATAGGAGTCACGATATCACATGTCCGATATTGTGAGCTAGGCTGCGATATTGTGTACGCAATATCGTGAGTGCAATATTAAGGCCTAATGAATCACGATTCATCATACCCCCATAACTGAATAAAAACTCATCCTCGAGTCAAACAAATGAGAACAAGCTCCATTGATTACATAGTGGAGAGGTATGGGATTATTGACTAACTAGGAATTTATTCATGCTACAGTGGAGAATTGAACAAAACAAAATTGGGACATAGACACAAAATTACAAAATTTATTAGAACTCATGTGGTTCCTGGTGGCGATGGCTCCTCCATGGGTGCCTTTCCTTTATCCTGCACTTCAGGCTTATGAGATTGATACCATTGAAGAAGCGCCTGATGTTTCTTCTTTTCTATCCAAGGATTATGAGCCATCCATGCTGATGTTCCAATGTTTGATGGAGTCAACACTTTCCATGGACATGGCAGCTACGAGAACACTTGATTGTTCTTGACATGTCATGCCACAAATAGCCTTTATTCCTCTTCATAAGCTTGGGCCCTAACCTCTCCACCTTTTCTTTGGCTAGATTATGTAATGACAGGAGTTCCCTAATGGATGTTGAATGATTATGTCTCCTTCTCCACATGTTCTACATGAGGTCCTTGGCTTCTGCCTCCCCCTGGGCATTTAGTTGCATCTTGAGAAGGTCTTCCTTGTTGTCCTCTTTTAGGGGCCATCTATAATCACACAAAGATCAATTATTAGTAAGGTTATTAAAAGAAGTTTAATTATTTCATACCTCACTCATTACCTTTAATAAATGTTGAATTTTTTGCTTAGTGTGATTTTAGAGTTAGAAAATTTTTTTTCAAGGAAGTTGCCCTAAAAGTTTAATGTTGGACCTGGTTTGTTTAGGTGACACATCAAAGGACACATAATGGTTTTGAGGAACATTTGATAAAATGATGATAAAGGAAAGAATAGATTTGGCAATGAAGTACTCGAAAGGTATAAAATGATGTGGTGGTGTGCAACAAGTACAAATTACAAAAGTCACGCAAGTGGATCCTCCCCAAAGCAGGTTCCTACCTATGATGCCCTTATGTAACCACCTTGAAAATGTCCATAGGCACTAGAAGGGTTAAATGTAATCCACACCAATTCCACAAAACACACACATGTAGATACCACCATGATGAGGTATGAATTCAATGCTACATAAGACACGAGTCACAAATACATGAATAGCGAGATGAGACGAATTGTAGAAGGGATTGCAGAGATTGGGACATGAGGTAACTGGCCCAGGGCACAATGAGTCTTGAGTGTAGGGCATGATTAATGTGTCATTAATTCGTCACTCCAAAATCAAGACCAAGTCCATTCCTTCGATTAGTGATATCGCATTGTTTCATCCCATGGTGGACATTCATAAGAGGATCATGATAGCAAGGCGTACGATCACTTGGCATTTTGTGCAAGGGAGAAGTGATTGGGAATTTGTGGCACACTTGTCTTGATCTTTTTGTAACTTTTTGCTTGGCCGCTTTGGTACACTTTTTTTTCTCTGTTTTTTTATTTTTTATTTTTTTTATTTTTTGAATGCTTAATCCAGAGAAGTCGCCTACCTTTAGGCATGGGTGCATGTCTTTCCAGTGGGACACCCTAGAATAGCATTGGCTTTCTTTTATTAAGTGCCTTTATTACTCTTACTCCCATTTTTCGTTAGATCTACAAGGATCTTAGTACAACCAGGCTGCATGATAACTCCTACAAATGTCACCAAAGAGAATCCACAAGTCCCTTTGATGTCACACCCTCGCCATTCCTGCTTAGTTCATCCTTCTTCACTCTAGGCATAATGAGCACAAAATTACTTTAAGTTTTAATGATGTCAAAAACATCATCATACCTAAAGTAGAACCTCTTATTAATAGAATGGTTGGGTGGATGTGGTGGGCTCGTTGTCCAAATAATTAGTCACCTGAGACTTAATAGCATAGAACAACACCTCAACCAATAAGTCACATGAGTGCTTTATTCATAGATGAGATTACTCATAAAAAGATAAAAAGATAAAAATATAAAACAATAAATTAAAAGGTGAAAAACTGGAAACAAAAAAGTGTAAAATTAAAGAAACATTTATTAATTCTATGTTGTTAGAATGGGGGATATCCCCCATAGCTAAATGGTTGAGCATGGCTATAATTAATAAATAGAAGGTTGGGATTCTTGCATGTTGGAAATATTAGGACCCAGTCATATTCAAACCGCAAGGTGCCTTTTGATGTGGTGGTTAGAACGTACCCAAAGTGGGGTTCACACACTTGATTATAGTAAGCATAGTGGGGAAATTTATAAGATGTAGTTAATTGATGAATGGTTGACCCACTATGGCACCCGTGACTGTAAGATGGTATGTAAGGATCAATATGTCTCCCTACGTGGCTATATTCATTGGGCTACATAGTTGTTGGAGTTTTGAGTGGTGGCCTAAATAAGGTAACACGAGGCATAGGGTTTGCAAAGAAAGATGTACCACAGTGTTGAAATTATGCTAAGTTGGAGGATGCAGTGGCTTCAGAGCTGAGGTGTCCGTTTCTATGATCATGTCTAAAGAAGGGATGCCTATGATGTTGTGGAGGATTCCCACTGCAATTGACAATAGAAGCACAAGTAACATCCGTGGGTTAATGTTGTGATGAAAACCCTTTAGGTACAATTGGTGGTGATGTAGAAGGAGGTGAAGGATGAGAATATTGTTGTTGAGGAAAAGTGTAAGGTACATGAGGTGGTGACCTTGTTGAAGAGGGTATGAGTGGATAGTATTTTGGAGAATAATAACGATGAGGTGAAGTAGATGATGATGATCTAGTTGGAGAAATAGGGTGTTGAACATAGTAAGCATTTGGCGTTGGGACATACAAAGGATACGGTCGGGTTGGCGATGGCTTCCCGCACGACTGGGGCTTTTGCCATTGTGGTTGAACTCGATATTTCTGTACGAAATCTAGATGTAACATTCCTTCCCAATGCTCATGTAAATGTGAAAAAACTAGGCATTGGCCATTGGGGTGATCATACAGATAGATGTTACATTGATATGTGAAGTTGGGAGTTGAGTTCTTATTCTTATTATCTTCTACCCTTTGTTCTGATTGTTGTGTGGTGTCCTGTCCTATTTCTTGATTTGGCATAGTTGTGCCTCTACTATTGTTAGCATCTTCTCCATATTTTCCATGCACCCACTCTATCATCTTATTAATCTTTGCTGTGATTTCATCTAGTGATTGTTGCATTGGCAAAGGTAGAAATGGTTGCACTATCTCTAGGTGAGTTGATTTCTCCTCTTTATGATTATAGACCTTTGCTAATTCAAGATTTTGGTCCCATTGAGAGCTTTCAACATTATCCCATTTAGCCATTTCTCCTTCTTCTTTTGCTACCTGCTTAATAATCTCTTGGAGTTGATGGGTTTGTAGCTCATATAGTTGACCTCGGGCATACATCCCTAGGGTTTCCCTTGTTTCATTACGGAGCCCATCTATGATATGGTACATTAGCCTCTCCTCGAAGAACCCATGGCCTGGGCAATTGTTTAACAATGCATAATATCTTTCTAAGGCCATGTCCAAGGGTTCATGTTGCTCTTGTTTCCATTCTTCAATTTTTCTCCTCAATGCTGACACTCTGGCATAGGTTTGATATCATTTAATAAAGAGTTCTACCATTGTTGGCCAACTACGGATTGATTTTGGTTTCAACGATCTATACCACACTTTTGCTTGGCCAATGAATGTCATAGGAAAGAGCTTAAGTTTTTGCCACCCATTATCAATATTGTTCCATACACAGGCATCATAGAAGGCTTGTAGATGATGTTACGAATCTAAATCATAGCCTCTAAAAAACTTAGGAAAGTTGTTTAAGTCAAGCCTGGGTAGATGGCTTTCCTTGCGATGCCTGTGGGATATTCGAATGGCCTCTTGTATAGGCATTAGGCTCTTAGTGGCCAACAGGGGTTCATCATCACTAAGTGGGTTGTGAGTTTGTGCATTGGGATGATGTTGTCTTTGTTCATGTTGGCGTTCTTGATTTTCTCTATGCGCTTGATTTTTAGTTCTATGCCGATCCTTTGAAAGATAGTCATCCATGTCACAATCTGACGTTGAAAGAGTAGAGGAAGAGAGGGAATTGTAAAACTTGTTATGACTTTTGTAAGTCTTCCAATCATCCCCAAATAAGTTCTTGTTAGTTATCGAGAAGGTCCTAGGCCTTTCGAGCCTCCTCGTTCTATGGGATGCCTCATCCTTACTAGAGGTGTTAGAGTTGGATGACGAAAGTCTTTGAGTATCATTGGGGTTTTCATGAACATATGGGACTCCTGCATAAGGTTGAGTACTCCAAACTTTTTCTTCATCGTCATATAATTTGTTAGTTCTCCAATGAATTGCCTTACTCGTTGTTGCGTTGTTAGAGTCTTGTGAGAGAGACATTGTTGTGAGTGGTGTGTGACTGAATTGAATTGAATTTAATTTCTTTTCTAAAGTATATATTGTGAACACTTTGTTACACTGATCTTGAATGATGTAACTAATCTAAATAACTAGCACCATCCTCGGCACTGGTGCTAATGATGAGTGGCAAGGTATCCCTACACTCAACCATATGAATACGAGCGTTTCATGCACGATCTGGTTGAACTCTGCAAACAAGCTAGTTGTGGTTTCTAGATAGTTACTTGTTGATCACAATTCATTGTCTTCCCACCTGGACTAGTATTTGCTTTATCACGTATAGTTTAGTCCAAAGTGAGGTGTATGATGTGGTCCTAGACTAGTGCTACTCCTAGAGGCAATGGAAAGTAACTTGTTAAGCTAAGAGGAAAAGGATGAAAAGAGTCTAAGCTAGCCTAAGTGTGATGAGCATCCATTCCTTAATCATTCATACACATCTTGGACCTCATGCATGATTACTACTGGGATTACCAAGCACATGGCCTAGGTATGCTACTAGAATACCAAGTAGTCACACTTGAATGCTCGTGATTAAGTCATACTCATTCCACGTTTAAGGAGTTTAGGTGAAGAGATATTAACTATGAAAGTAATAAATAACAATAACAATTAAATAA
The DNA here is from genome assembly GCA_015680685.1 of Gnetum montanum. NCBI lineage: Eukaryota > Viridiplantae > Streptophyta > Gnetopsida > Gnetales > Gnetaceae > Gnetum > Gnetum montanum. Next base: position 449,154 of record MNCI01001310.1, read on the forward strand.
TTAAACTAAGTGAATGTTGCAATGATGAAGTAATCTCAATCTTTATTTCCAGTCATGTGCGTGTCCAAGTACGTCACACTCGAATAAAGGTGCTATACAATTACAATCATCACACTGTGGGCATGCACTTGGGGAAAAGAGTTGAGAGGAAAAAATGACAAAAATACTCTACTCTAACATTAAACTAACCTTCCTAACTCCCTACATCTACATGTGTATTTATAGGCTCATAGAGGAGTTATGATATCGCATATTTGATATCTCAAGCCAAGTCGCAACATCGCTTACCCGATATCACGTATGCAATATCGCGAGTGCGATATCAGGGCCTAATGAATCACAATTCATCAACTAGCAATGTACACTTGGAGGCATTATTCCAGGTAGCTTGCCTTAGCCTTAAAAAATATAAAATATTGATTACACTAAATACATGATTCTTTAATTTGCTATCATCATGATTAAGTAAGATCACATGTATTAAATAATAAGTTTATGTTAAATTTAATTTTTAATGATAAGTTAAACAATATTAAAATACTAGCATCAAGAAAAGTTATTGATTGAAATAACTTATATGGATATATACTTAAATGGGAAAGTTTACTAGTATGAAATGCCATATGGAAGAAGTTTAAAAATCTAGTTATACAAGGAGGGTTAGAAAATAAATGGTTCATCTATAAGGTAACTATACTCTTTAAAAATGAGGTAAACAAAGATCTAAATAATTATATATGCATTATAACCAACAATATTTTTGCCAAAATTTGACCAATTGTTCTTAAACCTACGCTTGGAAAATAAGCTAAAGAAAATAAAATATACACAATCTTCTAAGAAATATTTAGGCAGTAATATTCTACCATAGATCATGTCTTCTCTTTAAAATATCTCATTAATAGAGCAAAAGGTCCATATAAGAAAACATTTATCTACTTTGTAGACTTTTTAAAAACCTATGAGTAGGTCATTCGAAGCAAGTTATGGAAACACTTAGAAAATTTAGGAGTTCCCATTACACTATTATCTACTATTAGAAACTATTAATTGGGTATGTATCCAATTTACAATTGGAAAGAAAGAATTTTATTAATGTAAAACAACACGTTCTCTTTCTCCTACTTTGTTTGAACTTTGTGCTAATGAACTTAATGAATGGATGTATCAAGTACCAACTCAATTTGCAATTACAATTAGAAATAATTTTGTTAGATCTTACTTTATACTAATGATGTTTTTATAATTCAAAACTCAATAAAAGAAGTGCAACAAATGCTTAGTACTCTTAATGAATTTTTTTCATCTAGTAATCAAAGTTCATGCACAAATAACTAAAATCATGATTCGTGGCATATGTAATAAGGCACACAATGTTACTATATGAATGAGTAGGTCTTATAAATATTTTACTCTTAAAATACTTTTGCAATTTTAAATAGGATTAATGCATTGTTCAAAGAGTTACAAGTAACATGAAATCCATATTTTCCTTATAAAGCAATTATAATAAGGAATTTATTATGACTTAGGATGTCTAAAATCAATTGTATCATGCAATCATTCAACAAACTATTATTTATGGATGGGTTTTGGGTTAGCAAATAAATATTGAAAACAAATAAAAGGAATTCAAAATCTTTTCTTCCTAGATGAAATCAAAGTGAAGAGATAATTACAATATAATATTATACTTTTCGAAGAAGAGACCCTTAAAATTTGAAATTATTTATTATTGGATAAATACTCCAAAAATATGATGTTGACAACTAAAGAAAATGGATGGTTTCATGAGATAGTTTAAATGTTTAACAAATGGAATTTTTAAGATCACATTCTTTACTGTAATCCTATGTAGATTTTCAAAATGGTAAAATAAAAAATATTTCAAAAAATTTAGAAAAATATAGAAAAAAATATTTCTATTTGAATAACATTAGGTGAAGCCTTCATTCAAAGGTAAAAAATTTGAATGTTACTATTTCATACCATTTTTTGTACACAATTACTAGATCACAAATAATAACTCATCATTTAAAAGTTTGAACCAATTAGATGGCTCAAAATTCTTGTGACATATGAGCATGCAAAGTATGCCATAAGAATAGAATTAAAGATAAATACCACATTTTTCTACAATGTTCTTCATTTGAGCATAATGGACAAAAGTAGAATGTTGTAGTTATAATGATATTTTTGAAACTCATTGCATATACATTTCTACTATCTAATATGTCCAAAGGGTCTACAGATGTAATAAAATTTCAGTTTCATTAAAGTGTAAAGGAAAATTCATAAAGTATATAAAATCCAAAAAGTAAAATACAAACATTTAGTGAAGACTTAGAGTGACTTCTATTTCAAATAAGTTATAGGAATGACATCTTACCTAAGTTACCAGAAGAGAACTTGCCTAATACAAACATTCAATGAAGACTTGCAATGGTTTCTATTTCAGATAAATTGCAAAATTGGTCTCTTAGATGGTTTGAACATGTGCAAAGTTGTTGCACAAAACATGTTAGGGGTAGCTTTACAAAAGTTGTTGCATGTGACACACAACATCAAAATCTAACATTAGCAAACATTGCGACCTCGCAATAGAATCATGATGAATTAGAGAAGAGAAAAAAGAGTGTTGTTTGATCAGTGTTAACAATTTAAGTAACTTTGTCTTCTAGGAAATCACAGTTTGGAGTCATTTTAAGCCTCAAAAACACGAATTACAACCTAAAATCCTAGTTCTACTATCCTAAAATTTAGTAGAAGTAAAACATAATCAAAATGAATCTAAATAGAGAAAAATTCAATCGCTAATGTCCCATACATGAAAAAAATAATAAAATAATATTAAATCCTAGAAATATGAAAAACATATTAAATCCAGTAGAAACAAAATCCCAAACATTTCATCAAATAGTTGCTGAAAATACCAAACCAAACAAAATTGCATGCAAACCAAAAGTACATGTAACTAATATTTGAAAAATTCAAAAGTAAAGCATTGTAATAAATTCTCCCTACTTGCTTGATAGTGTTGTAGCTAAAGACCTTCACCTGAGTGAAATCTCCAAAATCAACTTTAAACCTAAGGCAAAATCCAAGACAACAATGGGTTCTAAGTGAAACCTAAAATGAGATCTAAAGGAAAGCACTTACAGAAGTCCTAGTTGACAGTGTAGATTTAGATCTAGCTTCTTTCTAGACCAATAGGGTCTTTCTCTCTAGCTCTATTTTCCAAATATTAGCAAAGTAAACGTTTGGAGTCTAATGAAAGGATTGTTAGGTATTTATTCTCACAAGGGCATGCCAAGGTTAACCAAAAAGATATCTATGGGAGAAAGCTAAAATTAAGAAGAAATACAATCAACCCATAAATTCTAAACTTAATAAAAATGATATCCTTACATGAAATTATACTAAGCATTGGCCTACTAGAGCACGGACTATCCAATAGCAATGTCTACCCCCAAGCCTACCCAAAGGTCTAATGTTAAATTATAGCTAACCAAGGTACCAATGTATGCCCAAACAAAAATCCATAAGCTAAAAACAACTCTAAACAAAATATATTTACTTAATTAATTTCAAAATGATCACAAAGCAATCCAAACACATAACAAATAAGCATACCTCAAGCTCTATCCTATGTGCCAATTTACTTAAAACTCCAATAAAGCTATTTGTGTGCATATTATAAGATAACCAAATAAAATAAAATATTAAAAAATACAAAAATAAAAATAAGAAAAAAAAAGTAAAATAAAATAAAATACATTAAAATATCAAAACATCTACTAAGGGTAATTATAAGGTATATATCTTAACAACTATAGCAAAAGCATAAAGTACATCATAAAGGAATATCAAAACATAAGATTAATAATAATCAATGAGGTGAAAATCTTCCACAAGTGGTACCACTTTCTTACTTTGAAACAAATATTGGTATTAAGCCACAACTCACTATCTTTAATCCTTTTACTATTTTAAGTTCAAGAATGAATGTTGAAGAGTGATGTAAATTTTATTATGACTAGGACATTTCTCCCTACTAACAATTAATTTTCTTCAATTAGTTTATCAAAGTAACAATTATAAGGTTATACATGTGAGTAGAAAACCCTAAAATTAGAAATTTTTTTCTTTAAATATTTATATATATTTTAATGATGTCTACTTAGTGTCAAGCTTGTGATGTATTCTAATTTTTCATTGCTCATTATTAATTTTTCAAGCTTGTGACATATCCCCCTTATAACACCCCACATGCTCATAGCTGGCTAGATGAAGTGATGCCTAGGATGATTATTAGTAATAACACAACAAAAGCATGACAAACCGAGAAACCAACAACACTTGGAAAAAAAAATTTTGAATAAACATCTTAATATATATATATATGCAAGATCAAATTGTATAAAAATATATGTCAAACCAAAGACCAAGCATGCACATTAATTTATAAAACTGCATGTCTCATAAACCAAAATTATGTACTGCTCTCACAAAATACAAAACATACATATCGTATACATAATAGTATAGTGAGGATCATGCAAATATGAATAGTCTATATAAAACTATACATGGATATATACATCAACCAATCCCCATAGATATCCCTTTCCTCAACTCTCTCAATGTTATCCTACAGCCCTACAACCTTCACCTATAACAAAATAAAGTTAGTATAAAACTAAATGAGAAGCCTTTGCACTTCCCTTAATAGATTGTTAACAAGTACTACACTAGAAGAGAGGAATCGAATACAAAGCAACATAAATCAATAGTTAATCTCACACACACTCTACATAACATATGCATGTACAATATCACACATAGTACTAGCATAATCACTACTAAAGTAAATAGCTAGCAAACACATAGTCACAAATATAATCACTATCAAATATAATCAATCATATGTTCATTGCATCATACTACATGCATTTCCACTATCATGCCCATGCATGCATATCCACACCATACCATCAAACATCACACATATCACATCTTCATGGATCAGCTACAAGATATCTTACCATTACTAAATGCTAACATATACATAACCCATGTGATCATTATACCAACATATACACATAACTTATGTGGTTACTATATCAACATATACAGATAACCCATATGGTCACTAGCATATTTGCACTTAGTATAGCATGTGAAACATTGCTATGAGTACTCAGAGTCATTCATTTGCATGAAAGTCTTTTATTTACCATACTAGTGCTAGGATTTGTGAATCTATAATCCATAACCATTAACCTTTTGGAGGATTGGCTATAGGGATGTACACACCTATGCTATGTATCATTCATAAGGATGAACACACCTATGCACTCCTACTCTCAGGATGAGGCTTGAGACAGGAGCCTCATTGATGCATCACAATGGGGATCAATCCATAACTACCTTTGCAGTATCTCATAACTAATCCATTCACATCCTTATGTTAGCATTACCCACCAATGACCACTACAAGCATCATTGCAAAGACATGTACCAATAATCCATGCTCACTTTAGCCATGACATGTCACAATCACAATATATCCAAAGCATACATAACATGACTGTGTATATCCACATCTAACAATCATATATACTTTGTGAAGACAACACCACAACATGACATAAGAAAATTTCTTGCCACCAACATACTCCTTGAACTACATATAATTTTAGAAAAATGACCACTAGTGTAACCCTCAAAATGATAGATGCAAAAGATTAAACAAATCTCATCATTGGAAAGTATGTAAATAGAAAATTCCAATACCAATTTTTCCCTAATTGGATTCTTAGAAACAAGGTTATGTGTGTTTAAATTTTATTAATAAAATAATAAATAATAATATTTAATTACTGCAAATGATAATTGAAACTACTAGAAGTACCCATAGAGAAACATACTTATAATACATAATATCAAAGTCATAATAGTCCCCTAAATATCACATATAATTTTAGAATGAAGAAAAGTCCATTAGTGAAGCTAAAAATTTAGAAGTATTGAAAATAAGAAAAAAGAAGAAGCTAGAAAAAAATAGACTTACAATTGGTTTCTATTTTTGTAAAAATAGAAAACTTAAATTTACCATTTTTTGTGCAAAGGACAATGGAAAATAAAAAAAGATGTTATAATATATATGCATAAGGTAAAGTTACTTTATATATGGTGTCTTCTCTTCTCTTTCATATGTGGATTTTAAAATTAATGGGATTTTTATTTTTTAAAGTAAGAAATGTTTTCATAAGTCCATTTCTTTTATGTCTTCCTCCGCTAATACCCCTCACTTCGAACATGCATAACAAACACACTAAAACTATAAATTAAAATCTATTTGAACCTACAAGATCCATATTAAATGCATTACACATTCGTATGCTAAAATCACATCTAAGCATCACATAGTAGAGCACTACAATTCAAATGCATAAATAAAGAATTCACATATAAAGTATAAATACATACCAAATAGTTGCTTTGATACCCCAATCCAACATCCTTGCTAGCTTCATCACATCTAACACATTACACAAGACTAGTATATATAGTCATGTTAATTAAGCATGTAAAGACATTATAAGCATATCATAAGAGCCAAAGTATCATAACATATAAAGCACAATCATAACAAACTAACTAGCCCACAGTAACCCATTGAGACCATACATAATATATAAATCATAATCATAATGCAATACCCAATGTCTACGGAAGAGGGGCAATACTCTTTCCTCCTTGAGAATCTTCCTTTCGAAAGATCTCAAGATAAGTTACATGCATCTAAGTCTCCACCTCCTAGGTAGCTTCTAGAGCTCCATGTTTATTGCAAAAAACCTTGATCATTAGAATAACTTTACTATGTAATTACTACACCATGTAATTGATAATCTCCATTGGCTACTCTACATAACTAACATTGAACTATAATTGTATCCTAGAATGATTGATCACATCACATTCATTAAGCACATTACATTGCAACATAGATACATGAAACACATAATGTACATGTATTTAGTAAGGAGGTAATGCCATTTGATAGGCCATCCTTCCAATCCTCTATAGTACCTCAAAAGGATTAATATACCTAAGAGAAAATTTTCTCTTTTGGCCAAGTCGTGTAAGGTTCTTCAAGGAAGAAACATGAATAAATACATGATCCCAAATTGCAAACTCTAGTGGTTTCCAATATTGATTGACATATGTTTTCTGCCAACCCTTGATAGCTCTTAATCTGTCTCAAATCTCTTGAACCCACTCTGGAATTTGCATTAACAAATCTGTGCTTACTTGTTGGCAATCTTCTATAGTATTCCAACATAAAGGTGTTTTACATGGTCTTCCATATAAAATCTCATATGGTGCAGTCCTTAAACTCTCCTAGTAATTATTATTATATGCAAACTCAACCAAAGGAAGCATTTGATTCTAGCTATCTGTATATTGCAAAGCACAAGCCCTCAACATATCCTCGAGAATCTGATTCATCCACTCAATTTGACCATTTTTCTATGGATAATATATTGAACTCATGTTCAACCTCATACCCATCTCCTTTTGAAATGCCTACCAAAAGAATGACATAAATCAAGCATACCTAACACTAATAATATGTTATGGCACACCATGCAACCATACTATCCCTACAAGAAAGAGATGTGTAGTCTCTACTATACTCACAAATGCCCATGTGGTAAGAACATGGATAAGCTTTGTTAACAAGGCAAAAACTACTACTATAGCATCACAATCATTACAAGTCCTTGAAAGACCAACAATAAAATCTATACCATTGATATCCCCTTTCCACTAGGGAATATCATGTGAATGAAAATATCCCCCAAGTCTTTGATGCTTTATCTTAACTTAGTAACAAACTAAACATTGAGAGATATAATCCCCTACATTCCTCTTCATACTGAGCCACCAATACATCTAGGGTAAAATCTAGTGTATCTTCTAGCTACTTGGATGCATTTGATATCTACTTATGTGAGCCTCGTGAATTAATTAAAATCACAAGGATTTTGGAACACATACTTAACCATCCCTCTATAACACTTCATGACTATTCACAGATAATGGTCCATCAAAGCTAATCTATTATCTCAATTCTTAATATCATAGATCATGCAACTACTACTCTCAAATTTTCTCATGTAAATCTAATTAGATAATTATACAATTAATCTTACTAGCCACCCTACTCATTGCATTAGCTACTTTGTCAGTCTTTTCAAGCCTCTATCTAATAGTAAAATCAAAATCAGTAAGCAACTCCATCCATTCTCACTATCATAACTTTAACTACAAATAGTGACATACTTTTCATATAGATAATGCTACCAAATTTTTAATGTGAATATTACAACACCTAATTATTGATCATGCATGGAATATCTAGCTTCATGTGGCCTTAACTGATGTGATGTATAAGCCACAACCTATCCATCATGCATCAATACACACCCAAATCAATCTCTTGAAGCATTAATGCTAACATCATACATGGGTCTTGGTATAGGACATACTAACACTAGAGTAGTTAACAATCTATGCTTCAACTCCTCAAATGCAACTTGACAAGCTAAGCTTCAAACAAAGCTAGTCTCCTTTCTCATGATAATAAAATTCGTAAAATCTACAGTAATAACATGTTAATCCTAAGAAGCTATACACCTTTACTACTAACTATAATACAAGCCAATCATGAATAACTACAACCTTTGTAGGATCCACAAAGATATCAGTTCCTAATATCATATTCCCTAAGAACTGGATCTCTGGTTACCAAAATGAATATTTGGATGATTGAGCATATAACGACTACTCCCTCAAGGTCTATAATACTATCTGCAAGTGCTCTACATGCAACTTCTCATTAGAAGAATGTACCAAGATATCATTTATGAATAGAATCATAGATTGATCCACGATTAGCTACATTACACTATTAATGAGGTGCTTGAAAACTACTAGTGCATTTGTTAATCCAAATGGAAGCACCAAAAACTCATCATGACCATATTAGATTTTGAATGATGTCTTCGATGTATCTTGCTCATGAATCCATACTTGATGACATGTAGACTTGAGATCAATCTTCAAGAATACATGAGCTTCCTAAAGTTGATCAAAGAAGTTATTAATGTATAGCATGGGATATTAATTTTTCAAAGTTGCCTAGTTTAGTTGCCAGTAATCTATACAAAGCTGCAAAATTACTTCCTTATTTTTAATAAATAGCATTGGTACATCCCACAATGATATATTAGGGTAAATAAGGATTCTGTCTAGAAACTCCTGCAACTAGATCTTCAACTCTATTGGCTCTATTGGAGACATCCTATGTGAAGCCTTTGAAATAGGCTTTATACCAAGATTAACTTCAATATTAAACTTAATTTGTCATCTCGATGGCAAACTTGGCAATTTTGATTAAAATACATCAAGAAACTCATAGACCATAGGGATTTATTCTATTTTTACCATATGTATTCTATATACTATGGCCACAAAGCATTCATTTACCTTTTGAAGCATCCTACAATACATTCGAAAGGAGATAAATTTTAGATGCATGGACCTCATATGAGTTTGTACCTCAATTGAAGTACCATTAGTTGACTATATTTGGGCTTTTGCTAATAGTCCAAACTAGCATTAAAGTGCAATGAGTAATCCATCCCAAAATTTACATCATATAATATGATATTCATAACATGCAAATCACTAACCCACTCAACACCTTGCAATTCTACTAGCACACCTATACATACTTGATCAACTCAAGTTCCATGGCTCCTAATAAAAGATAGGGAATGACATGCAAGAGCTACCTCCTTCATGGAGACATACTAGGATTTATGAAGGAATGACTAGCATCCAGATTAAATAAAATCAATACATCAAAGTCTAAAATCATACCTCCTGTCTCCATCACTATGTTTGGTTGTACGCCTAGTGCCTAATCCATTACTGCATACACCCAACCTTGGGTCCTTTATTTTGCTTCTCATGATTGAGAAATAGGTGTTCTGCATTCATCCTGAACTAGTGGTCACTATTTGTGGCCTCTACCTCCTTCACTATCACCTACCTGCTTTTAGCACTTTGTAGCCCAATGTCCTAGCTACTCACATGCAAAATAATTCTGGCAATCCCTCTGCAGATGACCAAATTTTTCACATCTATAACAAATAATAGATTCACAATCAACTCTAGCAATACATCCATGAGATGGTTTCTAGCACTCACCTCCACAACCACAATTTTACTTGGAGGATCTAGGCCTAGCTCTAGATATTGGTCATCTCTTCTACTCTTACCTTCTATTACTATGAGTTGCATCCTTTTGCTAGCTCCTCTAAATTCATAATAACTGCTCTAGCCTCATCATAGGATGTTAATCTAAGGGGTTATATATGATCCTTCATAAAGGGTCTCAAACCTCTAACAAATCTATCTATCCATGTCCTAACATCCATATGCATCTGTGATACATAGCTGCTAAGCTTAAAGAAATGAGCATCATACTCTACCACAAATTAACTACATTGATACTAATGCCAAAACTCCTCGTCCTTGACTTGGGCATTATTGAGTAGACACATAATAGGCTCTGAAAGATGTCAAAAAAATTATCTCATACCACCTTTTAGCCAATCCATCCCTTGGCTTGCTCCTTAGTCATCCACTAATATCAAGCAATCTTAATCAAATAATATAATTCCAACCAAGTCTACTAAATTGATAATTAGTTCTTCAAATCAAAAGCCTTTTGTAACTCCTCCAACTAGTCCATAGTTGTAGTATGATTCTTGATGCCATTAAATGTAAAAGGTCCTAAATTTTGAAATTTCTCTACTAATACCTTGCTAGTAGGATGCCTATTTAAAGTCTTGTACCTCCACTAAAAATGCCACTTCCCACCTCCCTGATAGTTGGAATGGGAGCATTACTAGATACATGTTGCTATAGAATTTGTAATAATTATTGAATAACATCTACCTTCTCACTTGCAAGACCACTATTAGATGTCTATGGAGGCTACGCCTACCAAATATTAGGCCCTTCAGACATATGGATCCTAGTAGCATTAAAATTACATCTACTATATATATCTATAACTTAAAATGATAAATTGGTGAGAACCACAAGCATCATGCAACATTAGAGTGAACCAACTCTAATACAACTATGTAACACCCCATCCTACCATACTTGGCTAGGATGAAGTGATGCCTAGGATTACTAGTAATAATACAATAGAAACATGAAAAACCAAGAAATAAGTAGTGCATGAAAAAACCATTTTGAATAAACTTAACAATATACATATATATTCCAAGCTCAAACTATAAAAAAATATATGTCAAAATAAAGACCAAGCATACACACCAATTGATAAAACTTCATGTCTCTACATAAACCAAAAATCTATACTACTCTTATAGAATATGAAACATACACATCATCTACATAAGAGAATGGTGAGTATGGAAATATGAATAGTTTATAGAAAATTGTACATGAAGATATACATTAACCAATCCTTGTAGGCATCCCTCTCCTCAACTCTCTTTGTACTCTTCTTCACCACTATAGCCTCTACCTACAACAAAATAAAGTCAATATAAAACTAAGTGAGAAGCCTTTACACTTCGCCTCGTACATGATCAACCAATGTTGTATTAGAATAGAGGAATAGGATACAAAGAAACTTGAATCAATAGTCAGTATTGCATAGGCTCTAAGCAACACATGCACATACAATATCACACATAGTACTGGCATAATCACTACTAAAGTAAAAAACTAACTATATACTACACAGTCATAGATATAATCACTATAAGACATAATCAATCATATATTTATTACACCATACTATATGCATTCATATCTATACCATACCATCAAGCATCCCACATAGCACACCATCATAGATCAACCACAAAATTACTATAACCTATAAGTTGATGCTAACATATATATAACCCATGTGGTTACTATACCAACATATCCACATAATTGAAGTGGTCGTTCTACCAACATATACATATAACCCATATGTTCACTGGCATGTTCACACTTAGTGTAGCATGTGAAACATTGCAATGAGTACTCATAATCAGTCATTTGCTTATAGCCCTTTTATTAGTCTTTTGTTTATCCAACTAGTGCTAGAGTTCATCAACATATGACCTACAACCACTAGCCTTCTAGAGGACTAGCTATAGGAACATACACACCTATGCCACGTACCCCACTCTAAGGATAAGGCTTGAGCCAAGAGTGTCACTAATGCATCATAATGGGGGTCAATCCATAACTACCTCCATAGTAACTCATCACCAACTATTCCACATCCTTATGCTAGCACCACCTACCAATGATTGCTACAAGCATCATTACGAAGACATGTGCTAATAATCCAAACTAGCTTTATCCTTCACATGTCATAATCACAATATATTTTAAGCATACATAGCATGTCCACATCTATCCATGTCTAATAGTTACACCTACTTCATGAAGATAACATCACAACATAACATAAGAAATATTCCTACCACTAGCATACTCTTTGAACTATATATAATTTCATAAAAATGATCATTAGTATAACCCTCAAAATGATAGATGCCAAAAGATTAAATAAATCCCATAATTAAAAAGTACATTAGAAGATGATTCAAATGATATCAATTTCACCTCAATTAGATTCCTGAAAATAAATTTATGTGTATTTAAATTTTATTAATAAAATAATATTTAATGATTGCAAGTGATTATCAAAACACTTGAAAATAAAGATACTCATAATACATAATATTAAAGCCATGCTAGTTCCCTTAACATCGTATCTAATTTTCCATAAGTCCCAAATCATTACATTCATCACATATCTATTTATAAATAATCCACAAAAATAACTACAAATTTTGGATAATTTATGAAACAATTCCTTCAAACTCAATCTTTAAACTATATGCCTCACATGCCAACACTTTATGATTGTATTCACTAATATAGCCCAAAATTACAATAAAAAGGTAAAGACATCCCACCAATTAAATATGCCAAAGTAAAAAGCTAAAAATAAACATAAAACCCTTAGAAATCCAACAAGATATGGTTTCACTCCAAACAAGTCCTATATCCACGTATGCACAATCAAAGGAATTCCAAATCCAAGTTTAGATTGAGAAAAATCCATCTGTGAAGCTAAAAATTTAGAAGTGTTGAAAATAAGGAAATAAAAGAAGTTTAGGGGAAAAAAAGACTTAGAAGCAGTTTTTGTCTCTATAAAAATAAAAAAACCCAAATTCATTGTATAATTGGTGCAACAAGCGGTTGAAAATTAAAAAACGATGTTAGAATATATATGCATAACATAAAGTTACTTTATATATGCTACCTCATCCTTAGATACATTTACTCATCCTTAGATACATTTATATATCTAAGGATGAGTAAATATATCTAAGGATGAGTAAATGTATCTAAGGATGAGGATGAGTAAATGTATCTTGTTCATGTTTGGTTTTAGGCATTTTTTACATCAATTTAGTGGATCATAGTTGAGCATTACATATCTATTGAGTTGATGTTAGGTTCAGTGGACAATCTAGAAACATCCAAGAGTTTTTTGGACCTTAATATAGGTTGGAATATTGCTTGGACAGTAATCATGAGTTAACCATGGATTATAATTTGAGTTTCAACCTTGACCACAATTCGTGATGGGGTCATCATTAGCCTTAGGGACTAAATATGGAAAGATAAGTTCTAGTTCTATGTTTTTTAAAAAAATTGAATAAAATATGGGTTGTGGTGGGGTTTTGGTAGGGCACCATAGGTTGCAATGAAATCATGGTGTATTATTTGGACTAGTTTTGAAAACATTAGTCAATTTAACTTTATTTCTTGAAAGACTACATAAACCACAGGTGATGATGAGGTTGAGGTCAACTTCCCATAGGTCATTGTAAAGTTGTGATCAACTATTTTTGTTGTTTCTTGGATTTTGTAAAATTTCTTAAAATTGGAATTTTATTATTAGGTTAAGTTTAGTGTCATGTATGTTTTGGGTTTTTTCAATGCTAAGTATTATCACTTTCAATTCATCATTTTTGAGGTTGATGAGCGACAAGGTAACCCTATGTCCAACCATACGAATCATAATGCGTTCATGCACAATCCAGTCAAATTCCATGGACTTTATCATTTCCAGTGCACTAGTTCTTTAGGAAGTGAATCTAGCCTTAAGGTCAATTGTTGTCTTCCAAATTACACTTGTGAGGTTTGTTGGTATGGTTAAGTGTAACTGAGGCATCCAATTTTTATCATTTTATGTTTTATAGTTTGGTGCTCAAAATGTGGAAAAAAAGAAATTTAATTAACTAAACTAAATTAACTAATCAACTAGCATTTAACTATTCCTAACATAAGCATCCAATCCCACTTTCCGTACACATGTTAAACCCACGCATTCGCTGCTGGGTGACCAAGCACTACGCTACTGGGCGTACCAAGCAATAATGTTGTTGGGATTGCCAAGTAAATATGTGTTACGCTCGAAGTGGTTGTACTTATGTGTGTAATCTATCTAGCTTAATTGCTTCATTAATGTAATAACTAGAAAATATTTAATAACTAATGGAAAACATTTGATAAATAATTAAAAATAATGAATGCATAATTGAAATAGCTAATCTATCCAAAGTGTCTTAAGGTTTATCAAAAAGCTCATCTTTATTGCTGCACACACTATCATGCTCAGGTACAACAATGCTTGAATAAAGATTCGTACACTCAATGACTCTTGTTGCAAGCACTCAAGGAAAAATTCTAACTTTCAAATGGAAAAACTGCAAGAGTTTCATTGTAACTATAATATCTAATTTCCATAAATGTAGCTGCAAGCACATATTTATAGCTGTAAACCAACACTATGTCAACAAGGCCTTGTCGATGCATGGTAAGATGCATCAACGAGGCCTTGTCGACACATGATAAGATGCATCAACAAAGCCTCATTGACGCAACCAACTAAATGTGACTCATCATACTCTCAAGATTGAATGAAAACTTGTCCTTGAGTTCTTTTACAAAATTGGAAAGGTATGGGATTATTGACTAACTTTTCTTCAAACAAAACAAATTGACTGACTTGACAAAAATGGAGTGCCTAGGTGTATGAATCCACACATTACAAAAAAATGGTGGTGTTCAAGACAAAAAATTGAACACAATGACATAACTCTTCAAAATTGGATAGCACGTTCCTTGATGGTGTGAAGCTTGTTGGAGAAGATCAAATGGTCCCAAGTGATGGTGGCTCCTGAGGCTTCAAGGGACCTTCACCAGCTTCATGCATGGGCAATTGAGGTGGTTGCAACTACCCTGCTACTACTATAACTTCAAGCAGAAGGAAAAAAGCATCCAACAGTGTTTTCATCTTCTCCTCCTTACTCCTAGATGCCCTGACTGTGTCTTTCAGCTCTTGGTAGTCATTTATTCTTCTAGCTAGGTTCTTAATGATTGATCATTGGTCTCTAAATCATGCTCTGAGAACTTCGAGTTTAGTGTTTATAGTCTCAAGCTTCTACTTGGCATCCTTGTGGTGCTTGAACTTTGCCTTGTATAATAGATACAAGTTAGCCACCTACTGTTCTAATTCTATCCGTAGCCATCTAGCACTTAGCATTGTCAATTTTGTATATCGGAGATTGGCCAAATCTATATACTCTATCATCTCTTTGATTTGCAACTCCTTCAAGTGGATTTTTACTTTGCTGTAGGTGTCAATCCCATCAACGATCAGCTGCCATGTTTCTCTTCCTTGTTGGAGTTGTTGGAGGGATTCATTCATCTTTGCCTTTGCCATTTGAATGTGTTTCTCATTAATTTCTTTTCACAAGCCAACCTGGTCCCTATTGTGATTCTTCACTTTCTCAAATTTTAGGGTCTCATTCTTCCAAGCAACAATTTCAATGGAAAATTTCTAGTGCAAGGCATATACTTCCTTCATTGATAGATTTCAATTCTCTATGGCCAATTTCCTTAGTTCAATGTTCACCCTAGCAAGCTACTCCTATTGTTGATGACAAAATTCTTGCATTTGGTCCTTTTGTGCATCAACATTTCACAAGTGATAATTTTGTGCGGTCAGGGCTTCATTCTCCTGGCATATTTGATTCAAGCCCTTTTGAATTAAATATGTTTAAATTTTACCTATGGATTGTTTGAAGATGGTTGTAACTACCTCCTCCTCAACCTTCTAGAATCATTCTTGAAGTTGTTTGAAAGATTCATCTCTTGTTACTGCTAGGCTGAGAATCGCAGGATCCACAAGTCAGGCATGAAGTTTGGAAACCTTCGTGGCCAAGCGTTGATTTTTTCTTGAGCTATTTTTAGCTGTCCTTCCAAAATAATGCATCTACCCCTTGTGTTTAGTAGCTCCAACTAGGTTGTAGTCATGTTCTTTGGAAGATCAAAGATGTCTGAAGTCAGTTGCCTAGTTTCCACTAGTCATTCCAGCAACTTTTCATGTTGGGTTGTGTCTCACTTTCTACTAATCGTTCTTGCAGACATCTGCACATCTTGAAGTGTAGATACATCTAGTATAGACACCATGGATGCATTCAATGCTTCATCTACATAATCAACCACCAATTCAACTTTTATTTCCTACCCTTGGTGCTCCATCACCAAGACAGTTGTCCCTTTTCCTTCCTCCAACTGCACCAAGAAAGTGGCAACATTCCCAAATATTTCTAAGAATATATGGTATGTTGATAGTGACACCATCACCTCTCAAGCATTGGGATCTGACCTCACAGGTAGTTACATTCGTTGGATAGAAAAGATTAGACCACCCCTCTCCATCTAGCTAATTGTTCGAGCCACCTCGTTAAGGTGACTCATCGTTGGCCGATACATAGATGGATCTATCCCACTCATTCCTACTCGTTGCTCTTGTTCACTCAAGATCTATTTTTAGATTTTTCACAAGCATTCAATGACTATGTGAGCCTCCAATGTTGTTTCCTAAGTGGATGGTGGTGGTGACTACTCCTCTTGTTGGGTTGTGACTGGCATTTTGTCTTTCAAGAACTCTAACCATGAGGCCAAAGGAGCATGCTTGAGGGTATCATTAGAATAGCGAAAAATGCCTACCCTTTTGCAAAGTTTCTTGATGAGGCACAGAAAGGGCAGGGTCTTCCTTCCATGTTCATTTTCTTTGAAGAGCTTCTCAATCTCTAAGTAGATCAAATATGGAAGGTTGATAGGAAATTTCCTACTTAGATAAATGCATGCTTGAGTGGAGAAGGTGATTACCTTGCTTGACCTCTCTATTGGATTGAGGTGATAAGTTATAATCTTAAATTAAATTCACTCCACCGGTGTGAGTGCACCATACTCCTCATAGTCAACCCCGTAACATTACTGGGTCCACTCCCTCTTGGCCTCAAGATTGCCTTTTATGGATAATTCTACCAGCTATGTTCTAGTGTGAGGCAACCTAAGTACATGTGCAATAGCTTTTGCCGAGTAGGACACTTGAATGTCCTTGATTTTGACAACGGACCTTGGCCTTCGACTACTCCAAAAGAGATATGTCTCTCCCATGTACCATTCCCCACTAGACATGATGATTGGCCACATGGGAGAGGCTTGTAGTTATGTCTTTACATCCTCTAAAGCTTTCTCCAAAAATGGCCCAAAATTGGTCTCTTGAAGAACTAATCGTTGGGTTTGTTGGGACTTGATGATGTCCAAGTAGGCTTGAGTTAAGGTGACCTCAAGCCTTGGCATGGGTCCAGGCACCTCTCCTCTTTGGGGTTGTTCTATGAGTACTTCTTCTTCTAAGATCTATTGAATAGATTTCACTTGGAGCTCCTCACAAAGAGGTCTTGTTGCATGGGTTTCTTCTAGTAATTCTTGGCCTTGTTCTTGTTGGCCCCTTCCAGCTCTAGGTCGTTTCTCCTGTGGTTGTGAGGGTTCTCCTTCCTACGAGCATTCATGTTTTGGTGCCATCTGTAATCACAATGAGATCATGGATTAGCAATCATTGTGTAACCTTAGAACAATTGGAATACCTTATCTCTTAAATATTGTTACACTTTAACTAAGTTATGATTATGGTTGATTTAATTACTCTAATTATTATTTTATTTATGCATTATCATTAATAAACCATCCCAAAGGTTGTTGAAAGGATTAATGTTTGAAAAAATTGATGTTTCTATGTTATTAACCCTTTGGGGAGTTAGGAAAATTTTCAAAAAAATTTCATCAGAAACCTTAAGGTATATGGCCCCCATGATAAAGATCTTACCTTCAGTAAGTGTACGGTTGAAAAATGAAGTGATTTAGACAAACAGTTAGGAAGTTATGAGCTTTGGAAGGTTTTGGGCTCTGAAAATTTACAAAAACTTCTTGTGTGTTATGAGGCAAATGTTAAAAATTCCTAACCGGTAGGTGGTATGTATAGCATGTATGCACTACATTGACAAGGCCTCGTCGATGTAGCCATTGACCACCATTGACTTTGGTCAAACTTTTAAAATACAAGGAATTTTCGGATGAAATTGGGAGCAAATGAAAGCTTAAAGGACCAAGAACAATATGAAAACATGAGAAGAGGGTGTTGAAGCTCATAAATTTGGAAAAATGGAGAAAATTTGATTTAGTGGATGAATGAAATGAAAGATTAAGGAGCACTAAGTGGAATACTCAATGGAATATGCAAAGGGTACGATTGTGGCAATATCAAAGGTAAGGAACCTTATCTAATCAAGCCAAAATCTATGCAAGTGGGGTCCTCCCCATAGCAAGCTTATGTCCTTTTTGCCCTTGCATAACCTCAACTAAGGAGTTCATGGATCCCATAGTCAATTTAATGATCATGACAAGTTAAGGACCAACCTAGAAGAATCTACCCAAGAATCCCAGCACATCAAACCAAAACATAAAACATAACACAGAACATGGTAGTGAGGTGAGTTATGGCAACATGGATGGATGATAGAGGATGTGGAATGGAGTTTCAAATTGAGTTCATAAGATCTCCCTTGAGGAATTTTTGGTTAAAATGACCCAAGAAGATCCATCCTTAGTCCAAACCAAAACCAGCCACCTTCAGTGACTTCACATTGCCAGTCTAAGACTGATCCACTTACTCAAGACATGAGAGTGCTTCTACAAAACAACCACTATTCCAAAAAAAGAAGAAAAGAGAAGTAGGAAGTGAGAGAGAGGGCCTTAGTTAGAGGGAACCTTTAGGCATAGGTGCATGTTGTTCGAGTCCCATAACCAGTGCTTGTAGCTTGTTTATTTGTCCAAGGGATGTGCTTTGAATTCCCATTATAATTTTTAGAAATGGGAACCACACCATGCAAGGACTTATTTGTGTCAAAGGGGTGTACTTTGAATTCCTATTGGTTTTTTTTTTTTGAATGGAAACCACACCATGCAATGACATTATTTTAACTTCCTTTACTGGGTGGTTTGGAATGGTAAGAAGTTCGTTAAACACACTGAAGCACTCAAGCAAGTAGAAGAGTACAAAGAGTAGAAGAGTACAAAGAGTATTGAGTCCCCTTGAAGTCATACCCTTTACAAACCTTTGAATCCTTCCTAATTCTAGAACTACCAAGGTCACCAATTGATTAAAATTTTCTTTAATGGAAGGGACCTCAAATTTCTAGAACAAGGAAAACCATAGAGTTTGGGCTATCAAGTTTTGATGTGGATTCGCTTCCTATTCATGAAAAATAAACCATGTCAAAGTCATTAAAGATCANGAAGAGTACAAAGAGTATTGAGTCCCCTTGAAGTCATACCCTTTACAAACCTTTGAATCCTTCCTAATTCTAGAACTACCAAGGTCACCAATTGATTAAAATTTTCTTTAATGGAAGGGACCTCAAATTTCTAGAACAAGGAAAACCATAGAGTTTATTGGATGGGTGGATGATGTGGATTCACTTCCTATTCATGAAAAATAAACCATGTCAAAGTCATTAAAGATCAAAATTCAAAAATAGAAACCAAACATCGACAATCAAAACCTTAAGCACAAACCATCATTAGTAAACAACAATAGTGACACTGTGTCCTATGATAATAAAGCATTGTTTATTAGCAAAAATGAGAAAATATCACACTTGAATAAAAAAACAAAGTAAAATATATAAGAAAGTGTAAAATAGTTAAGAAGGTTCAAAGGTACCAAAGATGGTGTAAAATTAGAAAAATTTGAAAAATCAAGAATTTTTAAAATAAATAATTTGTAAAAATTAAAAACATGAAAAAAAAAGGTAGAAAAATTGAGAAGCCAAATGGATTGTTAACATGAATGGCCATAGCCTCCATGACTGAGTTGAAAAGAGGAGATCCAAAAAATAGAACGTGGTTGTCCATCCATTGAGGCAGTATTTGCACTGGCTTATCTTGGTTCGAGGAAAGGTTTTATTTGTTGGATGTTGACCAACTACTTTTTATTTGGGCTATCAAGTTTGTAGATTATCATGGTTCCAAAGGGAAAGGTTTGATCAATTATATAAGGTCCCTCCCACAATGTTTGAAATTTTTCCTTTTGGGGTACATGTGTGGGGTTCTAATAAAGAACCTTATCTCCTGGTTGAAGTTTTACTTTCCTAATTCTAACATCATGACATTGCTCACTGAATGCCTTATTCACCTCATTCAAGGATAGGGCCACTAATCAATTTTCATCTAGCACGTTCAGGTTGATCAATCTTTCTTTCTATGCTAGAATTAGGTTAAGATTTAGATCACAGGTTGTTGAGAGTGTACAAAGCTTGGATTGAATCAAAAGCATTAGAAGTTTTTTGTACACTAACTCATAGAGAGAATAGCCAATACGAAGTTTCCAAGTTGAACGATGAGCCCAAAAAGCATTGTTAAGCTTTGTACTCCAATACTTCCTATATTTTCTAATGGTCCACATTAGTATTTTTGTGATCTCCCAATTGGTTACCTCTGCTTAACCATTGGCTTTGGGATGGTAAGGTGTTGTTAATTTATGTTCTAACTCCAAGCATTGCATTAACTTTCTAAAGGTGGCACCTGTGAAATGAGTTCCATTGTCGAAAATTAGTGAACGTGGCACCCCAAACCTATTCACGATATTTTGTTGTATAAATTTAGTAGTAATGGATGATGTACAATTAGTAATGACTAGTTCTTCTACTCATTTTGTATAGTAGTCAACTGGTACTATAATATACGCCTTCCTATTGGACATGGGTGTGATGGGACCCATGAAATCAACACTTCATATGTCGAAAGGCTCCAATGGTTGAATCCACTGTTGAGGATCTTCCATGCAATTTTTCATCCCCCCATCTCGTTGACAACGTTCACAAGATTTGACAAATGGGTGGGGGCATCCCTAAATATTGTATGCCAATAGTATCCTGCCATCAGGATTTTTATGGTTGTGCATCTCCCTACATAGTGGCCTCTACAAGGCCCTTCATGAGCATCCTAGAGAACTCGCAATTGATCTTTGTTAGGGACATCCCAACGAATCAGGCCATCATCACACACATTGTAGAGGTGTCCATTAATTTCCATGAAATATTTGACCCAATGAAGAAATTATTTCTTCTTCCTAAAATACAACTCTTATGGCATCTCCTAAGTGAGAAGGTAGGTGAGGATGCCATTATACCATGTTGCTTTTGTAGGTGTTTATTCACTTATTGCTCCTGTAAGGAGAAGTTCGTCTGGAAATTGATCAGAGAGAGAGCTCTCCTCCTCTTTATTATCCCATCTTAAGTGAGAGAGGTGGTTAGCAACCATATTCTCGATCCCTTTTCAATCTACCATTGTGAGATCGAACTCCTACAAGATCATGAGCCACCGTATGACATGAGGGCTCACTATTGGCTTGATCATGAGTAAGCAAATTACATTATGGTCTGTATACATAAATACTTTATAACCAAGTACATAGTATCTAAAATTTTCTAGAGCATACACTAATGCCATTAATTCTTTCTCTATAGTAGTGTAATTTAACTATGTTTCCACAATGCTTTAACTCACGTAATGGATGTAATGTGGATGTTTCTTATCGTCCACTTACATGAGCACTACTTTCAAAGCACAGTTAGATGCATCTGTCATTATGTGGAAAGGTCTAGACTAGTTTGGTGCTCGTAGGACTGGTGTTTGTACAAGTTTCTCCTTTAATTATTGGAATGTGTGTTCACATTCCTTATTCCAAATGAAGGGTGCATCTTTCTTTGTAAGCTCTACCAAAAACTTTGTGATCTTAGAAAAATTCTCTATAAATCACTAGTAGTAGCCAATATGTCCAAGAAATGAGTAAACATCTTTAACAGTCTCTAGTTGGCATGTTATTCCTTTGATGATCCTTATCTTTTCTGGGTCTACCTCAATCCCTTTTTGCGAAATTCAATGCCCTAGCATAATGCCTTCTTGGACCATGAGATGGCTCTTTTGCTAGTTGAGCTGCAATTTTGTCTCAACACATCTCTTTAATACTTGCTCTAGGTAGTCCAAGGCTTTCTCAAATGTAGCTCCATAGATGGAGAAGTCATCCATGAACACATCAGCACCACTACCAATATTTTGTTGAAAGATACTAAGGACAAAGTGTTGAAATATTGTAGGAGCATTGCACAAACTGAATGGCATCTTACAATATGCAAAAGTCCCCTAGGGACTTGTGAATGTTGTCTTGGCTTGATCTTCTAGTGAGATTTGGATTTGGTTATAGCCACTATAACCATCCAAGAAACTATAATAACAATGCCCAGATATGGTGTTGAACACTTGATCCACAAATGGCAAAGGAAAATGATCTTTAAATGTTGCCATATTCAACAGTCTAAAGTTGATGTAAACCTACCATTTGCCACCCTTCTTTGGTACAATTACAAGTGGGCTAACTCACTCACTATCCGTGATGGGATAGATGAACTCTACCTTGAGGAGTTGCTCAATTTCCTCTTTAACGATTTGCTTCAATTTGAGGTTCAACTACCTCTATAGCTACCTTCTAGGCTTCATGGCTAGGTTGGTGTAGATGCGATGCTAGCATATCCTTGGATCAATTCCTATTAGTTCTAAATATGACCAAGAAAAGGCTATTGACCATTTTTTCACCACCTTTAACAACTTTTCTTTTTGTTCAGGAGCAAGTTTGTCATTAATTATGACCGATTTACCATTCTTTAAAAATGCATACTTCATTTTGGCTTATAAAGTTTTTAGTTCTAAGGGCTCTTTCTTGAAGTGATCATGGATTTCCAATTCTTCACAACAATTATCATCGTCTTCATCAAAGAGTTGGGAATGAACTTATTCAATTTTTTCCATGCCTTTAACATATGCACATGTTAGAATCTTAGTTGGCTCCATGCATAGTGTGCTGCTATCTGAATCAGCTATCAGCCACTAGGTGCCCTCCTGTTTTTTGGCTGCAGTGTATAGACACCTTTGAATGTTAATTTCTTGTGCACACTGATTGCATGCCTTAATTTATGTGCTCTTGATAGACCAAATCTTTTACATGAAATTGCACCCATTATCACTATATGCAATGCATGGAATATGCTTCTTCTCAATCTTGCCTAGTTCATTTTCCTTTAATATTTCTAAAGATAGGTCCCTTATGTCCATTCTTGCATCAACCATGCTTAACCAAGCCCTTCCCATAATGATGGGGAAGTCACTTTTGCAATTTTCCACTTTGATCACCAAAAAATTAGCAAGATAGAATCACCCACAAATAATGATCATAATGTCCTCTACTAATCCTAGAGGAACAGTAATCAACTAATCTGCTAATTCTAGATGAATGTTGCTCTTCTTGAGAGGTGTTAAGTTCTCGACCTTGTACATATCATGGGAGATGAGATTAACTCCAAAACCAGAGTCAAGAAGAGCCTTACATGACTCATGTTTGGTAATCTATAGATAAATGAGTGGACTTCCTGGGTCATATCTTTTCGTAGGAAGATTGCCAACCTTGATCTAGTCAGAAACAACATGTGTTAGCATTACAATGTGGATCTGAGGTGGCACTTGGTTTGAAGGACACTTGAAGGTGTTTGATGCAGAGGATGAGGATATTGGAGATGCAAGGTGATCAGACAGACTAGGTTGTAAGGGCTAGAGACGACTACTGGATTGGAAGAAGGGTCTTTTCCTAGATTGATTGTTTGGACCACTTGGCTGAAAAACTAGTTGTGAGTGTACAGCCCTTGTAGCATTTCATTGTTGCGACTATGGAGGAATCTCACCCTACATGGATGGAGTAGGAGGTAATTGGGTTGAAGGTGGAGATGTATGTGCATAGGAATGCAGAGGATGATATGGATATGGATATGGGTTTTCCCCTTGAGTAGAGGATGAATGTATTTGGTGGTACTTTGGAGGGTAATAGTGATGCTGGAATGATGTATGACTTGCAGAACTTCTAGGGGAGACGGGCTGCTAAACATAGTACCTGTATGAATATGATTGCCTATAAGGGTACTACTACCTTGGTAGTGGCATTTCCCGTTATTGTGATTGGTACCACTATTGGTATTGTTCATAAGGTTGTGGAGGTGTTCCACTTGTGTAGTAATCTTGTTGCTGTTGGTGGAACTACCTTGGATTGCCTTGAGGATAAGGTAATCATCTTGGAGCTTGCCTATGTGCTAGGTGAGGATTCAATGCATACACTCCAGACTCTTGTAAGTGTGACACCACAGGGCAACATCCCTTTGGATGTTCGTATTGATAGATGTCACACTTAGTTTCATCATTAGAATCAGGGTCCAACACTTTCTCTACTACAACAACTTTGCCCTTACCTCTTTAGTAAGCACATTCAACTTCGTTGTAACTCCTGCGATTATGATCACTATTTTGCTCTATGGATTCTTCAGTAATCTTCAAAGTGTATTAAAATTTTTCATCCAAATAGTCCCATAACTTGTCAACCTTTGCCAAAATATCAAAAATAAACTTTTGAATGGGCAAGGTTTTTTTGTTCACCACTTTATCAAGTGGTGATTACTCCTTGTCACAAAATCAGACCTCTTATCTTCTGATGGAAGGATCCCTATTATACTCTTCAATAGTTTCCCTTTTTCATAGCTCACATTCTTCTTTTGCTACCTACTCGATTAGCCTTTGGATATGATGAGCTCTTAGTTTAGACAATCTTCCTTGGGCATACATCCTAAGGGTTCTTCTTGTTTCTGCTCTGAGCCCATCTATGATGTGGCAAAGTTGTTTCCTCTGAGAATAACCATGGCTAGGGCATCAATGTAAGAGTGAATAGTATTAGTCCATGGTGGCATCCAAGGGATCATATGCTCTTTGTTTCCAGCCTTGGATTTGCCTTCTCAGATTAGACACTCTAGAGTACATCTAGTATTTGTCATTGAATAGCTCTAACATGGTACTCCATCAACGAATAGATTCTGGTTCCAAAGACTGGTACCAACTTTTAGCTTCCTTGATGAGTATCCTAGGAAATAGTTTGAGCTTTTTCCCTTCATTCTCTATGTTATGTAAAGCACAGGAATCATGAAAATTTTGTAAATGCATTTGCGAATCAAAGTTGTATCCCCCTCAAATCTTGGGATATTGTTCATGTCTAGGTGATTGATTCGACTATCCTTCATATGCCTTGTTAGAATTTTAACTACCTTTGCAATGCTGAGCATACTTCAAGTCACCAATAGAGGTTCATCATCATCACTACATTGATGACATCGATGATGATTCCGACCACCCCTTGAATTTTTTTGGCCTTCACGATCATTGTTATCTGGTTGATCACCTTCATCATGATTGTTTCAATGGTGGCTTCTATGAGAACTATTAGATGCATAGGAATGTTTGGAATCAAATGAAGAGGATGAAGATCAAGGTGAACCGCCACTGCCACTGCAGTGTCTACCATCACTCTTATGCTTCTTATAATCACCATCCTTCGATTCCTTGCTATTGTGATGCTTGCCCGAGTCCCTAACTTGACTGCCACATTTTCCTAAATCTAATTTATAAATAGTGAATCACAGGTTTAGGTTCACACCCTCGTCACCAATATCAGGGGGTGGAGAATCTTCATGTTGAGAGAACCTTTAGTAGGAGGATCCTTAGTGTCATCTTGATTTAGAAGGAACAAGGGACCCTTTATAGCTTCATGAAGTTTCTCCTGATGTTGATCTCATTTGCATTATTTCTCATTGGGACAGTAGTTTCAAGTGTCATATCCATCCACAACATATTCTTCATGAAGATCTGCTATGTCCAACTTCTTAAGGATTTTGAACAACATCCTGGGCACAGATCAATCAATGGGCAAGATGATGTTACCCCCCATATCACACCATCATAACTATGCATCCTAATGTAGGATGAAGGTGAAGTTTAGCACAAACTCATCTAGATGAGTGTATACCACCTTGCATTCTTGTAGGACTGGTGGTTTGGTATTTTCATGCTTGAGAGAAGAAGAAGACATTTTTCAAAAGAAAATAAAATTATCAACGTGCTTTTATACTTCTATGTATAGTGGGAATGATATTGACCTTTAGTTCATATAAAAATATTAATGGTATTCACTTAGACCTAAATAGTGCAAGTTCCATAAACAAAGTCCCTGACAACGACACCAATGATGAGCAGCGAGGACCCCTACACCTAGCCATACAAATCACAAAGTGTTCACTCACGATCCAGTCGAATTTTGTGGACTTTATCATTTTCAGTGCATTAGTCCTTTAGGAAGTGAATCTAGCCTCAAGGTCAATCGTTGTCTTCCCAATTACACATGTGACATTCGTTGGTATGGTTAAGTATAACTGAGGCATCCAATTTTTATCATTTTGTGTTTTATAGTTTGGTGCTCAAAATGTGGATAAAAAGAATTTAATTAACTAAACTAAATTAACTAATCAATTAGCATTTAACTATTCCTAACATAAGCATCTGATCCCACTTTCTGTACATGTCTTGAACCCACATATCCACTACTAGGCAACCAAGCGCTACACTGCTAGCTGTACCAAGCAATAACAATGTTGGGATTATCAAGCGAATACATGTTACGCTTGAAGCAATCGTACTTATGTGTGTAATCTATCTGGCTTAATTGTTTCATTAATGTAATAACTAATAGAAAACATTTGATAAATAATTAAAAACATTGAATGCATAATTAAAATAGCTAATCTATCCAAAGTGCTGCAAGGTTTAGTAGAAAGCTTATCTTTATTGCCACACACACTATCATGCTTAGGTACAACAATGCTCGAATAAATATCTATACACTTAATGACTCCTACTGCGAGAACTTGGGGAAAAATTCTAACTTTTAAATGGAAAAATTATAGGAGCTTCGCTGCAACTACAATCTCTAATTATCATAAATGTAGCTACAAGTGTGTATTTATAGCTGAAAACCAACATTGCGTCGACGGGGCCTTGTCAACGCATGGTAAGATGCTTTGATGAGGCCACATCGATGAGGCATAGTCAATGCAGCCAACTGAATGTGACTCAACAGAGGTCATACATATTTGACCATGTAAACCTAGGTTGTACTCATTTTATAGATGTTTGGTAGTCCCTCCATTACTAGGTTTGTGTGCTTATGATGTTTGGTTGCATTAATTCTTGTGATCTGCTTTTCAAAAGTTAGCACTAAGTTGTGTAGTTAGTTGGTGATGGGCACCCTTAAGTGTTACTGACTAACCTCCATTGTAATGCATTACTAAGGCTCTTGTTTTAGGCACCATCCTACAAAAGAGAAGAAATTTTTAATCTCCACTAGTTTTCTTTTTCACCTATAGAATGTTAGAAGGATGTTCAGCATCTTTATAACAGGATGTGTTTTCAAACAATGGATGCTTGACACCACCAAATCTGGTTGAGACCAACAATTAACTCTTGTGGACATGTCATGGTTTTGGATTGATTATGAAATTTGGATCAACTACATGTTACCATTTCTCAAACATTACATTGGGTGTAGTATGTGCTAGTCTTTTGGTTGTGCTTGGTTAGATGGTGATGGTAAGGAAGGAAGTTTGCCTTTATGTATAGTTTTTATGGATTATTTGATGTATCCTTAGATATTTTTGTATGTCATGTGTTGACATGTTTTGCAAGTTGAAGTACCAATTCTCTAGACATCATCCATGATCCTTGTCTTCAATCAATCAAGAAAGATGTTAAGGATTCTAACTCACTTATACAAACTTTCTTTTATATTTAGGTCTTGAAAGCATGGAGGAGAAGAGCCATATGCTTAATAATGGTCATATGTATTGATGATTTATTGTGTTTTCTTAGAATGTAGCATTTGATACTTTTTCATAGTTTATGAATTCTAAATATTATGATGATGGCGTGTGTACCTAGACCATTGAGAATCTTATTTGGACAGTGGTTTATTTATGCTTTATGTCATATTATACTATCATGCATTAATGTTTTAGTTTATGCTTCATATAGTGATATGGATTCTTTGATTTCATTATATGCTTAGGTTTAAATTATATATTGTGACTAGAATTTACATTTATTACATATTCTTATAGTCATGGTTTCATATTATCACAAAATATAGATATTTTTTGAGACTTTATATTGTTCACATTGTATTCCTTTTTATGCTTTGTGGCATATAATGTTTAGCCATAGTTATTGTGCCATGCCCTTTGCAATGTTAGTGTTTTGACCTATATAATTCTTTCCTAGCATAGGATTGAATAGGAGGATGCTATACTTGGTGTAAAGGATGAATAATTACTAAGAATGCAAACAACTTTTTCTAAATTTGGAGCATGAATGATGCTTATTTGTAGGTTTGTACATCAATGCTAACAAGCTCTTCCCAAATTTTCCATGTTCATGAGATGTTCCAATGTTTATTGAACTAACAAAACATACTTGGGTTATATAGAACCCACAAAATGATGAAGAAAAATTTAATTCCATAAAATAGACATAAGCTAAGACAGTAAGTTTGAGAATTTGGAGCATAAATGATGCTCATTTGTAGCTTGGTACATCAATGCTAATAAGATCTTCCCAAATTTTCCATGTTCTTGAGATGTTTAAATGCCTACAAAACTAGCAAAATATACTTGGATTATAAGGAACACACAAACTGATGAAGAAAGGTTCAATTCAATAAACCAGATGTAAGCTAAGACATTAAGTTTGAAAAAAATCACTAATTTATTAAATTCTTCATCTTGACGAATTGACATTAAACCTTATGAAACTAAATTAATGAATTATTATAATCTTTAAATTAATAATTTATTCCATTATTCAACCTAAAGAGTTTAGTATTTAGACATGTTAAAATAATAATTTTATATATGAAAGCAAAAGATTTATGTGTTTTATACACTATTAAATTAATATTAAAATCTTTTTTATTAAGTAGAAACTAAAAATACTAGTATTATTCTTATACTAAACCTAAAATTTTTTTCCTTTCGAACACTATTTGGATCTACTAGACTAGTTTTAGAATTCCTCTTATGAAATTTCTTAAAAAGAATTTATAACTCAATAATATCTAGTGGAACTGAATATGTGACTCTTACCACTAGTGGTATTGAACCATACATTATCATTTAAAGTAAAGCTCAAACCAATTTACAAGCTAAAAAGTGTCGAACTGAAATTGAATTTCTACTTGCATTCATTCATGCCCTTACATTTACTGTTATAGAGTAGCTTTAAAATTCTTGATTTGGTAAGATTCTTTGATTTAGAAGCTTTAAATCATGGGTTCAATTCAATATTGACCTATAAAGTTCTAATTTGACTGTATGTTTTGGGGGTAAATATTTTAATAACCCCATATTACAGGGTTGATTCTCATTAGTAGCAATCATAACCACTTCTGATCAACCGCGATATTGAGGCCGTGATATCGCATCTGTGATATTAGAGCCTACCATGCAATGTCGGATACCCAATATCAAGACTTGTCTCCTTGCCTATAACTAAGAGGTGGGCGCACTTGGTTTTGCAATAGTTAGTTAGATCCTTAGCCAAACTCTTGCCTTTTCTCCCTCCTAGAGTTAGAATTATTTCTGCATGACCGTAGTAGGAGTCATAAAGTGAACGGATCTTTATTCAAGAATTGTGTACCTAAGCACACCTTTTGTACGGCAATAAAGATGAACTTTATGATAAACTTTGCAGCATACATAATAGATTAATTAGTGTTAATTAATGTTATTAAATGATTTCCTAGTTAATTAATGTATTCTCTTACCCTACACTTTCTTAAGTAAATACACTCAGTACTACCACTTCAAGCATGCGTGTAACGCTTGGTAACCTAGTAACGATTAGCGTTTGGTAATCCCAGCAGTGTTGCACTGGTTCAAGATGTGTACGGCAAGTGGGAATGGATGCTAGTGTTAGGATTAGTTAGAACTTAGTTAATGAGTAGTTAAGTTAAATTAGTCACTTAGTTATCTCTCTCCTCCCTTATTAGCATAGAACCTAAAAACATAAAAGACATAAAAATCATATGCCTCAAGCTTACTTAACCATAAAATGGTGACATACAAGTAAGTTTGGGAAGACAACGATTAACCAATCCATCCTTGTTTCATAGAGGCACATAAGCACTTAGTCCTTGGAATTTGATCGGATTGTGCGTGAAATGCTCGTATTTGCATGGTTGAGCATAGGGGTACCTCGCCGCTCATCATTGGCACCGTTGCCAAGGACTTAGTTGTTTGTGTGCTAATTAGAACTTAGGAAATCATTCACATCGTTGGAATGAACCCTTAGGGTTGGTTAAGAAATGAAAACAATACATTGCACACTGAACAGACAAGTATGTCTCCTTCTTCATATAAAAGCACTTCGCCACCTAGGTCTGAAACAGGAAACAATCAGTGGCATAATACATATGACGTTGATCCGCCAGTCCCTCAATAGTTTCAAGTGGTATATATTCATCCTAATGAGTATATACCAAACTTCACCTTTATCCTCTATCAACATGAACAACTGTGTTGGCGAGACTTAGAAGGTAACATAGTGTTACCTCCCAATCATTTAGTTCCAAGCATGCTTCTTCGTGCTCTCACACGAATTGGCATGCAACACTTACATGCAAAATACGTTGTGCAAGACCATGACTTGAGAGAATACCATCCCATGGAGGCACAACATCAAAGGGACTTGCAACAGGAGAGACATCATAAGTCTTTGAAGGGTAAGTGATCTCAGGATATCCCACATGTCTTGAGAGAAAATGAGGGTGGTGAACCTACCTCAGGTAGTTGCCCACACAACGATGTTCCTCCCCTTGACTTTTGCCAAGGGTTTGTGTATCAGAACCTTCATTCCACTATTCATAACCCAGGTTTTGATACCCATGGGCACAAAGGATCTAAAAAAGAAACATGGACACATGATAAAGATGGACATTCTGATCACAATCGTGATTGAGGCTGAGACCACCAAAGAGAAGGTAACAAACACTGTCATGATGATGAATCTTCTTCTTCTTCACCTTTATCATCTCCTTCACCTTCTCCTTCAGTATCCAGATGCAATCATAAAGAAAAAGACCATGGGGATAAAGGTAGGCAAAGTGGAAGTCATAAACGAAACAACTAGGAAAGGGGACGATGGCACTCTAGAGAATCACAACATAGAAGAAGGGAGAGTAGGGAACAATGTAGGCATCATAAATGCCATAGACGAGATGATCACAATGAACCCCTACTTGCTACTCAAAGTATGTTAGACATAACTGAGGTTCTTAGAATTCCAACAAGGCACCAAAAAGATAGTAGGATC
Organism: Gnetum montanum; assembly: GCA_015680685.1. Classification (NCBI taxonomy): domain Eukaryota; kingdom Viridiplantae; phylum Streptophyta; class Gnetopsida; order Gnetales; family Gnetaceae; genus Gnetum; species Gnetum montanum. Next base: position 481,044 of record MNCI01001310.1, read on the forward strand.
AAGAGATTAGATATGAACAACATCCCACGATTTCAAGGGGGATACAATGCTAATTCTCAAAATCACTTACAAGTATTCCATGATGCGTGTACCTTAAAAAATATAGAGAACGAATGGCAAAAACTTAAGTTGTTCCCATAGACACTAGTTAAAGAAGCGGAAAGCTAGTATTGGTCCTTAGAATCGGAATCCATTCGTAGGTGGAGTACTATGTTAGAATTGTTCAATGACAAGTACCAAACATACTCCCAAGTATCTAACTTGGGAAAGCAAATCCAAGGATGGAAAAAAGGAGGAAATGAACCCTTGGATACTATCATGGGCCAATACTATGCACTATTACATTATTTTCTTGGCCATGGTTATTCGTAAAGGGATCAACTACGCCATCTCGTAGATGGGCTTAGGCATGAAACGAGAAGAACCCTTGGGACTTATGCCTAAGGAAGACTATCCGAGCTTAGGTCCCATCAAATTCAAAGACCATTGGAGAAAGTTCCTAAGGAAGAAGGTGAGCTACAAAAGAGAGAAAGTGCATAAGAGTATAACAGAGATCCTTCCCTCCATAAGAGGGGAGTAAGATTTTTTGAGGATGAAGAGTCACCACTCGAAGAGATGATGAATAGGAAAAATTTTCCTATCCAAAAGTTGACATCAAAAGTATCAGCAAAGGTAGACCAAATGTGGAATTCCCTAGACAATATATTTCAAACTATTCTTAAATTAGTAGAGGAGTCTAGAGAGTAACGTAGTGAAAAAAGAAAAAAGAGAGAAGTTAAACATGCACGTAGCAAGGGTAAGGACAAAGTTACCATCATTGAAGAGGTTATGGATTTAGAAATAGATAATGATAGTGGATGTAAGATATGCCAATATGACCATCCTAAGGGATTTTTCCCTATAATCTCACATTTGCAGAAGTCTGGGGTGTATGCACTCAACCCACGATTGAATAAATAGCAAACACCCCGAAAGATACCTTACCCCCAAGGTAACCCAAGACAGTTCCACCAACCCTTANGGATACCTTACCCCCAAGGTAACCCAAGACAGTTCCACCAACCCTTAATGTATTATCCAAGTGGAACTCCATCACAACCGATTGAGTAATATTAATAGTGGTAGCACCCACAATCATGGGGAATGCCACCACCAAGGCAACAGTATCCTTACCGGCAACTTGACCCATATGGATATTACGTGCAGCAGCCAGTTTCTCCACGTGACTCTACGAGTCACGTTACTCCTCAACCTTGCTACCAAGCTCATGAGTATTATAGGACTAATTCCCCTAAGGGTGATATTCCATAAACATACCATCCTTCTCCTCCAACTGCACCTCTTCCACCAATAGGTCCACTACCACCTACTCCCACGATGCAAGGTGAACTCCCTGCCCAACCATAGCAACGTAATGCCACAAGGGCTGTTAACTCTCAACCTACTATTGGTTCTGACAATCACATGAAGAAAAGACATTTCTTTAAAACCAACATTCCAACCAAGCCCTTGTAAGCACAAGTGACTGATTCCTTAGACACCTCAATATCAATCAAAACTTCAAAGCCTCCTTCAACCCAACCACCACACTCAACACATACGATCATGCTAACACATGTCGTCACCAATTGGATCAAATCTGGCCATCTTCCTAGGAAATTCTCTAATCTTAGGAGTCCTCTGATATACTTACAAATTGCTAGGAATGAGCCATGCAAAGCTCTTTTGGATTTAGGTTCTGGTATTAATTTAATCTCTCAAGAAATGTACTAGGCCTAGAACCTACCTCCATTGAAAAAGAGCAACATCCATCTAGAGTTGGCCGACCAGTCCATCAGTATCTCATTGGGACTAGTGGAGGATATTATTACCACTGTTTGTGGGTGGTCGTACCCAGTTGACTTCCTAGTGATTTAGGTGAACAACAGTAAGGGGGACTTCCCAATCATAATGGAAAGGGCATGGCTAAGCACCATCGACAAACACCTAAGAATCCACAATCTTTCCCTAGAAATATCAAAGGAAAATACATTTGGAAAGATCAAGAAGAAGAAAGTTCCATGCATCGCATACAGTGACATGGGGTGTAATTGCGTGCAGAGGTCATGGTTTGTGCAAATTTTAGCATTGCCTACATGCAATCAGTGTGCACAAGTGATCAACATACAAAGATGCCTGTATGCATCAGCCACATGATAGGAAGGCACCCAGTGGCTGATAGCTAATTAAGAAAGCAGTTCAATCATATGCATGGAACCAACTGAGGGTTTAACTTGCACTTACATTGATAGCATAGATGCATTAGAGCAAGTCCACTGCGAACTCTCAAGTCTTAGCTTTGAAAATATCAATTGGGGGAAGTTGGAAATCCTTGAGAAATTTAAGCAAGAGCCCCTCAAACTGAAATCGTTGCCCACTGGTATGGAATACACGTTCCTTAAAAATGAAAAATCGGTAATTATTAACATAAAGCTTGCTCCACAACAAAAAGAGAGACTGTTGAAGGTGATAAATAAATGGTTGAAAGCCTTTGCTTGGTCATATTGTGAATTAACTAGAATAGACCCTAGGATATGCTAGCATAGAATTTACACCAACCCCTCCATGAAGCCTTGAAGACAACTGCAGAGGTGATTAAACCCAAAGCTGAAGCAAGTAGTTAAGGAAGAAATCGAACAGCTTCACAAGGCTGGGTTCATATACCCCATTATTGATAGCGAATGGGTTAGCCCCTTAGTTATTGTGCCTAAAAAAGAAGGCAAATGGAGGGTATGCATAGATTTTAGGCTACTAAATATGGCAACATTCAAAGATCACTTTCCATTGCCATTTGTCGACCAAGTCTTAGACACCATTGCAGGGCATCGCTATTACAATTTTCTAGATGGATATAGCGGATATAACCAAATACAAATAGCCCCATAAGACCAAGCCAAGACTATGTTCACTAGTCCTTGTGAAACGTTTGCATATAAACAGATGTCATTTGGTTTATGCAATGCCCTTGCAACATTTCAATGACTAGTTCTAAGCATATTTCAACAACAGATAGGAAATGGCATGGAGGTCTTTATGGACGACTTCTCCACTTATGGAGCAAACTTTGATCAAGCCTTAGACCAGTTAGAGTAAGTGTTAAAAAGATGTGTAGAAACCAATTTGAGGCTCAACTAGCAAAAAATCCATTTGATGGTCTAAGAAGACGTAGTACTAGGGCACAAAATCTCACACATAGGGATAGAGGTAGACCCCAAGCAAATCAAAGTTATCCAAGGAATTACCCATCAACTAGAAACTGTCAAAGATATTCGATCATTCCTTGGATACACTAGCTACTATAGGAGATTTATTGAGAACTTTTCAAAGGTTTCCAAACCATTGGTAGAATTAACGAAAAAGGAAATACCTTTTGAATGGACCAGGGAATGCGAATTAGCTTTCCAAACTCTGAAACAGAACCTAGTAGAAACACCCATTCTACAAGCCCCTGACTGGTCCAAACCATTTCATATCATGACTGATGCATCCAACTATGCCTTAGGAGTCGTACTTACATAGTTAGATGACTAGAAGCATCCTTATTACATCCACTATACAAGTAGAAGTATTGCTGGTGCACAACTTAACTACACTACCATAGAGAAAGAATTAATGGTTGTAGTGTTTGCTCTAGAAAAGTTTAGACACTATGTATTGGGATATAAAGTATATATACATATAGATCATAGTGCAATCTAGTTCCTCATGAATAAGCTAATGATAATAAGCCCTTGTATCATTTGATGGCTTGTAATCTTACAAGATTTTGATTTAACGATGATCGATCGCAAAGGCACCAAGAATGTAGTTGTCGATCATTTATCTCAATTGCGATGGGACAACAAAGAGGATGAGTATCCAATTTCTGATCATTTCCCAAATGAATTTCTCTTTGCTATTGTAGTGAAAAATCAATCACCCATGGAGACAAACTGGTACAATAGCATTTTTACCTATCTCCTCACCCAACAAACACCACAAGAGTTAAACCTTAAGAAGAAATAACAGTTTCTTCACCAAGCCAAGTACTTTATGGAGATCAATGGGAAACTTTACAAAGTGTGTCCTGATGGCTTGGTTCGATGGTGTGTTCCCGATATAGATCAACTGCGAGTTCTCTAAGATGCTCATGAGGGTCCTTGTGGGGGTCATTACAGTTGGAGATGAATGACCATCAAGATCTTGCTTGCAGGATATTCTTGTCCTACATTGTTTCGGGATGCCCATCAATTCATCTAATCTTGTGAGTGTTGTCAACGTGATGGGGGAATGACTGCTAGAATGGAGGATCCGCAACAATGGATTCGACCATTAGAACCCTTCAACATTTGGGAAATTAATTTTATGGGGCCAATTACACCAATTTCCAGTGTAAAAGCTTATATCGTAGTTGCCATTGACTACCTAACAAAATGGGCCAAAGCAGCTACTATTAAATATTGTAAATCATCCACAGCTACATGATTTTTTCAACAACAAATTGTGAATAGGTTTGGTGTTCTGCGTGCACTTATTTCAAACAATGGTACACACTTCATAGGTGCAACTTTTCAAAAATTAATGCAACGCTTAGGGGTTGAACATAAATTGACTACACCATACCACCCCCAAGTGAATAGTCAAGAAAAGGTCACCAATAGGGAGATTACGAAAATATTGACAAGAAATATTAGCAAGTATAGGTGAGACTAGAGCACTAAACTGAATGATGCTCTTTGGGCATACCACTCCACATGGAAACTCCCTACAAACTACTCTTCCTACAAGTTAGTGTATGGAAAGCTTCCGACACTTCCTATTCAAACTAAGATCCTTACACTATCCATGGCATGTGACCCAACATTGACCTTGATCTAGCATAGAAACAACAATTAGTAACCCTTAACTTGCTATATGAAAATCGACTAGCTTCCCTATCATCTAATGAATTGCACAAGGCATTCAATAAACAACGTCATGACCTAAGAATTAGGAAAGTTAAATATCAACCAGGAGATAAGGTTCTCTACTGGAATCCCACACATGTGCCACAATGTACTAAATTTCAAACACTATGGAAAGGACCTTATATTATTTATGCAACTTTTCCTTTGGGGGCCATGATAATATACAAACCTAAGAGCCCGAATAAGAAATTTTTGGTCAACGTCCAACAAACCAAACCTTTCCATGAGCTTAGGATAGCCAATACACATGCTACCTCTGTTGGTGGACAACCCTGCTCACTATTTCAGATCTCCTCCTTCCAAATCAGTTGTGGGGGAGATGGCCACCTATGCTAATCATTCTAGGCCCTCAATTCTTTTTGAATTTTTGTTTTACACATTTTTTTATGCATTTTTCCAACTTTTCTTATTTTTTTTACACCATTTTTCATATTTTTACTATTTCTTTGTTTGCTTGATTTACTTTTATTCATCATCCAATAAGTGCTCATGATGGTGGATTGAATTATATCACATTGATTGCTAATGTTTGATTTTTACCTTTGAATTATGATGTTGATATTAAGGTATGGTTATTTTGGTAAAATAGGCAATGAGTCCACGTTTTCCACTCATTCATACAACTCTATGGTCTCCTTTGGCTTGGAACTGTACAATCCCCTTTTTCTAAGTAAACTGGTTAATAAATTAGTGGCTAGGTATTTTTCAAACCAAGGAAAGACTCAAAGGATGAAAAGGGTGTGACTTCAAGGGGATTCAATGCATTTGTGTTGGCCATTCTCTTGGGTGCTTGGATGCTTTTTCTTGGGTTTTGACATTCTGACATTGTTCAAATATCAAGAAGCTGAGTGAATAAAAATAAGTCTTTGCATGGTGTGGTTCTCATGCAAAAAGAAAAAAGAAAAAAAAAGTAAGAATTCAAAGCACACCCCTTAGACACAATAATGAAGTATGGGCTACAAGCACTGGTTATGGAACTAGAAAGATATGTTACCCATGCCTAAAGGTTCCCTCTAACTAAGGCCCTTTTTCACTTCCTACTTCTCCATCTCGCTCTCCTCAGAATGGTGGTGACTCTTTGTGAAAGCATTATTGTTGCTTCAAGTGGACGGATTGGTCAAGTGTGTTGATGCGAGGTCACTGGACATGATTTGTTTGAGTCTAGATTTGGGATGAGTTCTACTCAGTCACATTAACCATAAAATACACAAGGGACTTTACACAACCTTGTTCTTGGGATTCCATTCCATTCTCTCCTCTCCATCTTTCTTCCCATTTTTCACCTCATTGCCGGTTTCAGCATTAGTCCATTTCTGGGTTGATGCATTGTTTTTCTTTGGTGAATTCTTGTGGGTAAGTTTTTAACTCTTGCTTCCAAATGACATTCCTAGAGCCTATGAAGTCTTTGGTTTATGGGTTTGTTAGGGCATTAAGGGCATGAGCCTGCTTTGGGGAGGATCTACTAGCATTCCTTTTTGGTGCAACTGTTAACTTCTTTTTCTTAAACATTTCCTGCAATCAATCATTTCTTGTTTCATCCCCATCCATGACATCCATTTTATTGGTGTTGTTGTTCTCATTTTTCTCATCTTTCTTGTTCCTCATATTTTTCCATCTTATAGCTATCGGAGGTTTGCTCTTAGTCATGGGGGCCCTGGCACAAATTTTTGAATTTTTTCCATTCTACTATTTGGCTAACCCCTACACCTTAGGTAGTCACTAGTGATAAATCTCTGAACCAGTTTCTGCCATAACCACAACTCAACCAATGCGCTTCATATCAAGGCAAGGTATCAACTGCACTGTGGTTTATCGATCCTTCCTCATTTATGACTATGTTGTGTGTGCAAATGGCGATCATACGAACAATGGACTAGGCTTGGAGAAAGCACTCAAGATGGACTAGAACTGGAGCGTTTACGAAAAGAGCAAGTTTGGTGGCGTGGCTATGGATAAACAACGAAAGGTGCAATCTCGGCATTGGCGAAAACATGCTTCATCTTCTTTCTCTCTCTCTCTTTCTCTTCAAGCTACCAAATAAAGGCTTGGATGCCATTTATGTATGAGTGTTCACCACAATGGTCATGGACACTAATGTTGTAATATGCTTATTGATCTGTTCACTAGGCACGTTGAGTTTGTCATCCCATTCCACCGTCAATTGTCAATTAGTCAATAATCCCATACCTTCCCAATATTTTGTAAGGAACTCAAGGATGAATTTTCATTCAGTCGTGGGGGTATGATGAACCGCAATATTGAGGCCACGATATCGCATCCGCGATATCGGGTCTGCGATATCGAAGCCTACCATGCGATGTCAAATACCTGATATCAGGACCTATCTCCTTGCCTATAAATAAGAGGTGGGCACACTTGGTTTTGCAATAGTTAATTAGACCCTTAGCCGAACTCTTGCCTTTTCTCCCTCCTAGAGTTAGAATTATTTTTGTGTGCCCGTAGTAGGATTCATAAAGTGAATAAATCTTTATTCGAGCATTGTGTACCTAAGCACACCTTGTGTACGGCAATAAAGATGAACTTTATGATAAACCTTGCAACATCCAGAATAGATTAATTAGTGTTAATTGATGTTATTAAATGCTTTCCTAGTTAATTAATGTCTTCTCTTACCCTACACTTTCTTAAGTAAATACACTTAGTACAACCACTTCAAGCATGCATGTATTGCTTGGTAACCCAGTAATAATTAGCATTTGGTAATCCCAGCAGTGTTGCACTGGTTCAGGATGTGTACGGCAAGTGGGAACAGATGCTGGTGTTGGGATTAGTTAGAACTTAGTTAATGAGTAGTTAAGTTAAATTAGTCACTTAGTTATCTCTCTCCTCCCTTATTAGCACAAAATAAAAGACATAAAAATCATATGCCTCAAGCTTACTTAACCATAAAATGGTGACATAAGTAAGTTTGGGAAGACAACGATTTACCAACCCATCCTTGTTCCACAAAGGCGCATAAGCACTTAGCCCTTGGAATTCGACCGAATCATGCGTGAAACACTCATATTCGTATGGTTGGGCGTAGGGGTACCTCACTACTCATCAACTTCTAAAATTTGATGGTGAGTAAAGGACCTTTCTCAAAATTGTATTAACTTTAAAATAGGATTAGAAATTGTGAGGGTTGCATTACCGCATTTTTGAATAAAATTGTCTCGGATGTGCACCCACAGGGTTGACACATTTTGTTACCCTCATATAGGTATTTTGTTACCCTTCTTAGAGGGGAGAGGGGATATTGGAACCCAATATTTATAGAAGTTCATAACTCATTACTACTTATAGAATCAAACCTATGGCATGAGGTTAATAGAACAAGACCCACACAACTAAGCTAACATTTCATTGTTAGCTTCATATAGGTATTTTGTTACCCTTATATAAGTAAAGGTTATTTTACTAGTCAATTAACTAAAAATAATTAATAGTAAATTTTATATATCATTCAATAATAACTTTTTACTCCAATTGACCATTGCTTTTAGCATAGTTACCACATCGTGAACTCACTACAATGTTTTTAGATTTTAAGCTTGCTATACCCCAAATGGTAAGCTGCAAATTTGTTGGTTTACTTCACTTTCTAGTAACTAAGGTCTACCTGCTTTTAAACTTGCAGGTGTATTGCGATAGATATTGGGAAAGAGCGGAGGTTATTGGATGAACAAGTGCAACTCGAAACAACATTAACTTTACCAAGGGCAATATTTTTAAACTGTAATACAGAAATTTCCATGACCACAGCCTCAAAACCTAAAACAGCTTGTATTGCTTTGATTTTTAAAACAAGTTTCGGGAATTTTACAGAGACCTAAACAACAGTCAATAAGAAAATACCTTCTATTAGTATTAACCACAAAACCCAACACAGATTGCAAGGAAGCCTTCAACCATTTCAACTTCAACTCAGGAGACGGGATTTCAATCTGTTCAGGCAGAGCTAATCACCGAAGAAGAAAACGAGGTATCGTTCCGGGAAACCGGCAACCAGATTTCATTGAGCCTGTCACGGAACTCGAACGGTGAATTATACTGAGCCACCACATAATACGTTGCATCATCAGAAACCCACGCGGTGTTGGCCAGACTGGACTGCAAAATCGCAGCCTGCTCGGCAACATTGGAGTCTTTAACGAAGCCAGAAAACTGACGGACGGCAACAAAATGATTCAGTCCCCCGCCGAATTTGGTGACTTTTAGCCCAAGTCCAGGAAGCGGAGCTGGCGGACCCTCCTCGTTCTGGAACTCCGACGGAACGTAGAAACTTACCTGTGTTTCACCAGATTCAGGAATCTTGGTCAGAAAAACTCTAATTACACGTTTTTAAATAAATAATGCTTCTGAAATGTTAAAATTAAGTTTTAAAGGGACAAGCACTTAGTGAGCATAAATTGAAAACAAATTCTTTAAAATAAATTTAGTAGAAGAAATTCTGAAACCAGTTCCTGAATCCAAGAGGTCTCAATTTCATTACTAGTTTAATTATATATTTATGATATGTATATATATTATTTCACCCAATTGCTTTTTTTTTTGGAAAAAATCAAGCAAATTTTTTATACCCAAAAAGAAGGCTATACACCACTACAGCGCAGAGCTGCTGACCCCACACCGAAAGCAAACCCCACCGCGTTAGTGGGTGATATATCACATCCCCAATCCCTTAAACAGTGGTTCAGACCAAGCCGAGCATGTCTCGACTGTCCCCCCGCCCCCCCTGTTAAGGGCTTTTGGAGTGTTCGTGGTTAGAGCCCCGACTCTCCTCGGGGGTTTGAAGGCCTAGGAACTGCTCTCCCGGGCCAGTAGCTAGGGGACATCGACTTTCAACTATCCAGGCAATACCTGTCATGTGGTCTCTGATAACGTTCTCGATCCATTGCAGCGTCTGGCTGTACGATTGCAGGGGCAGGGTCGGTTTCTCGGAGAGCGATCCCTCACCAGGCCACGGCAACCCCCTGTCACAAGCCGACTAAATGGTGCCNAGTCCCATCCGAGACCGCAGTATCCCCCGCTGGAAGACCATGTCGCCCCCGTCATCGTTGATACACCCACGAAGGTTGAGGCAGTGGCCGGAGCAGCGGGATCGGAGTGCCAAACCACCAAAGGGCAAGGATTACCCCTGGGTGCTGGCCAAGGCATCGCCATTGTAGAGATTCCTATAGGAACTGGGGGAGGTTGACCAGAGTCTCGGCGCACATGCGCTTGAGAAACATGAAGCACTTGAGAAAGATGAAGTGCACCCCGTTGAGTTTGTGATGTGAGCCCGACTGAATGAAGTAACTCTCCACCAGCACCACCCCAATTATTTGAAATTAATGAAATCTCATAATTGATTTATTGAAAGTTGACTCTCATGTTTAAAAAAAATCAAAACCATTTGATCCATGTTAATTCCCATGAAAAAGTTGCTCTTTTGACCTGGCATTATGATGATAATTATTTAATTTCAATGAAAAATTCTAGTTAATACATACCTATAATAATTCCCATAAAAAAAGTTCATCTCCTAATTTAGACCATAATTATTCTTTGTCCAATTTCAATTCTAGGTAACTTGTAGTTGGCCTCTGGCCAAACTTAAATAACTTAATATTATTGCTTCTATTAGTTAAAGTATGTGGCATAGAGGCCTAGTTCTAGGCGCATGGAATAGACTTACCCTACGAAACCTAAGTTTCAGAAGTAAAATTTATTAAAAAATAACTTAGTCTAATTGCTTTTAAAAAATATGCATGTACCTAATTTAAATTTTTAAAGTATTCTAAGATAGGTACACCCTAAGATACATAGTCCAATTCTTGTTTACCGGGTCATATCTAAATAAGTTGTACTAGAAAAGAAAGTAAAAAAAAAAACCAATGAGGTGTTACCAAAGCTAAGTTAAGTTATAAAGTTCTAATCGGATTATATATCTTAAAGTGTATCTATATTACAATTATTTAAAGGTTCCAACACCCCACCCACAAGGTAAAAAAAGGAAACAACCTGAGGTGTACTTATATTACAATTATTTAAAAGTTCCAACACCCCACCCATAAGAAAAAAAATAAAAAACCTAAGATACATCTCTCCTACAATTATTCAAAGGTTCCTGACGCCTAAGGCAAAAAAGAAAAAACCAAAAAAAAAAAACAGAAACAGAAAACAAAAAACGAAAAAGTTGTGATTTAGCAGAGAAACTGACCATGAAGTGGGAGTCACAGAAGGGTCCGTCGGAGGGGATCACGTCGGTGGCCACCGGCGCGGTCATATCGATTTTCCGGTTGCCAACGTTGCCGCCGCTTATGTACCGGAAAAGCCTCAGAAATCCGGTGCGCGTGGCCGCCACCAGCGACGTTTCCGAGATGGGTGGATCCGTGGACATCCAGAGCGCGCTTCTGTAACGCCGGATCTCCACATTTGCCGACGCGTTCCAATCCATTATTTCGTACGCAGGACATTGGACCCGCTTGCATGTTTTGTACTCCGAAGCTGTTCTTAAACCAAAATGGAAATGCTCTTCTTCTTTTGCTGCTGCAGAAGCTGAGGCCCATAATAGGGCTGAAATCATGAGGAATAGCTCTGTTGCAGAGGGATACATGTTATTCTTCATATTTTGGTTTTGAGCTTCTTGTTACAGGGAGGGATAAAGTGGTTGTGGATATATTTATGCAGTGAGTCTGCGGTTGGCCGTGATTTGGCTGCTCCACGCCAAGAAATTTTCGTCCACAGAAACGTTATCGTTATGGGAGGTTTGGGATTCGTGTGGAGTTGGAGTCTTTTTTTTTCTTGAGCGTCGTGGAACAGTCGGTTGCATTTGTTAGGATGAGCTGAGACTCTTTGTTCTGGGATAGGTGAATTGACATTTCGAAGTAGCATGGTCATGTATTGGGTCAGTTGTGGGAGTGTAATGACCATTTTTATGATCCGTCTTGGCAATTGTGTTGAAGGGAAGAATAAAAATTTAATTTTACAACAAGTTTGAGTATTTGTAAGGATCTTGAGTTGAGTGTACGAGGTTAAGTATATGTAATTTTCTTTATAGAATGTATCTTCGTTATGCAAGTTAAAATAAAGCCTAGTCAGTAGTTTCTTACTTTATTAACTTGTATGTACATGCAATTTGGGGTTGATTATTGATGAATTGAAGGTGGAGTTAAGCCTAACATACTGGCTTTGGTATCAAATAATTTTGGTAAAATACTTTGGTTGTTTAGGTTGGATTCATTATTAAGCTTCTCCATTGTGCCTAATTAATTGAGAAGGATTTTTTTGTCTCAATTACTACTCAAAATTGGAGCATTTTTCTTCTATTGATGATAATTGTTACAAATTTTCCTAGATCTATAATTGAGTCTTGCTTTTTATCTTGTTGTAATTGGCAATATAGCTCTCAAGAAGAAATTTATTCAGGCTCTTCATAGAGACATGGAGGACTTGAAAGGTGTCTTTAAAATAATGATAGATTTAAAAAATTAGATGCTAAATTTTCTTTCAATATAGATCTATCTCATGTTAGGCTTAAGCACTATGATCTATTGACTAATGCAGAAGATGAACGAATTCATGAGAATGGAAGAGAAGAAGACGAAAATGCTAATAATCTTGGAAATGGTAATTTCCATGGACCAAGGGTTTCAAGGAGGAGAAATCCTAAACCTCATGCAAGATCTCCAATGGCCTCATTAGTTGTGCCTTCTTTAACTACATTGAGAGGTTTCAAACTTAATGATGAAGATAAGGCCAAACTTGCAAAAGCATTTAGGAATGTATTTATGCTTTCTTTTGTGGAGTTAAAATCCTTTAATGGTATGGATGATGCACATGCATTTGAGACATAGTTAAGATAATTAATAATAATTTTAAATTAAAAGAGATGCCTAGCCACATGAGGGTACCAATTTCTATATCCAAACTTAAAGGAATGAATTCCATTTGGTGGGAGAAGGAGTTCCATTCTTTATTTAATTTGTCTAGAATAATGAGCATGTAAGGGATTGGCTTGTCAAATTGCACAATAGTTATAAGGTCTCTTTCTAGTTTCTATAAGTAAAAATAACTTCTCAAAATTCAACAAAAAGGTTGACTACCACTAGACCACTATTAATGTTACCTACTAGCAGTCATTCCTTGGTAAAAATATATACTTATATTAAAAGATTCATAGAAATTAAATGATAATAGATATGCATTATCGGAATGCACAACATCAATAAGGTTGCTTTTAGCTTTCAAGATCATCAATTCTCTCTTCAAAATTCATTGAAAAAGTTGACTAGCATTGAATCATGAGTGAATGCTATCGCTAGAGGTCAAAACCTATAATACCAAAACGTCATCATGAGTTATGGTAAGGTAGTGATGAGGTCATGGTAGCCCAAAACATCATAAATTAATACCATAAATTGTGGTAAGTGGCAAATTATAGTATGGATAGACGTCCTTCTTACATTTCATTATTTCATGTTTTTTTATTTGATGTCTTTTGTCCTTTATTTTCATTATGTAAATCACAAGATTAGGCTCTTACTTATAAAAGTTTCCTTAAATGAAAATTTTCATATATAAAACATAATGTTGCCAAAACATGCTATAAATGATAGATAAGGGCCAACCTAACTTATGAAAGAACCTTCCCTTTGATACACCAAAAAAAGAGACCTTCGTTCTTATTATTTCTTACTATTCATTCTCAAGATCAATGCTTTGAAGAAGCATCAAGAAGAAGTTTCACATTGCTTCATTTTTTCCTTCACAATCTCATACTATCTCATATCTCACACAAGATTTCTTAAATTTCTCACAATATCTCTTAATTTCACAATTTTAATTTCTCAATTTCACAACTTAATTTAAGATCTCATAGAATTTTCAATCCTCTACATCAAAGATCTATAATTTCATAAGGATCAAATAAGTTTCTCATTAAAAATTTCTTTAACCTTAGATAAGATGTTTACTTTAGTTTCTTTAATAATTTCATACTTTCAAGTTGCATTTTCATGCATCTTTAGTTGTAACAAGTTGCACATGCATCCTATAGACTATATTTCTTTGATTTCTTAATGTTTTTTACAAATCTATGATTAGATCTATGCTTTAGAAATTATTTGCAGTAGACAACACCTAGATTTAGAGCAAAATGATCAAGATTGGACCAAGACCATTCATCTAAAAAAATCATATTATAATCAATCACCTAGTATCAATTCCATGAATCTCCAATGATTAAAAAAATCTTCTACATCAATCCATATCACCCAAGTAGTTTTTGGTAAACTATTCAAATGTGATTTCCTACTCAAGATATCAATCTCCATCAATTCACACAACCACCAATGATACTACAAAATTTGGCTAAGTGCAATTGATTTTATTAGTGCTTTAGTGATCTCCAATGACAAAGGTTAAAAAGATATTGATTTAAATCAATTTGAATGACCTCTAGCTATATTGGCCAAGTTTGAGTAAAAAAAAATCTTCTACACTCACTTCAATAGTATGATCATGGTGGCCTAACCACAAGTCATGGTCAAGTCATGATGGCCTTAACAAATTTTATTCTACTACCCTTTGCATATAGTCTAATTTTGAACAAACAACAAGTTGCAGGAAGAGCATGGTTTGTAATACCATGAGTCATGGTGAGATTGTGATGGCTTAGAAAACCTAAACATAGAAGCCATAAATCTTTGTGTATCTCATGAGTTGATTGTGGGTTGTAGTTTATGCTCTAGGCTTATTACAAAATTGTTTATGAGATTTATACACTATGTATTGAAGAACTTGATTGGGAAATTTTGTATTGTTTTCTTTGATGACATTCTTGTATAAAAATATAATAAGGAGGATCATCCTAGTCATTTAAGACTTGTTTTTTAAAAGTTACATGATGTTAAACTTGTAATTAATGTTAAGAAATGTTAGTTCATCAAGAGAGAAATCAAATATTTAGGACATATGGTTTCCAAATACCAATTAAAGATGAAGGAAGCCAAAGTAAAATCCATTAGAGAATTATTAATTCCAAAAAATATTAGTGAGGTACATTCTTTTCTTGAATTGACTTGCCTCTACAAAAGGTTCAATAGAGATTTTAGTGGCATTTCATGACCAATGTTTTGATTGTTCAAGATGAATTAACCCTTTAAGTGGTAATGAGTGTCAAAGTGTCGCATCAACGGACCCCCATTGACATGGCCTTGTCAACGGGCCACCGTCGACATAGCCCCACCTACATGGTGTTGCCCCATCAACTAGCCCCATCAACATGGCATTTACTGCATCTACAGGGCCTCATCGTTGCAACCCAATAGGAAAAACTATAAATATGAGCTCACCATCATGTTAATGAGGAGGGAAGTGATAATTGTAGTAGAGCTCTTGCAATTTTTCCATTTGAGAGTTAGAATATTTCTCTGAGTGCCCGCAGCAAGAGTCAGAAAATGTATAGATCTTTATTCGAGCACTGTTGTACTTGAACCACACTAGTGTGAATGGCAATAGCAACGAGTCTTTTGATCAAAACTTGCAGCACTTAGAATAGACTAATGATATATTTATGCATTTATTATTTTCATTAATTATGCAATTAATTAAGCTAAATTATACTTCAAATGATTAATTAATTAATTAAGCTAAATAGATTAAACACATAAGTATGATCGCTTCAAGTGTAAACACATATTCACTTGGTAACCCCAGTAGTATTATTGTTTGGTGTTCCCATTAGCGTAGCACTTGGTAATCCCAATAGTGGGTATGTGGGTTTAGGATGTGTATGGAAAGTGGGACCAGATGCTTATGTTAGGACTAGTTAGAGATTAGTTAGGCAATTAAATTAAATTACTTCATCTCTCTACTTTAAGCACAAAGGAACATAAAACATAAAATAATAAAAATCATATGCCTTGATTACACTTAACCATACCTTTATACATCACAAGTGTAATTGGGAAGACAACAAATGATTGTTAGGGTAAGGTTTACTTCCTAGAAGACTAGTGTATCGAAAGACATAGAGTCCGCGGAATTTGACCAGATCATGCATGAACGCTTTGTGATTCGTATGATTGTACATAGGGGTATCCTTCACCACTCATCATTGGCACCATTTCCAGGGACTCTTTTTGTTTGAAACATGCACTATCTAGGTTTAGTAAATATCATTAACATCGTTGGACGAACCCTAAGGTCAACATCATTCTCATCATAAATATAATTACATAAGCACACTAATATTTTATTTGTATTGCAATATGTCTTCTTCTCACAAGCATGATGATGCTAAACCTTTGGTCGCTCAAGAATGCAAGGTGGTATATACTCATCCAAATGAGTATGTGCCTAATTTCACCTTCATCCTGCACTAGGATGAACAACTACGATGGTGTGATATGAAAGGCAACATTGTAATGCCTCTCGATCGAACTATGCCTATGATGCTACTTCAAACTCTTAAGAAGTTGGGCATCCAAGATCTTCAAGAGGAGTACATTATGCATGATTACAAGTACCATCCCACTAAAACACAACATAGGAGAGATCGACACAAGTAAAAGCATCATGAGTTTGTGAAGAGGAAACAGTTCACCAATCCCTTGTTCCTACTTAATCAAGATGACAATGAGGATCCTCTCTCTAGGGGCTTTCAACATGAAAATTCTCTACCCCTTGTTATTTGTAATGGGGGTGTGGCCCTGAATCTACATTCCACTATCAACAAACTAGGTTCAAGTAAAGATGGCAATCAAAGCAGGGGCTTAAACAAGCATCAAGATGATAAGAAAATTGACAAACGTGGCCATGACAATGGAAGGGAAGTTGGCAGATACCATGGTGGTGGTGGTCCTCCTCCCTCTTCACCCTCTTCATCTTCATCTTCTTCTTCCTCTTCTAGTTTTGATAGATGCCATAGAAAGAACAACTATAATGGAGATGAACAGTGGGACAATAATGATGATCATCGAGCCCATAATGAACAAAGGGGTAACAGAGGACATCATCAATGACAACAAAATAATAATGATGATGAGTCTTTGCTAGAAACGTAAAGCATGCTAAATATTGCAAAGGCTATAAAAATTCCAACCATGCATGTGAAAGATAATCGGATTAGACAACTTAATATGAACAATATTTCTAGATTTGAGGGGGATATAATTCTAATCCACAAACACATCTTCAAGCTTTTCATGATGCATGTTCCTTAAAAACATTGAAAATGATTCAAAATTAAAGCTATTTCCCAGGACACTCATCAAGGAAGTAGAAAGGTAGTACTGGTCCTTGGAGCTGGAACCTATCTGTAGGTGGAGTACAATGCTAGAGTTATTTAACAAGAAGTATTAGACGTACTCCAAAGTGTCTAATATAAGAAGGCAGATCCAAGGATGGAAGCAAGGAAGCCATGAACCCTTGGATGCTTCCATGGGTAGATACTATTCTCTCATACACTAATGCCCTAACCATGGTTATTCTCAATGAGAATAACTTTGCCATATCATAGATGGACTTAGATAAAAAACAAGAAGAACTCTTGGGGTCTATGCCCAAGGGAGACTATCAGAACTTAAAGCCCATCAAATTCAAAGGCTAATTGAGCAAGTAGCAAAAGAGGAAGGAGAGCTAAGAAAATGTGAAAGTGCAAAGAAATACAATAGGAATTCCTCCATCATGAAGAGGCAAGTTTGATTTTGTGACAATGAGGAGGAATCACCACTCAATGAGGTGGTATATAGAAATACCTTACCAATCCAAAATTCTATGTTTGAAATTTTGGCTAAGGTCAAAAAAATGTGGGATTTGTTGGATGAAAAATTCCAAATTGCTCTAAAATAGTTGAAGAATCAAGAGAGCATAGTAGTGATTGCAACTGCAAAAGGCAAAAAGAAGCTAAACGTGCCTACCAAAGGGATAAGGGCAAGATTGTTGTAGTAGATGAAGTTGCAAAAAGCAAGTCAAATGATGATGGTGGATGTGACATCTGCTAATATGAACATCCTAAGGGATGTTGCCCCATTGTGTCATACTTACAAAAATCTAGGGTGTATGCTCTACATCCATGACTAGTGATGCAACACAATATTGCATGGGCCGTGATATTGCGTAGATATCATGGCCGCTGCGATATCATGTCGTCCCCCGCGATATCGTGTATGCGATATCGCAGTGCATTGCCAAGTCTATAAATAAGAGGTGGCTCTCCCTTATTTCTCATCCTAGGCTTAGACCTTAGCAAAACTATGGCAGTTTGATCCCTCCAGAGATAGAATATTTTCCATGTGCCCGCAGTAGGAGCTCCAAAGTGAACGAATCTTTATTCGAGCAAATATTGTACCTGAACACATGTTTGTGTACGGAAATAAAGATGAACTTCTTGGATAAACCTTGCAGTGCATGGAATAGGCTAAATAGGATTTCATTTACTGTTATTTATTTTTTATCATTTAACTGCTTTCTTAGTTCATTAAATCTCTCTCAACCCTTCTCTCCTAGTTAAGTGCTTCAGTACAATAGCTTTGAGCACGTGCGTTACGCTTGGTGATCCCAACAACGATTAGTGTTTGGTAACCAAGGCTGCATTAGTTCAAGGTGTGAACGGTAAGTGGGAACAGATGCTGATGCTAGGTTAATTCAGACTTAGTTAGTTAGTTAAAGTTAGTCAATTAGTCTCTTCACCCTTCACCTCTTCAGCATAGGAGATAAAATATAAAAGACTATAAAAATCATATACCTCAGACTTACTTAACCATACAACCGTGACAAATACAAGTAAGTTCGGGAAGACAACGAATAATTAACCTTAAGTGTTCCATAAGTCGTGTAGGCACTTAGTTTGCGGAGTTCTACTGGATCGCGCATGCTACGCTCGTATTCATATGGTTGAGTGTAGGGGTACCTCGCCACTCATCATTGGCGCCGTTGTCGGGGACTAAGTGTTTGTGTGCTAAGTAGAACATAGGAGATCACTCACATCATTGGGAGCTTAAACGAACCTTAGGGTTAATTAAATGAAAACTTATATAACAGTTAAATAGCACACCGAATAAGATACAATGTCTTCTTCTTCTTCTCATAAGAGCATTACACGACCTAGGGATCATACTAGAAACAGTCAGTAGTCTAAAACACATAACCAAAATCAGCCAGTTCCTTAACAATATCAAGTGGTATATACCCATCCCGATGAGTATATACCAAATTTTACTTTTATCCTTCATCAGGATGAACAGATGTGCTGGAGAGACTTGCAAGGTAACATAGTGTTACCTCCGAATCGTGTAGTCCCCAACATGCTTCTCCATGCTCTGGAACAAATAGGCATGACACAGCTCTATGCTGAATATGTTATAGGCGACTTTGACATAAGGGATTACCATCCCACATCCGCACAACGTATAAGGGACTCAAGGCAGGAGAGCCACCACACACTATTGAAGGACAAAGAGGTTACACACATCCTAAGTGAAATATGAGATGGTGAACCACTTATAATAGGTTCTCTATTAAATGATGTTCCCCCTCCTAATGATAGTGAGGAGGTAGGGTATCAGCACCTGTGCTCCATGATACACAACCTTGGTTCTGATCCCTGTGAATGCCAATTGTTCACCAAGGGAACAAAAACATATGACAAGGATGGGCACTCAGATTGTCATCACGATCGGGGCCAAAGCCATAGAAGAGAAGGAGAGAAACATCATCATGGTGATGGTTCTCCTTCTTCTTCCCCTTCTTCACATCATTCACCCTCTCCTTCCACCTCTGGGCGCAGTCATAGAGAGCATAACGGTGAGGATAGAGGTAGATAAAATGAGAGACCTCGATGAGAATATCGAGAGAGAGGACAAGGGCATGAAAGAAGGGAAAGTAGGGAACAACATAAACATCATAGACATCATGAAATAGATGATCATGATGAACCCCTACTTACAACCCAAAGCATGCTAGACATCATGGAGGCAGTGAGAATACCAACAAGGCATCAAAAAGATAGCTGGATCAAGCATTTAGACATGAACAATATCCCACGCTTCGAAGGGGGATACAACGTGTATCCGCAAAATCATTTACAGGCATTTCATGATGCTTGCACCTTGCAGAACATAGAGAACGAGTGGCAAAAACTAAAGTTGTTTCCCAGGACACTCATGAAGAAAGCAGAGAGTTGGTACCAATCCTTAGAACCGAAAACCATTAGGAGGGGGAGTACGATGTTAGAACTCTTCAACAATAAATATCAAACGTACTCCAGAGTGTCTAACTTGTGTAAGTAGATCCAAGGATGGAAGCAAGGTACTCATGAACCCTTGGATGCTATCATGGGCTACTACTACGCATTGTTACATCATTGCCTGGGCCATGGTTACGCACAATGGGATCAACTTCGCCATCTCGTAGATGGGCTAAGGTATGAAACTAGGAGAACCCTTGGGACTTATGCCCAAGGGAGACTATCAGATATTACATCCCATGAGATTCATTGAGTGTTAAAACAAGTAGCCAAAGAAGAAGGGGAGCTACGAAAAAGGAAAAGTGCGGAAGAATATGACCATGATCCCTCTCTTCGAAAGAAGGGAGTGAGATTTTGCAATGAAGAGGATGAATCACCACTCAAAGAGTTGGTGAACAGAAAAACCTTGCTGCTTCAAAAGCTAACAACAGAAGTATCGGCCAAGGTAGATGAAGTATGGAGCTCCTTAGATAGTAAACTTGAAACTGTCCTAAAAACCGTAGAGGAGTCTAAGGAGGAATGAAGTAGTAACAAGAACAAGACAAAGCAGAGAGATTCAGGCCCTGCACGTGACAAGGGCAAGGGGAAAATAACTATCTCCGATGAGGTTGTGGATTCGGACATAGAGAATGGCGATGGATGTGAGATCTATCAATATGACCATCCTAAGGGATGTTTTCCAATCATCTCACATTTACAAGAATCTGGGGTGTATGCACTCAGCCCGAGACTTAATAAATAGCAGACACCTCGAAGGTTACCTTATCCCCAAGGTAACCCAAGACAGTTCCACCAACCGTTGATGTAATATCCAAGTGGAACTCCACCATAACCCATCAGACAACATCAGCAGTGGCAATACCCACAGTCATGGGGGATGCCACCGCCGAAACAACAATACCCTTACGGGCAACCCAATCCTTATGGCTACTACGTGCAGCTGCCGATTTCTCCAAGTGACTCTATGGGTTACGCAACTCTACAACGTCACTACTTAGTTCAGGAATATTATCAAACTTCTCCTCCCATAAGGGACACTCCACATGTATACCATCCTCCTAATCCATCCACACCTCTTCCACCGATAGTTCCCATACCTCCTGCTCCAACAATGCAAGGGGAACTCCCCACTCAACCGCAACAACGTAACTCTATGAGAGTCGTAACCATTCAACCCGCTACTGGTTCTGACAATCACAAAAAGAGAAGACCTTTCTTCAGAACCAAAAGCCTAGACAAGCTCTCGCAACCACAAGTGGTTGAGTCTGCAACCACTCCTCCAACATACAAGGCTTCGGAGCTCCCTTCAAACCAATACTAGAGCTCAACGCATACGGTTATGTTAACACATACCGTAACCGACTGGATCAAGGTAGGCCACCTTCCTAGGAAACTATCTGACCCTGGAAGTCCCTTAATCTACCTCCAAGTCATCGGGAATGAACCACATAAGGCTCTTCTTAACTCAGGTTCCAGAGTCAACTTAATCTCATAAGAAATGTATCAAGCCTGGAACCTACCCCAACTTAAGAAGAGCAATATTCAACTAGAACTAGTAGACTAGTCCATCACCATTCCCTTGGGATTGGTGGAGGACATTGTTACCACTGTGTGTGGTTGGTCATACCCAGCAGATTTCCTGGTGATAGAAGTTAACAGCAACGAAAGGGACTTCCCAATTATAATGGGAAGGCCATGGCTGAGTACAATAGATGCGTACCTAGGGATCCATGATCTTTCCTTGGAGATATCTAAGGTAAATATTCATGAAAAGATCGACAAGAAGAAAGTTCCATGCATCACATACAGTAACTCAGAGGGTGATGACATGCAGGAATCATGGGTGATGCAAAATTTAACATCTCCTGCATGTAACCGGTGTGCACCAAAGGATAACATTCAAAGGTGCATGTATGTAGCAACCACTCAACAAGAGAATACCTAGTGGTTGAAAGCTGATCAAGATAGCATCCCAACAACATGCATGGAACGAGCTGAGGGAACAACTCATGCCCATAATGAAAGCATAGATACATTGGAATATGAGCTTCGTCGACTTCCACCCCTTAATCTCAGAACATCAATGGGGAGAAGTTGGGCACTTTTAAGAAATTCAAATAGATGTTCATTATTTTAGATCTCTCCCTTTCCATTTAGTCATGGGGGAGATGGCCACCTATGCTAATCATTTGGGGCCCTCAGTTCTTTTTAGTTTTTTGTTTTACACATTTTTTTTACACATTTTTGTTTTACAAATTTCTTTAACTTTTCTTGTTTTTGTTTTACAACATCATTATACTTTTTCATTTGTGTGTGTGTGTGTGTGTGGTAATCACCTTGTAAGTTTTTCATTTAATAAGTGTTCTTAATGATGGTATGAACTGTTTCTCTATTGATTTCTAATGTTTGGTTTTTACCTTTAAGTCATAATGTTGATACTAAGGTATGTTTCTTTTGATATAGCAGGTAATGAGTCTACTTCATCCATTCATCCACAAGTTTTGATGGTCTCTCTCAGCTTGGAAATGTACAGTCTCTTTCTAAATAATAACTATAACAAATTAGTGACTTGGCATTTCTCAAACTAAGGAAGGACTCAAGGATTGAAAAGGGTGTGACTTCAAGGGAACTTGATGCATTTTTGTTGGCCGTTCTCTTAGGTGCTTGGATGTTTTCTTCTTGAGTTTTCTTACTTCTTCGACGTTACCTAGTTATTAGGAAGCTGAGTTAATAAAAATAACAAAGTCTTTTCATGGTGTGGTTCTCATGCATAAACACATAAAACAAAACAAAAAAAAAAGAGGAAGTGAGAATTCAAAGCACATCCCTTAGACGAAATAATAATTTGGGCTAGAAGCACTAGTTATGGAACCAAAACAAATGTTTTTCCCTCTAACTAAGGCCCTTCTTGCTTCCCATTCTCTCCTCCTTCATTTCGTCGGAATGCTAGTGGCTCTTGGGTGAAGAGATTCTTGTTAATCCAAGTGGATGGTTTAGCCGAATGCATTAATGTGAAGTCACTGGATGTGGATTTTTTGAAGCCAGACTTGGAATGGGATTTAATAAGTCACATTAATCATGAAATCCACAAGGGGATGTACACCGCCTTGTTCTTGAGACTCCATTCCATTCTCTCCTTTCCATCCTTCTCTCCATTGTTCACCTCATTACCGGTTGTATCATTAGTGTATATTCTAGTTGATGCATTGTTTTCTTTTTGGTAAATTCTTGTAGTTAAGACTTTAACTCTTGTTCCCAATGACATTCCCAGAGCCTATGGACTCTTTGAATGTGCATTTTTTAGGGCATTAAGGACATGAGCCTGCTTTGGGGAGGACCCACTGACATTCCTCTTTCGTGCACCAGTTAAATTCTTTCCCCTAACATTTTTGCAATCTATATTATTTTGTTCATTTCCATCTTGACATCCATATCATCGACGTTATAGTTGTCTCTTTTTCTCCATATTTCTTGTTCTTTTTCTTTCTCCATTCTATTGCTACTAGAGGTTTGCTCTTAGTCATGGGGGTCCAGACCCAAATTTTTTCAATTTTTCTCCTAACCCCTACACCTTCGGTAGTCGCCATAAATATATCTCCAGATCTATATCAGCCATACCACAACTCAGCCAATGCACTTTCACCGAAGCAAGGTATCAACTGCATTGAAATTCATTTACCCTTACTAATATAAGACTATGTTGTGTGTGCAGATGGCAATCATGCAACAACGGATTGGATCTGAAGAGAACACTTGGAATGGAGCATTGCTGAAAGTAGCTATGCAAGGAGCAAGATCGATGGCGCGCTTATGGATGGACAACGAAAGGCACAGTCTTGGCATTGGTAGTAGCAAAACTTCTTTCTCTCTCTCTTTCTCAACCGCCAAATAAGGCCTGATGTCAATGTAATAAGGTGTTCACTCTTATTGTCGTGAACACCAGTTTTGTCTTGTCTTGTAATGATGATCTGTTCACATGTCATCCCATTAGTTCCATTCAGTCAATAATCCCATACCTTCCCAATATTTTGTAAGGAACTTGAGGATGAGTTTTCATTCAGTCATGGGGGTATGATGGGACGTGATATTGCATGGGTCGCGATATCGTATCCCCCGTGATATCACGTACGCAATATCGCGGTGCGCCACCAAGTTTATAAATAAGATGTGGCTCTTCCTTGTTTCTCATCCTAGGCCTAGACCGTAGCGAAACTCTGGCAGTTTGATCCCTCCAGAGATAGAATATTTTCCATGTGCTCGTAGTAGGAGCTCCAAAGTGAACGGATCTTTATTCGAGCAAATATTGTACCTGAACACATGTTTGTGTATGGAAATAAAGATGAAATTCTTGGATAAACCTTGCAGTGCATGGAATAGGCTAAATAGGATTTTATTTACTGTTATTTATTGTTTATCATTTAAATGCTTTCTTAGTTCATTAAATCTCTCTCAGCCCTTCTCTCCTAGTTAAGTGCCTCAGTACGATCACTTCGAGCACATGAGTTATGCTTGGTAATCCCAGCAATGATTAGCATTTGGTAACCAAGGTTGCATTGGTTTAGGGTGTGAACAGTAAGTGGGAATGGATGCTGACGCCAGGTTAATTCAAACTTAGTTAGTTAGTTAGTTAAAGTTAGTCAATTAGTCTCTTCACCCTTCACCTCTTCAGTATAGGAGATAAAATATAAAAGACTCTAAAAATCATATACCTCAGACTTACTTAACCATACAACCGTGAAAAATACAAGTAAGTCTGGGAAGATAATGAATAATTAACCTTAAGTGTTCCATAAGGCCTGTAGGCACTTAGTCTGCGGAGTTCAACCGGATTGCACGTGCTACGCTCGTATTCGTATGGTTGAGTGTAGGGGTACCTTGCCACTCATCAACTAGAAAGAAGGCAAGTACCCAGAAGGTTGCCTTATCCTCAAGGTAACCCCAGGTAATTCCATCAATAGTAATAATATTATCCAAGTGGAGTACCATTGTAACTGTACTAGCAATACCAACAATGGCACCAACCATATTCATGAGTAATGTCACCACCAAGGCAACAATACCCTTACAGGTAACCAAATCCATATGGATATTACATTCAATAACCACTATCTCCACGTGACTCTTCTAGTCACACTTCTCCCTTGCAACATCACTACTACCCTCCTAAGTACTACAAAGCTCATTCTCTACATTCTAAGAGGGATGCCACATTTCATCCTTATCCGTCTCCTATTTTTGCACATGTTCCTCCACCCTCAATGCAACTACCACCTACTCCATCTACGCAAGGTGTATTTCTAGCCAAGCCATAGCAATGTAATGCTACCAGGGTTGTCAATCTACAACCAACTCATCAATCAAGGGGTTTGAAACCTCATGCTCATAAAAGACCCTTCTTCTAATCCAACAACCCTACTAAGCCACAGACTTAGGTAGCTTATCACCTTGCTCCTACTTCATCCTTTGCAAATCATTCCATCGGGTCCCCTTCAAACCAAATGCTATCCAAAATCCATACTATTATGCTCACCCATGCCATATCTGATTGGATCTTGGCTAGCAACCTTCCTTGGAAATTAGCTAATCCTAAAAGCCTTCATATTTATCCAAAAATTGTTAGGAATGAATCATGTAAGGCTCTTCTTGATTTAGGTTCTAGTTTGAACTTAATTTTTCATAAGATGTATACTACCTGGAACCTGCTACCTCTCAAGAAGAGTAATATCAAATTGGAATTGGTAGACCAGTCCATCATTGTTCCAATAGAACTGGTCGAAAACATTATGACCATTGTTTATGGGTGGTCTTATCTTGCTGATTTCCTAATAATCAAGGTTGAAAACTACAAGGGGGATTTTCCAATTATTATGGGAAGGGCATGGTTAAGAACTATTGATGCATCAATGAGCATCAAAGATCTTTTCCTGGAGATATCAAAGGGAAATGCATTTAGAAAGATTGAGAAGAGATGATTTTCATGCATAACGTATAATGATACAGGGTGTAATTATGTGCAAAATCTCTAGTCTGTAAAATGAGTATCTAAATCTACATGCAAGTAGTATGCACATGAAGCAAATATTCAAAGGTGTATGTATGCATCAGCCACAAAACAAGAGGGTACCTAGTGGTTAACCGTTGATTCTAACAGCAACATAATATGCATGGAACCTACTGATAGCCTAACATGTGCCTATGTCTTAGGCATGAATGAACTTGAGCAAGTTCATCACCAACTCTTTGATGATGAAAATGTTGATACCAATTGGGGAGAGTTGGAGATTCCTAAGAGTTTTAAACAAGAGTCCCTAGAGCTAAAAACTTTACCTATCAGCCTAGAATATGCATTCTTAAAAAATGGCGAGCTAGTCATACTCAATGCCAAATTTGGTCCTAAATAGAAAGTAAAACTATTGAAAGTGGTCAACAAATGGCCAACAACCTTTCCCTGGTCATATCTTGAACTCACTAGAATTAATCCACAGATATGCTAGCATCTCATTTACACTAATCTATCCATGAAGCCAAGGAGGCAATTACAACAACAGTTGAATCCAAAATTAAAATAAATTATCAAGGAGGATATTGAGCAATTACTTAAGGTAGGGTTCATCTACCCTATTACGGATAACAAGTGGGTCAGTCCACTCATCATAGTGCCAAAGAGAGGTGGTAGATGATGGGTTTTTATTAACTTCAGTCTATTAAACATAGAAACATTCAAAGATTATTTTCAATTATCATTCATTGATCAGGTGTTGGACACCATATCAGGACATTGCTATTATAGTTTTCTAGATGGTTATAGTGGCTATAACCAAATCCAAATTACACTAGAAGATCATGCCAAAACAACATTCACAAGTCCTTGGAAGACCTTTGCATATCGTAAGATGCCTTTTGGTCTATGAAATGCTCCTACCACTTTCTAACACCTGGTCTTAAGTATCTTTCAATAGCAAATAGTTAGTGAAGTAGAAGTCTTCATGAATGACTTCTCCACTTATGGCGCTACATTCGAGCAAGCCTTGGATTTCCTTGATTAAGTATTAAAAGCATGTGTGGAGACAAATATGTGGCTCAATTGGTAGAAGATTCATCTCATGGTCCAAGAGGACATTGTATTGGAGCACTGAATTTCACAAGAAGGGATCGAGGTAGACCCTGAAAAGATAAGGATCATCCACGGAATCACCCATCAACTAGAAACTATCAAAGATGTTCAATCATTTCTTGGACCCACTAGTTACTACCAACAATTCATAGAGAATTTCTCTAATATTGTGAAGCTATTAGTCAAGTTGATAAAGAAATATGCTTCCTTTGTTCGGACTAAGGAATGTGAAAATGCATTCTAGAGCCTCAAATAGAAGCTTGTAGAGACTCTAATTCTACGAGCACTTGACTAGTCTAGACCATTCCATATCATGATGAATGCATCTAACTATGCCTTGGAAGCCATACTTATGTAGTTGGATGATAAGAAACATCCATATTAAATCCATTGCATAAGTTGAAGCATTATGGGTGCACAACTAAATTACACCACCAAGAAAAAAGAACTGATGGCAGTGGTGTATGCTCTAGAAACATTTAGGCACTATGTGCTTGGATATAAAGTGTTTGTACACACTGATCACAGTGCCATCTACTTCCTCATGAACAAGCCAACGATGAGCCCCCATGTCATACGATGGCTAGTGATCTTGCAAAAATTTGATCTTACAATGGTAGATCAAAGAGGATTGAGAATGTGATCACTGATCACTTGTCTTGGTTGTAATGGGATAACAAAGAGGAGGAAAGTCCATTATCAGATCTATTTTTTGATGAACTCCTCTTTGCTACTACAATAAATAAACAAATGCCCACGGAACCAAAATGGTACATTAGCATCCTCACTTATCTTCTCACTCAAGAGATACCACAAGATTTGGGCAACAAGAAGAAATAACAATTTATTCATCGAGCTAAGCACTTCATGGAAATCAATGGACACCTTTACAAGGTGTGTTCCAATGGCCTAGTTTGTTGTTGTGTCCCTAATGCAAATCAATTGTGAGTCCTCCAAGATGCTCATGAAGACCCTTATGGAGGCCACTATGTTGAGAGATGCACAGCCATGAAAGTCTTGATGGCAAGATACTATTGGCTCATAATATTTAGGGATATCCACCAATTTGTTTGATCCTATGATCACTATCAATAAGATGATGGGATGACTACATAAATGGAGGGTCCTCAATAGTGGATTAAACCATTAGATCCCTTTGACATATGGGGCATAGATTTCATGGGTCCCATCACACATATGTCCAATGGAAAGGCGTATATAATTATCTTCATTGACTAATGTATCAAATGAACAAAGCATCAATTGTCATCAACTATACATCATCCATTACTCCTCGATTTGTACAACATAATGTTGTGAACAGGTTTGAGGTGCCATGTCCATTGATTTTTGACAATGAAACCCACTTTATAAATGCCACTTTTAAAAACTCATACAACGCTTGGGGGTTGAACATAAATTAACAACACCCTATCAGCCGCAAGCCAAGGATCAAGCAGAGGTAACTAACATGGAGATTATAAAAATTCTAACAAGAACTATCAGCAAATATAGAAGAGACTAAAGCACAAAACTCAATGATGCCCTTTTGGCCTACCACTTAACATGGAAACTCCCTATTAGTTGCTTTCCATATGAGTTAATGTATGGTAAGCTTCCAGCACTTCTAATCCAATCCTAGCTCCATACACTCTTAATAGCCTATGACCTAGATCTTGACCAAAGTCTAGCACAAAACAAAAGACTAATCAACCTAAATGTGCTAAAAAAAATTGATTAGTAGTCCTATCCTTGAATGAAGTACACAAGGCATTNCAAAATTGATTAGTAGTCCTATCCTTGAATGAAGTACACAAGGCATTCAGCAAACAATGAGATAACCTTAGAATATAGAAAGTGAAATTTCAATCAAGAGATAAGGTTCTTTACTAGAATCCCACACACGTACCTTAAGAAAATAAATTCCAAACATTGTGGGAAGGGCCTTATATAATTTATGAAACCTTTCCTTCTATGGCCATGATCATATACATGCCTAAGAGTCCAAATAAAAAGTAGATGGTCAACATCCAATAGGTAAAGCCTTTCCATGAGCCAAAGCAAGCCAGTGCAACAAATACATCAACAAATGGACAACCATAATTAATTTTTCAAATCTCCTCCTTCCAACTAAATTGTGGAGGATATGGCCATCCACACTAATCATCCATGTGGCTCCTCAGTTTTTCTATTTTTTGTTTTACACATTTTTGTCTTTGCAATTTGTTTCTTTTACACCTTTTTGATTTTTAAACTTTTTCCTATTTTACACCATTGTTAGTACATTTATACCTTTCTTGAATATTTTACACTTTCTTATATATTTTACTTTATTTTAAGTATGTGATTTTCTAATTTTTTGCTAATAAACATGCTTTGTACTAATAGGACATAGTGGTGCTATAGCTGCTACTAATGGTGGTTTGTGCTTAATGTTTTGTTTTCTAATGTTTGGTTTCTATTTCTGAATTTTTGTACCAATGGCTAAGTCATGGTTTCTTTTTCATGGAATAGGCAATGAGTCCACAACATCCAACCATCCACAAACTCTATGATTTTCCTTATTTTGGAAGTTTGAGGTCCCTTTCATTAAATAAAACTTTAATAAATTTGTGACCTTGGTAGTTTCCAAAATTGGAAAGGATTAAAAGGTTTGCACAGGGTGTGACTTCAAGGAAACTCAATACTCTTTGTACTTTTCTACTTGCTTAGGTGCATGAGTGTTTTCATAGACTTCTTACCATTCTATGTCAACCAATACCAAGAAGTTCAATAAAGTCTTTACATGGTGTGATTCCCATCCAAAATAAAAAAAAACAAAAATGAAATAAAACAACAACAAAACATTATGTGAATTCAAAGCACATCCCTTAGACAAATAAACAGGCTCCAAGCACTAGTTATGGAACTAGAAAGACATGTTACCCATGCCTGAAGGTCCCCTCTAACTAAGGCCTTCTTTCACTTTCTACTTTCTTTTCTTATTTTTATGGAATGGTGATTGTTTTGTGGGAGCACTCTTGTGTCTTAAGGGGATGGATCAGTCTTAGAGCAGCAATGCAAAGTCACTGAAGTAGGATGGTTTTGGTCAAGACTAAAGATGATCTTCTTAGGTCATTTTAAACACAACTCCATAAGGGACTTTTTATGACCTCAATTCTGAATTCCATTCCACCTTCTCCATCATCCATCTATGTTGTCTATAACTTACCTCACTACTGGTGTCCATGTTCGTAATTTGGTGTCTTGGTCTGATGTACTTGAATTTTTTGGTAGAATCTTCTAGGTTTTGGTCCTTAACTTCCATCGACCATTAATTGTGTATGGGATCTATGGACTCCTAAGGTTGAGGTTATGTAAGGGCAAACAAGGCATGTACCTACTATGGAAAGGACCCACTTGCATATCTCTTGGTTGGGTTTGTTAAGTACCTTATCCTTAGATATTCTTACAATCAGAATCTTTCGTACATCCATCTTCTACATCAAACCATGTGCTTCTTTACATACTTTGTTCAATAAACACATTCTCCATCAAATTTTTCAATTTTCAAGCTTTCAAAGACCCTCTTCAATGATTTCATCATATTTTTGGCTTTTCTGGGACTCCATGGACCCCAAATTCATTGAAATATTCCTTGTATTTTTTAAGATATTCAATTTTGAAAATTTTTCCTATGAGCTCCGTATACGAGGCCCTATCGACAAAGTAGATGCATATATGAGGTCCCATATACGTGGCCCTGTCAACATAGCAAAAAAATAGTATATATATGCATGACCCCACTTTGAAATTTTCACATTTTCTCACAAATGCTAAGGGAGTTTTTCAATTTTTCAAAGCCCAGAACCTTCTAGAGCCCATAACTTCCTAATCATTTATCCAAATCACTCTAATCTTCAACCCTATAGCTTCTGAAGGTAAGCTCTTAGTTGTGGGGGCCACAAATGTGCCATTTTTGACAAAAAAAATTTCAACATTTTTTCTAACTCCCACAAAGGTTTAACTTAGAGATCAACATTTAAACACTAAATTATAGAGTTAAACTCTTCCAATGAGCTTCAATGACATTTATAATGAAATTAATTAATAAAATAATAATAAAACATCAATCTACCATGGTCCAACCTTTGCCAAGTGTAACTAATCAATGAGATAAGGTGCTCAAAATATTCAAAGTTACACGTTATATCTACTAATCCATGGATGTGTTGTGATCGTAGATGGCACTAAAAGGGAAGCACACGTAGGAAGGAGGACCATATCAATCAAGAGAGAAATGGCCTAGAATGGGAAGGGACCAAGAACAAGCCTAAGAAGAACCACTTGCAACCCATGCAATAGGTCCTCTTAGGGAAGAGTTTGTGGTGGAGTTTATTTGTTAGATTCCAAAACCGATAGCAACAACAGAACATTCCCACCGAGATGAGGCACCAGTGCAACAAGAAAACCTTTAGGTGACCTTGACAAAAACCTACCTGAATCAAATTAGATCAAAGGAGGTCCAAAAAATAGTGCTCCAAGAGTTAAAATTTAGCCCTTTCCTAGAGCAAGCAACAAAAGAAGTACAGGACCAACTGAGGACCTCTCCCATGTGGCTAATCATCACTTCCACTCAAGAGTGATACATGGGAGAGACATTCTTATTTTGGAACAATAGGCAAGCTAGTTCAATGTCAAAATTAACAACATCTCAGTGTCCTACTAGGTATAGGCCATTGTTGAAGTGCTTGGGTTGCTAGAGAGAGGGACAAATCTCAGTCAAATTCCAATGAAGGTGAACCCTAACATTAAGAAAGAATGGGTGTGATAGTGCTATGGTGTTGACCATAAGGAGTTTGGTGCACTCATACAGGTAGAAAGGATCCACTACAACATTTCATCCTTTCACCTAAATCCCATGGTGAGGCCCAGTAAAATCATCGCCTTTTCTGCCTATGCATGCACCGATCTGAGTGGGAGATTTCCTATCAACCTTTCACAACTGATCTATCTAGAGATGAAGAAGTAATTTAAAGAGAATGAACATGGAAGAAAGGCATGCCCCTTCCCATGCCTCATTAGAAAAATCTATCAGAGGGGAGGAATAGTCTATTATACAAACAATGTTTTCAAGCATGCTTCGACTGCTAATTGGATGCAGATGCTAAAAGATAAGATGCCTACAATGATCATTCAAGAAGAGAAGCAACAGCCACCACCTCCACCTACCACTCAAAAAATTATGTTGGACAGCCCAATGATTGTATGAATATCAAAAATGTCTCTTGAGTAAACAAGAGTAATGAGCAACTATGAGTGGCAGGAATCCATCTATGTACTGACCAACAATGAGTCACCTAAATGAGGTGGCCTAAACAATCAGTCTAATGGCTAGAGGTGGATACATTTTCTCAACCCAAAGAATGTAGTTGTATGCAAGGTTGAATCCTAGTGCTAGAGAGGTCATGGTATCTCTTGCAGAATAGCAATCACTCCTAGAACTCTATGGGATTGCCACAACCTTCTTGGTGCACTTAGAGGAAGGCAAGGAGGCAACAGTGCTAGTGATGCAACACCAAGGGTAGGAGATAGCAACAAAGGTGGTTGCTAATAAAATAGCCAAAATCCTCAATGCACCTATGATGTTTGTACCAAATGTCACTACACTCAAAGATGTAGACGTCTGCAAGAACCACAAGTGGCAAAATAAGTGCAACATAGCATGAAGAACTATTAGATCGATTAGTGGGAACTGGGCAATCGCTTTTGGATGTCTTTGATCTTTTGAATAATATTACTGTAACCCAATCAAAGCTACTAGAGGAAAGGGGCAAAAACATAATCTTAGAGGGGCGACTTGAAATAACCAAGGAGCTGAAAAAATACTTAGCTACTGAAGTTGCCAAATTAAAAGCCCAAATTTCTAACCTTGCATTTCTCAACCTAGCATTGACGAGAGATGAAGCTCTTGAACAACTTCACACTAGACTAAAAGGGGCTGAGGGTGTGATGGAGATGGTGCTATTCTACCAATCCTTAGCAGAGGCTACACAGCATAAAATTCAGAAGGCCTTGGGTTAGACCCACCAAGAGAATGTACAACTAACCACAAAGAGTCATCACCTACAAAATGTTGATGAGCATAAACAATAGTTGACCGACATTATCCATCAACAACAGGAGCAACTAGCCATAGCTAACATAGAGCTAAGGAGATTGGCAGCTAAAAATAGAAACCTCCCCATGAAGGAGGTATGTGCCCTTTGCCAAAAGGCTGTAATCAAGGTAGTTGCCTGGAAATTAGAGGCTCTCAATTTGAGAGAGTCAAAGATCATTACAAAGATCAGGTTGGTCTACAAAAAGAAGTTAATGAAAAGCACATCCAATTGGCAAAGGTAAAAGTAAACAAAATCCTCTAACAACTCCAACAAGGATGAGAATTGTAGCAGCCTATTGTTGATGGGATAGATGCCTACAATAAAGTAGAAATCTGCATGGAGGAGTTGCAAATTAAGGAAATGATAGAATACATGAAGTTTTCCAATCTCTGATATGAAAATCTGGCTATGTTGATTGCCAAATAGCCATAGTTAGAACTAGAGGAGTAGGTGGCCAACTTGTACTTATTGTACAAGGCTGAGTTCAAGCATCACAAGGAAACCAAGCAAAAGCTTATGATGGCAAATGTTGAGCTCAAAGTTCTTAAGGGAAAATACACTGATCAAAGAGCTACCATCGAGAACCTAGCTAAAAGGATGAATGACTACTAGGAGTTGCAAAATGTAGTCAAGGTGTTCAATGTTAAACATAAACAATTTGTTGCCTACTTGGTCAATGCTAAGGAGTTATTCCTAGTAATGTCCTATCCATGGGATATCCCCATTCTAGCCCACATTGGTGATGTTGCATGGACTATGAATGATCCCCAAAGTAAGGAGGAGAAGATGAAGGCATTACTAGATGCCTTTTGTCTTCCACTAGAGGTTACATCTGCAACAAGATAGCCAAAACCACCTCAACCACCACACATACCCAAAGTCAGCAAAGGTCCTTTAGAACCTTAGGAGCCTCCATCGCCTAGGACTATCTAATCTTCTCAACTGTCTTCATGCCATAGATGACATGCTATCCAATTTTGAGTAGTCATGTCATGGTATTCAATTTCATGTCATGGTGTTCAATTTATGTCATGAACACCATAATTTTTGTAATTTGTTGATTTGTACACTTGGGCACTCAGTTTTGTTATGTTAATTTGTTATGTCAAGAGTCAATAAATAATCCCATACCTTCCTAATTTTGTAGAGGAACTCAAGGATAAGTTTTCATTCAGTCATGGGGGTATGATGAGCATCAACGTGTTGCATCGATGGGCCAATATCAACGTGGCCCCATCTACGTGGTGTTGCCCCGTTAATGGGGCCACATTGATGTAGCATTTGCTGCACCTATGGGGCCCCATCGACGTAGCCCAATAATAAAAACTATAAATACAAGCTCACAACCATGTTTATTGGGAGGGAAGTGATAATTGTAGTAGAGATCTTGCAATTTTTCCATTTGTGAGTACCTGCAATAGGAGTCAGAAAGTATATGAATCTTTATTTAAGCACTATTGTATCTAAACCACACTAGTGTGAATGGAAATAAAGACAAGCCTTTTGATCAAACTTTGCAATACTTAGAATAGATTAATGATATATTTGTAATTAATTAAACTAAATTATACTTCAAGCGATTAGTTAATTAACTAAGCTAAATAGATTAAACACATAAGTACAACCTCTTCAAGCATAAACACGTATTCACTTGGTAACCCCAACAGCATTATTGCTTAGCATGCCTAGTAGTGTAGCATTTGGTAATCCCAGCAATGGATATGTGGGTTTAAGATGTGTATGGAAAGTGGGACTGAATGCTTATGTTAGGACTAGTTAGAGATTACTTAGGTAGTTAAATTAAATTAGTTATTAAATTACTTCATCTCTTTACTTTAAGCACCAAAGAACATAAAACATAAAATAATAAAAATCATATGTCTCGATTACACTTAACCATACCTTTATACATCACAAGTGTAATTGGGAAGACAATGAATGATTGTTAGGGTAAGATTCACTTCCTAGAAGACTAGTATACCAGAAGACATAGAGTCTGCAGAATTCGATTGGATTGTGCATCAACCTGTCATGATTTGTATGGTTGGGCATAGGGTTACCCTTCACCACTCATCAAGTGGGATGATGAAATGTAAAGTAATTTTAACTTGCTAAAAGAAAAGATATATAGTAAATTGATTCTTACAATTCCAAATTTTCAAAAGCTTTTTCAAGTGAAGATAAATGTATGTAAGTGGACTTACAACTGAAGGGTTTTTAATAAGGGATGATATAATCTCTACACCCAACCATACAAATCACAAGCATTCATGAGTAACTTTATTGTAATTCATGGAAATGGATTAGTGTGGTATTTAGATCCTTAGGTTTGATCACAAGTTGTTATCTTTCCAATTACTCTCATGATGGCCCTTAACTCGTATGGTTAAGTGTAATTAAGGCTTATGATTGATTTTGATTGGTTATTATTAAAATATTATCAAAACATTAATATTTAATATAATTGATATAATTATAGAAATTAAATTCTAAGCTAGCCTAGGAGATAAAATTTTATTCCTATGTTTCCATTCACATCTTGGACTCACATGATTGTCATTGGGTTACCAAGTGTTTACTATTAGTAAGAACACTACTAGGATTACCAAATGATACATGTTTATGGTCAAAACTAGTTGCACTTATTCTAGCATGTTCTAATGTGTATTGAAATGTTAAAATACTATTCTAAGTATTTATAGAAAGTAAACATTAAGTTAAATTCATGGAAAATAAATTCTAAGGAAAGTAATTTTTATGCTTAGTCAAAGTGCTGCAATGGAGTGAAAAAATCTTGATCTTTATTTTTGTTCATGCAATGGTTCCAAGTATGTTGTACTTGAAAAAGGAATTTGGATAGTTACTTCATGAAGATCAAGAAATTAGAGGGGGATGAATAAGTTCAAGCCAACAATACCTAATTTTTGTATAACTAATTTCATGTGATTCCAAAACTAGGGTACATCCACACTCGAAGGGTAGAATCCTTTCACACCTCCAAGATTTATTCCTTCAAAAATGTGGTTTTAAGGGCACCACAACCTTTACAAGGTAAACTCTAGATCCATAAGGGATGTTTTCTCTTAAGAAACACATCCAACCCCTTAGGGTCCAAACAAGCTATCAAGCCTTACAAAAGATGCCTTTCCTTAAGAAGTACATCCAGTCCAATAGGGCATTCAACAAGAAAAATAAAAACAAGGAAGAATTAAACTAACACTTTATATTCCTTACTTTGAAGCTTAGTACAAATCACAACAAAAGATAGAGAATCTTAATTTCATTAAACAATGCATAATGCTTGCTAAATTGCTTGTCAAAGGCTTGCTTTTGCCTCTTGAGTTTGTCCTACCTTTATAGCCTTGTTTCCCTCCATTTTCTTATTGGAGTTTCTGCAATGGTTAAAAATGGCTAATCAATACATCTTGTTCATGGCTTGAGTAGTCTTGCTATTTTTGGAAACTTGTAGGAAACATGTCTTATCGAGGTATAAGACTTCTTGTTAAGAGCAGAGACATATCCTTAGAAGGAAAGACATCTTGGGGGAGATGTCTTATCTTAGAATAAAACATCTTATTTCTAAAGAATACATCACCTATTTTTGAGAGACGTCTTGTCTAAGGCTAGGTCTTCTCTATAGAGATGTCTTCTACCAGTAAGAGAGGTTTTGGCAATTTGCAAGATGTCTTCTCTTGAGGTTGGGATGTCTACTATTGTTATGATCTTCTCCAATTCCTTGCATCTTCTCTCAAACTATAACATTCTAGATTGTCAATTCTTACTTTCTACTTGATCTCCTTAATGTGCCAAATTTATCTTCCTTAGTCCTACAAGTGTCTCATAAACTACATTGACAAATCCTCCATTTTTAAGGTTTTGACACACTAAAAAAATCAACAATCTCCTTCTTTTTGGTGATGTTCAAAGCTTGAACAATGAGTTAGCTTGAAGGTAATGACAAGCATAAAAATTAAACATTCTCAGATAGGACATTAAATTCTCTATACAGCATGGAGAGGAAATGAGAGTAGGTTGAAGGGTGGTAGACACACATTCATCAACAATGATTATCAAGACTACCAAAAAAAGGATAAAACAAATACTATCTCTAAATCATCCACAATCATTGTGTATCCAAAAAGGTATTACCAAGTACATAATGATCCCCAAAAGAAATTCTAGACTACACAAGTCTTCATATGTCCATATAAATACCCAAATATCATAGATCATATGAACTAGACATAAATAAGCATATAACTATATGATCAAATATCATGAGAAGATATTCTCATAGATATAATAGTGACCATGTTAAAAAGAGGAAGCAACCAAATATAAATGGTCTCTACAAGCATCAAACTATCATTTATTAACCAATAGTTCTATGATCAAATATCAAATACTAAACAATTCTCCCCCTTTTTGGACATCACCCAAAAGAAGGGGATCATCATCACCCTACTATCCACTAACCTCTATCTCATCATCAAAACCACATGTAGCATGAGTAGGGTTGTAGATCTCATCCTCATCATCATCGTTGTTTGTACTAGTCCATGAAACCTGTTGGATGTCATCATCATTATTAGAAGGCATTGTCACTAGGGTACATTGTAGTCAAAACTTCACTTAAATGGATATAGGAGAAATATCATGAGATGAAGCCTATCATAAAGATGATGAGTGGATCTACACTAGTAAGTCTTGGAAATAGCTTATTTCCACTAGGCTACCATGTCAAATATGCTATCCATGCCCTGCTACTTGAAGTTCTATGATGGCTTATTAGCTCAAAATTTCTTGGAGAGTCTTTAGAAGACTTCCCCTACACAATGCTCCTATGGATGACTACTATGAGTGAGGGAAATGCTCCCCCTAAGAAAGTGCTAGAGCTCCAACCATTTCCTCTGAATTTGAAGCATTTCCAAAGTCATATGCTCTAGAAGGACCAATAATAGTGTGATGATAGGGATCTATCTCCTCCTCACTCTCTATCCAATGAGGAGTCTTAACCTCCTTAAACTATAGATTACCTGTAGGAGGAGTAATACATGTTAAATCCATCTTGTTGTGTAGGTATGAGATATTTTCACTGATCTTTTCCATGGTCTAAGCAATAGAGCATAAGGCCTTCTTCAAGGAAGATCCAACTTATGCTCCCATATGGATTTACAAAGCTGGGTTGCAGCCTATGGTGACAATCTAATTGGTGCATGTAAGGAAGGTCTCCTTGATGCTTTTCTATTGGATGCCCATGATGATGGAGCAGTTATGTCAATGTGAGTAGTGCTCCTTTTTTCAGCATATTCCAGAAGGTTTTGCTTCCCTTTGAGAATGGGAAGAGCCAGATTGGGAACACTTACCTATCCAATGATGAGGCTAATGAGTAGTGGGTGTCCATGAATACATTCATGCATGTACATTCCTAGCATGTCTCTAAAAAGAATGTGTTCCAATTTAAGTGGCTATTAAGTAAGCAAACAATACAACACAAAAGCCTAAGGTGGTAGTAAGTAGTTATAGTTTCTTTTCTTTACTATGATATTGTACATCATAATAAGAGAATGAATGGAAGCATCCCGAGACATTTGGTGTTGATACACCCAACCATACTATATTAACACTGGTAACCCAAACAAGGCATCACAAAACTCATCATACATTACTAGTATGACGCCATTGCTAAAAATTTCATCTATGGAATGTATTACCATGTAATGCACATTAGCACTAGATATCCCAAGATCATTGATAATCTGGAGAAAAACTTCAATAATGATATCATCCACCCTGGTTGTAAAATCCCCAATTGAAGCATTCATGATGGTAATGTTATCGAGAAATTCTCAAATGAAAATTGATAGAATACACACAAACATAGAAATGAAGGAAATCAAGTTAATAGCTTCAAAGTAAGCTAGTAACTCATTTTGATGCCTCTGCCTAAACCTTAGAGTCCTCTTAAAAATAATAGAGGTAGATTGGTTGTTTTCAAACCTATTTTTAGTGTCAAAGAATATGAAATATGGCTAGTATGAACTAGATTAGCTTGGCCCTACTCCTAGAGTGCCTTTAGATTCCCACTAAGGCTATCGTGAGGTTCGTTCCCTCCTAGGAGCAATGGGGATCAAGCTAGATGGAGTGCTACTATTGGTTCTATCAAGGAGGGCTCTAAGAAATCTAGGGTAGGTCATCTTGCACAAAGAAGTAGGAATTAGCATTGATGCTGGATCAATTTATAACAAAATACACCTTTGGATAGGGTTTTTTTTTTGTGCAAGCGTGATGTCTCATAGGGAGAGAATACATCTTGCCCAAGTTGAGGGAAAAATAGAGAAGGCATCTTGTCTTTGATCGAGACATATTGTAAGAGATGTCTCTAGCAAGACATCTTATGATCCAAAGAGACAACTTGTCTAAGATGTCTTGGTAACCAAGGAGACATCTTTCTTGGATTTTAGATGTTTTCTTTAAGATAAAAAGATGAGGTTGTGAGGCATGAACACTCTCTTACCTACAAAGTTACATGCTCGTTGCTTTATTTAAATATTCTCCTTCAAGTGATTTCCTACAGTCTTTTGATATATTGCCAACTATCTTATCTGTATTACATTACCTCATAAGATGAAGTGAGGAGTTTTTTACATTTTTCAAAAATTCTCTAATTAGTAGTATCCATTCAACATAATTTTCATGGCATTAGTACTTTCAAAATTCAACTAATCAAAACTATGTGAGACAAGTGAAAACTAGTTGCACTTATTATTCAATGTTCTAATGTATATGGGAATATTTAAATACTATTCTAAGTATTTAGAGAAAATATAGAGAAAGTAAACATTAAGTTAAATTTATGGAAAATAAATTGTAAGGAAACTAATTTTTACACTGATTTAGAGTGCTACAATGAAGTGAAATAATCATAGTCTCTATTTTTGTTCATGTAATGCGTCCAGGTATAGTACACTTGAAAAATAAATCTAGATAGTTACTTCATGATGATTAACAACTTAGAGGGGGTGAATAAGTTCAAGCCAAAAATACCTAATTTTTGTACAACTAATTTCACATGATTTCCCTACTTGTGTACATCCACACTCAGAGGATAGAATCCTTTCACACCTCTAGAATTTGTTCCTTCAAAAATGTGGTTTCAAGGGTACCACAACCTTTACAATGCAAACTCTCTAACTCCACAAGGGATTTTTTTCTCTTAAGAAATACATCCAACCCCTAAGGGTTTGAAAACAAGCTATCAAGCCTTACAAAAGATGCCTTCCCTTGAGAAGTACATCCAATCCATCCCACAAGGTTTTCAACAAGAAAAAGATAATAAAGGAAGAATTGAACTAACACTTCGAATTCCTTACTTTGAAGCTCAATACAAATCACAACAAAAGATAGAGAATCTTGAATTCACTAAAGAATGCACAATGCTTGCTTAATTATTTATCAAAGGCTTTATTTTTCTTCTTGAGTTTGTCCTCCCTTTATAGTGTTGTTTCCCTCCATTTTTCTATTGGAATTCCTACAATGGTTAGAAATGGCTAATCAAGACCTCTTCTTCATGGCCTAGGATGTCTTGCTATTTTTTGCAACTTATAGAGGAAATGTTTTTCTGGGTACAAGACATCTTGGTGAGGGTAGAGATGTCTTCTAGGAAGGTAAGACATCTTGGGGAAGACATCTTGTCTAGGGACAAGACATCTTTTTTTAGAAGGAGACATCTCCTATTTCTAGGATATGTCCTATCTAAGACTAGGTCTTCTCAGCAAAGATGTCTTCTATCAACAAGAGACATCTTGGCAGTTTGCAACATGTCTTCTCTTAAGGTTAAGATGTTTGTTGTCATTATGGTCTTCTCCAATTCCTTGCATCTTCTCACGAACTCTAACATTCTAGATTATCAAGTCTTACTTTCTACTTAATCTCCTTGATGTGTCAAATTTATCTTCCTTAGCCCTAAAAGTATCTCATAAAAAACATTGACCAATCCTCCATTTTTAAGCTTTTGACACATAGAAAAAGTTAACAATTCATACCACATTGTTGGCACTCATTAACTAATACTAGCTTTTATGAATTCAAAATGAGAGAGTCTACCTACAACTCATGAATTAGATGTCATATATGTGGTAGGTGAATTCATTTATATGGACAATTATAATTACTGCATCAAGATAGACTTACCTACATCAATGTGGATGCATTGATGTAGCTATGTTAAAACTAATGTGTCAATGCAACCAGCTAAAATATTGTTCATTATATCTCTGTGATTAACAAAAATATTGTCCTCAATTTTTAAAAAATGAGTACAAAGTTTGTTTAAAAAATGTGAAAGTACACTTAACCGATTACTTGATGACAAAACATGAGTAGACTTGAATGCTGCATTTTCAACTTTATTTGAGTGACTAAAAATTTGATAAAGCAACAAATTTTGAATACATTTATCCTAATATAATTCACTTATTTCTCTTCTCTTATGGGCCTTGTTGCATTGGTTTCTTCTTGTACTTCTTCTACTTGTCCAAGTTCATATCCTTGTGTACCTCTTGGTCTCATCTCTCTAGGCCATGATGGACCTCCTACCTTTGAAATTCATTTCAGTGTCATATGCAATCATACTAATGATCAATTATTAGGTTCTAAAATATTTTGTAATGGTTTTATCCTTAATTGACCTTGTGCTAGCTTAATTTCAAAAAATTCTAGCATTTAAGCTTTTGGGTAATTGGGTTTTGATGTCTTGAAGGCCTTAAGGCAACTAAAATGTCTTAATTATTAATTACTTTCAATCATTCTTAGCATTAGTTACCTCAAACATTCAAAATCTGGGGTGTTAGAAAGCTTGCAAAATATGGATGACATAGAGCTCAACTCTGAAGGGGCATAGGTTTTTGAATAGTTATAATTAGAGATCTAGATTAAAAGTTATGGCTTATAAGAGGTCATGGCTCTAAAAAATGATAAAAACTCTTATTCTCCAAATGAAAAATGATGAAAATTAGCTAATAACAGATACATATATATAGTATTTTTATATTGCATCAACAAGGCTATGTTAACTAAGCTTGCTTCATTAATGCAACATTAACATAGCTAATCAAGGTCATTTTCTTTAAAATTTCTTGATGTTTAGATGAAATTTTTAGAAATTTTGGGAAATTTTGTTCAATGAAAAGGGTATGGGGTCAATTATGGAAATTCAAAAGGCTTTATAAAGGTTTTAAATGATGATTTAGATGTATTTTGAAGCCTTAGAATTAGTTAGGAATTAGGGTTGTTGATTTTCTTAAACCCTAAAACTAAAAATAAAATTAAGAAAAATGAATAAGTGATAACTCATTAAGATAAACTAGAAATGTCATGATGCTCAGAATGTATGAAGTTAGTTCTTTCTTAATATCCCCAAAAGTTATATAAGTGGATCTTTCCCAAGGTAGGTTCTAGCCTAAAATGTCCTTGCATATCCATTTCACCAAGTATTCATGGGCACCTAGGAATTCAAATAGTAATCTAATCCTTATTCCAATACACATGCAACTATCACTCCCAAAATCTTGAACTATACTAAATAATACCATTAAATTAATAATCACACATAGCACTTAATGAAATGGAGTTAAAAGAAATTGCAAAATTTTGATGTAAGGTTGCTTATCATGTTCATAATGAATTTTTTATGTATAGCATGGTTAAAATGATCGTCATACCTATTAGTTGTGAGTCCAAACCAAGTTCATACCTCTTGTAGTGCTATTGCATTACATCATTTTAGGACCCACCAACTTGAAACCAAAGCCACTATATTTAAAATAATACCACTTTAAATAAAAAATTAGGAAACATATATTAGAGTTACTAAAATTAATTGATTAATAATAAGTACTTATGTTATCAACCTTGGCTCCTAGTTAGAGGAGCACCTTTAGGCATGGGTCTCATGTCTTTTTAGTCATATAATGGAACTATTCTAAGAGACCATGATATTCCTTGTAGTAACCTATATTTAGGGATGGGTTAAATGTCTTTCCAATGGTACCCCAAGAATGGTTTTCTTAGAATTTAATTAATCATGTAATTTGTTATCTTTCTTATAGAACTACCTTCAAGTAAGAGTCGCATGTGTTTTTAATGATGTAATAAGGAAACAAGTGGTTGCAAATATTATTGTCCAATATAATGAAAAATAAGTAGCAATGTATCAACATGTGACTAGTAGGACTTAAGGCAAACACTAAAGGAATCAAAAAATCCATGTGCATCAAGGGAGACAAGAATGCCAAAATGTTAAAAATGCAAAATTACATTTTAGAATGAGTTCCAAAATATGAGGCCATTAAGAAGATATTTGAAAATATGCAAATGAGATGATTTTTATTATTTTTTGAGTTATAAAATATCTATCATAAAACATAAATGCAATAGTTTCTACCACAATGGTATAGTTTCACAAATTTTCTAACACACTTATCTTAGATACTCTACATAAATATCATTTCTTACATAGAGTATTTATATGACAAATATTGATATGATTTCTAGAAAAATGATATGGTTTTATAATTTTTGTGAAGTGAAAGGCATTTTGATTGCTTATTTTTTGTGTATTCAAATGTGTTCTCATTTTCTGTGCATTTAGAACACATCTCACATTGGAAAAACATGTATTCTCAGTGCATAGGAAAATCCTCTTGATGTCATACCATGGATTTAAGTGGCATTTCATGACCAATGTTCTCTTTGTTCAAGATAAATTAGCCCTTTAGATGGGATGATGAAATGTAAAGCAGTTTTATTTTGCTAAAAGAGACGATATCTAGTGAATCAATACTTGTAGTTCCAAATTTCCAAAAGCTTTTTCAAGTGAAGATAAATATAAGGAAACTTATAATTAAATGGTTTTTAATGAGGGATAATTTATTCCCTACACCCAACCATACAAATCAAAACCCTTCATGAGTGACCTAATCATAATCCTTTGACATGGACTAGTGTGGTATCAAGATCGTTAGATATGATCACAAGTCATTATCTTTCCAATTACTCTCATGATGGCCCGTAACTCATATGGTTAAGTGCAATTGAGGCATATGATTGATGTTGATTGGTTATGATTAAAATATTAATATTTAACCTATTTTATATAAGTATAAAAAATGTCTAAGCTAGCCTAGGAGATAAGCATTTATTCCTCATTTTTCAGACATATCTTAGACTCACATGATTGCCACTAGATTACCAAGTATTTACTATTGACCATATCAAGTAAAAACACTACTAGAATTACTAAACGATACTTGTTTATGCTCAAAACTAGTATTCTACCATGTTCTAATGTGTATGAAAATG
Source organism: Gnetum montanum (assembly GCA_015680685.1). Taxonomy (NCBI): domain Eukaryota; kingdom Viridiplantae; phylum Streptophyta; class Gnetopsida; order Gnetales; family Gnetaceae; genus Gnetum; species Gnetum montanum. The sequence continues at coordinate 525,879 of MNCI01001310.1, forward strand.
TTAAAATACTATTCTATGTATTTAGAGAAAGTAAACATTAAGTTAAATGCATGGAAAATAAATTGTAAGAAATGTAATTTTTATGCTAAGTCAAAGTACTACAATGGAGTGAAACAATTTTAATCTTTATTTTTGTTCATGCAATGTGTCTAAGTATAGTGCACTCAAATAAGAACTCCTAGTAGTTACTTCATACCATGTTATGGATACTCATTAACTGATCCTAACTTCTACAAATTCAAACTGAGAGAGTCAACCTATAATTAATGAATTAGATATCATAAATGTGGTAGGTGGATTCATTTATATAGGCATTTATGACTACTACATCAATGTTTCCTTGTCTATATTGAAACACCATGAAAATTTCGAGGCCTCAATGGTTCAGCAAAAGGCTGGTGATTCAGACAAAGGGTCGCAACAAAGCGTGGCACAGCAAGTTCCTTTTCAGTTGAAGGTTTGTCCCTCCATGCTGCGTAGCACAGCACAAGCAAATTCCAAAGGACGGGGCAAAGCGATGGATGCACGGTGGCAAAACTTCCAACTTTGCAAGTTATCTGTTTCAAAAATCTTAACTTTTGGCAAATTACGCTGTATTACGCTACATAGCGTAACATCGCATTATGCAGCGTAATGTCAAAAATAGTATGCCGCAAACATCAGGGATGAGAAATGTTCAAGGCTTCAACAAACACCTCATTTTTCTTTACAGATGCGCTATTTTCTGACGAACTACGCTGTGAAGCGTAATCTAGCGTAGCGCAGCGTAGTTCAAGCATGGACAATGGTGGCTTAATACAAGTAGCAGTAGTCTATATGATGCAATACGTTCTCCAGCGTGTCGTTGCATAATCCCTGTTGCTAAATTCCCGGTTTACGATGCATTATGCTTTAGTGCGTAAGGCAGTGTGGTGTTGTAAGCTTTAGCAACCACCACATCAAGTCAACGGCATCTTGTAGGTTCAGGACACGCATCATCTAAACCGTGTTTTTCTCCTGATTTTAGCCTTATAAATATGCCAACCGAAAAAAAAAAGGAGGGGCAGATTAACAGATTTTCTCTGTGAGCAATTTGTTCCTCCATTGGTAATTATTGAGAACCTCTAGCAGTGATTGACAAGAAAAACTGAAAGAGACCAGTGATAGCAAGAATATCAAAGGCAATTAATGAGAATCTTTGTTCAGGGATAGCTGGTTGATAGACATTCTACTTCGGGTTTGGCCTCTCTATATCCAGATCTACTAGAACAAGGTAGATCGGTTTTTGCTTGTTTCATCTCTGCTTAGCTTTTATTGTTACCAGCATGCATTTCATTTAAATCGAAGTCCATTGTAATCATTGTATCTAAATATATCTTTTTGTGTATTTAATCTCAGATCTTGAGATTCGATCACATCCCAAAGCCGATCTGTTGTCTTTTATTTGTACTGATTCTGCGAATCGTTCTAATCAATTACGTCTTCTCTTAACTATCTTCAAAATTAACAACATTACAACCTCCTCGAAAAGAACTGTAAAGAATCATTATTCTGTCATTCAAATATTGCAAAATTTTTTACTGATCAAGTAAGTCCTTGTCTGATCAACAAGACCATTCAGGGCAATCCGGATTCGTCTTTCTCCAACACGGCCCTCACACGAATCCTGGGTTAGAACTGTATACGCAAACTTTCATTCAATATTTCCAGCGACCAACGTTTTCCATCGTTATAGTTTTCTGGCACTAGAAGGAGGGCCTTCACCTTCGATCAGTATTTTATGGGTAGTCTTGTAAGCTATCTGTACCCATTTTCAATCAACGTAAACGTAATACCTCCAAGGTTGTTTACAAAATTGTGAGGTGCAGATCGGTCGCTTCGACGATTCCTTTGGAATCCTACAAGATGGAAAGCCCTAATTATTGTCCTTCCCATCTCTACTTTTATTGTCATTATCTCCTAATCGCATAAAAAAGGACTACATCAACTACTACCATTGACACCACTAGCCTTGAGAACCCTTGGACCATGCAAGTCACGCCTCCCATGGTCGAGCAACCACTTAGTCCGGTGCGACCACGCCGCTCCCTCAGGTTACAAAACAAGGAGCCTGAGGGACAGGCTCAGCGTAGAGAAAGCTACAATTTCCTCTGTGCTAAGTTAGTGGCAAACCTGCCTATGTATCCGTAAGATCTCGAGGAAAAATGAGAGTATGAGTTCATGTACTCCAACGGGAAGGAACTCATTCCTATGCCTACCACTTTCATACCCTTGATAGATCAACAAAGGTGGATCCTAGATCAAATGTTAATGGCACAAACATTGCCAGAAGAACTAAAGGCCTTGTTCCATAATGAAACACTTCACGATGGACAAGACGATCTAGAATCTCACTCTGAGGGAGGTAGTCATGCCGATTTCACCATGGCCCCTCCCTCCACAACGTCTCATGTAAATCCATTGTTCATGGTCACCACACCTTTGGCGTTATCTAACACTGATCGAGTTCCGCATTCACCACATTTACATTTTCTCTCTCCAACTATCTTCCCAGGTGAAGGTCCATCACAGGTTATTCCTCAGCAGGCGTGATTACCTAAGTCGCCTCATCATGTGCTTGCGCCTGTGCCACCGCATGTGCATGCGATACCTGCAACGCCAATTACACTTCCCATTCACACAACAGGGCCTGCCACCACAGCATGGTGGGCTCCCAACATGTCTCTTGTTGTGCATTCTATGCAAATGCACCACCATCCCCACCTTCAAGGCCACGTCCCGCAAGTGCTAAACCCAGTTGCAAGACCACTGCTCATGCCCTCGGCTACACAAATAACGTACCCAATAGCGCAGCTGATGGTGGTTCCCCCATCTACACCAACCACCAGATGGTGGATGCCGCAAGCAACATTGCCTGCAGGGACTATCCCGATGGCACCAACCATCTGCCAAGCTATTACCTCTGTGCCGCCACCCAGTGTGGCTCCCCCTTCCGCTCCACAAACGACATCATCGTCTACAGGTCTGGACCAAGCCTTCCAACTCATCTAGACCCTTACAGAAGAGGTTAAGCGTCTCAAGGCTGCTGGCTCTGACATGGTACAAGTCATGGATTTCTACCATGACGATCTTATTAGCCTAACAGTCCCAATCCTATCGTTGCCACCTAGGATGCCCCTTCCCCATTTCACAAAATACAATGGGGAAGGTGATCCCAACGCCCACCTCGTCACTTTCAGGTCAGAGTCCTTATTACTACAATAATGGCCGCATACTATAATCCGTATCTTTGCTATGTCCTTAACGGGTAAAGCTTTGGATTNTGTGACTCGCTTCAAATACAACTTGAAGCCAGAAGTCACACTGGACCAGCTCCTTGGAGTTAACCAAGACCCGCTCAAGTCAATCCAAAAGTTCATACAGCGGTGGAGTGCCACCTTGAACGAAATCCATGAACCCATCACAGAGGCCCATCTACTGGCAATCTTCAAGGGAGCAGTCAATGACTTTATCAAGTCTAAGTTGTATCTCGTTCTCTCAGCCAAGCCTTTGCTCAAACTAAGAGCATCCAAGATGCGGCGAAGGCTAGTAAGGATCCAGCATACGTGGTCTACAAGAATGCCCATAGTAAGGGTAAGGATAAAGGCAAAGCCACAACAACTACAGTGGCGGCAGTTGCTGAAGGGGCCAAGATGAAAAATAACAATAACAGGAAAACAACTATAGAGCTAGCCGAGCCGACAACTAGCTCGAATGGCACCAATCAAGAAGCTTCTTCCACCCCTAAAGCATCTCCACAACCAAGGTCAAAATTTGAGCGTAAAGATCGCTCAAATTACGCAATCCTACCTGTGAAGCCTTCAAAACTTCTAAAGCAATTATTGGGAACTGGCCATGTCCGACACAAGGTGGTGTCTGAGGAGGCTCTGAAATGCCACAAGCACCACTGCGAGCTACTCAAGAATCCCTCCTTAGCCCAACATAATGAATCGCCTATGCCCAAGAACTTTAAGCTAGACCGATTCTACGACTACCACCAATTGTGCGGCCATGACACAGATTACTTCTGGGCGTTAAAGGATGACATCCAACGTCTGGTAGATCAAGGTGACTTGATCTTAGATAGCAATACCCCGACATGCCTAGAAAACTAGGCCATGCATGTGTACCAAGATCCATTGAATGCAAACAACGAAGGGTACACAATCAACATGGTAGGAGCATAGGGCGATAATCAGGCGTAGCCGAGGTAGCCTTTTGTGTTACGAACGCAACCTCACTCGACCCAAACAACAGGTCTATCAGCACCAAGAAGTGGAACTCCAAGGCACCCTTTCATCCTTCGAACTTCGTCTCAGAATGCTTCCCAATAGCCCGCAGTCATTAAAGCCGTGGCCCAGCCCACGCCTACACCCAAGGCACCCTTAGTCATCAGAGTGCCAAAATTATCAACTGCCCCTCCTATGCAGGGGCAATCTTCTAAGTCAAACCCACCTACTGTCACTGTTGATGCGGCCAAGGGCCCTCTTATGCTGGGGTTACCCAAACCTCAACCCCTCGCTTCTACACCTTTAGCCTCACTTGTCAAAAATAAAGAGGTTACACGAAAGCAATTATCTTCACCAGGCCAAAGGAAGCGTAACCCTCGGCCAAATGTCACTCCTCCCCGTGAAATTTGCCTCTTAGGGGAAATGGAAGAGGAAAAGGGTGACAAACAACCCGATCATGGGCAAGATCTCTTTGATGCCCTAGCACAAGTCAAACAGGCTCTAAAACAAAAAAAATACAACATTGAGCCTTTATGACTTGCTCATGACGTCGCAGACACATCGTGAGGCTATGGTTCGCATGCTAACGTCCATAACTATGGACGAAAGCCTGCCAGCAGACGAAGAAGCAATCCACTCTATCATTCTTCCCCTCACCGCTAAAAAACCAGATCCCACCTCGTTGACCTTTCGTGACGAATCCATTAAGGACAATCCTGAGGGTAATGTGACAACGGCACCCATGTTCATCACCATTCGGGTCGGCCAACACCGAATCCAGAGAGTACATGTAGATGACGGGGCTGCCACTAATGTCATCCCTTATCCCATAGTGGATAAATTAGGCCTGATCGATCAGATCGGTCCTACAACGACGTCATGCCTAAAGTCATTCAATGGGGCCCGGGTGCAGGTCAAAGGGACCATCCATATCAACTTTGTGATAGGGAACCAGTTCCTCACAGACACTACGTTTATCATGGTCGAGGAAATGCCTGGATTCAATTTGATTCTTGGAAGGTCTTGGTTAGCCCAACTGAGAGCAGTTTCTTCACCCATTCATCAGGAAATCCATTTTCCTTACGTAGGAGGAGAAGTGGTTATCCGCGGTGATGAAATAACCCCTCAAGCTGTTAATAACATAGAGACAGAACAAGGGTCGAAGATCGAAATTCCTAAGAATCGATCCCCTATCCAAGTACCCAAGCAAGCCGAAACAGTGGTTGATGACAGTCTAACTTGAGCCGAACTACCGTTCCCAGAGGAAGATTGTGATGCTAAGGGGAAGGGCCATAACTCTCCCCGTCCTTATGTGTTGTTGAAAATCAAAGCAATTAAGAAACAGTTGCAAAGTTAGTAAGTAAACAAAGTTGCCTAACTAATACAGTCTCATCATCCATTCTATTTACACTTACCATTTATACTTCTTATGTTTACGCATGTACGTACGCTTTCCACTAGCTAGTCTCATTACGCTCATGTTTATCTTTGTGTTTAGCTTTACGTTTCTATTTTCTTTACTCCTACTAAAAAAGGCCCGAAATGACCTTAAACTAGCAACCTTATCTACACTTCGCACCCGAATTACACAAGGCCCAAAATTGCCCTAAACTAGCAACTTCATTTACGCGTGGCACCTGAATCAGCTACGGCCCAAAATGGCCTTAAACTAGCAATTTCATTTACCCTTTGTATCTAAATCCCATTTACGCTTGGAACGCAAATTTCATTCATGCTTTATACCGGAATCCAATTTACGCTTACTCTTCATACCTTAAACTAAAAAAAAGGGGGGGGGGCCAGAAACGGCCTTAAACTATCCAGGGCCCGAAATGGCCTTAAACTAGCAATGTCATTTACGCTCTGTACTTGAATTTCCTTTACGCTCTGTACCAGAAATTCGTTTACGCTTGGCACCTTAAACTACTAAAAAAGGCCCTAAATGGCCTTAAACTAGCAATGTCATTTATGTTTTACATTTGGACAATTTAACAGCCCACAATGGCTTCAAACTAGTAACCACATTGACGCTACGCTCTTAAAACTAATCACAATTTATCATAACGTTAAAACCTATGATATGTTTTACATAAAGAGAAAACAACAAAAAGAACATTAAAATTAATACCAAAATTTATTTCAAATACGTTAGAAGAAAGAAATATAGTCTCTTGTCTCGTTACACCACAATAAAACCCGAGGCTAATTCATTACGCATCCCCCTTACTACCACTATCTCCTGTATCCCCTAGTTCAACTTCTACTCCGAGGAGGTCGTCCTCATAGAGGCCACCCTTTGTACAAGGAACCCCTTCATAAGGATGGTCCTCTTCGTGAGATCCTTCAGTATGCTCTATTTCCTGTAAACCCTCTTCATGAGGACCACCACCTTCGTTAGCTTCATACTATCGAGGAATCTCCTCAGGTCGTTCCTATGATCAGACATGGTACATAGATTAACATCGTCATCAAAACTATGTATAACAAAAACGTAATAATACTGCAACTTACCTGTGATGGTTCCGCATCAGCAGCAAAGGGGACCTATTCTAAACTGATCCATAGACGTCGCATGATTTCATCCTTGGTGAGCTCAGACCAAACCCTGTCCCCTAGATTAGTTCCAACCTTGACCTTCCCCTTCTCCACGGGAGTCCATCGGGGTGGTTCAGGGAAGAAAGAAGAGACGGTAGTCTCACCTCCATGAAGAGTCACTTCCCTTTCCGGAGAGGCACTCACCGTCACTTGCTCCTGGAACTTTTCAAATGCCTTGGAAGCACCAATAACATCGAGAAACAGCCGAAGGGATTGAGCCTCAACAGCAGAGTCCCTATAATGTTGCCGGTAGGCAGCGCTTTCTCGTTTGTAGACCTGTTTGTGATCTTTTTGCGTCTGCCCCCACTCTTGAATACTCATGCTAAAGTCCTTCCAGTCCTGGTTCTTCTGAGCAAAGAGGTCCATTTGCATACGCTGTTCAACTAGTTCACGACTAGTTTGGACGCTGTTCCTAACGACAGCCCAATAACGAGTGTAGTCAATGACAGCTATCCTCCAGTCCTCACTTTCCGTCTCTTGGGCTTGCAGGAATTCATTATGTGATCTTAGATCCCCGACCTCATCGCGTAGAGCCACTCTCTCCTTCTCCGACCTCTGCAATCTCTTCCAAAGGTCCTCGTTTATGCTTTAACATTCCCATAAGGAGCGAGTTGAGCATAAAGCACATTTACGCATCTCATCATAAATGTTGTACGGCATAACGATCGCTTCTGATGAGGGCTCGGCGATGTCTAAATCGATAGGCTCTAACGGGTCCCATCTAAGGCGAGCTCCTAATAACATGAAAATAACAGTTAGGCATAATTAAGTAGCGTAATTTCACAGTAAAATAACCTTTGCGTAATGATTGTAGCATACCAGCTTCAGGATCGATTCACTCTAAGCGATCGATCATATCTTGAACGACGCCTTCCATAAAGGCGAATTTATCAAGAAATTTGCCCTAGGATTGAGTCGCCACCGCTGTCAAGGGCATGCTCTGGTCATCTATTACGCAGAATAAAAGGTATGACTGAGACATTACGATAACCAGTACAACCTGTAGAATTTATCTACAAGATAAAAAAACAAACCACTTACCTTGGTTAATTCCAGCTGAAAGGACTTCGGCATCCTCCACAGCTATTTCCTCTTCACGCATAAGAGGCTGTGCACTCCTCGCCTTATTAACTGGGGCCTCTTCTTCTGAGACTGAGGCCCCTTCTCCGCGCCATAAGATCATAGCCCTTGTTTCAGGGGTCAACTGATCTACAACCTTTTCCCTCACTGTTATATAACATGGCTAGTTAACATAAGATTTCACTTTTGTTCAACAAATGTTCCGCTACAGTCTCTACGCAAATGATAACCGCTAACACATTTGGACACATACCGCCTGGAAGAATACTCCGCTGGAACCTGATTTGCATCTGTTTCCCAACACCACCCGCTGGCTCGGCAGATCCCTCCTTTAAACGAGGCCATTTCCACGGCACTGACGAATCCACTATCTCAGCAGCCAGGTGCTTCNTTTTCCACGGCACTGACGAATCCACTATCTCAGCAGCCAGGTGCTTCCCCCTCGACACATCGCCAGTCTAAGAGGAGGGTGCTCCACCCACACTGTCTTGGCCCCACGTTCGAGATGCCTCCATACTTCTAGTCGTTACTGACAACGACTCCCCAATTCCCTCAGGAGGGTCTTGCGACCAAATAGTGCCAAAAATATGGGAGATCCATGGTTTGGAAATCTGCGTGTGATCTTGTTGCACCCAGACCCCATTCTTCTGGACCATCAAAAATTTGGCAAAACACCGGAAGGAAGCTATGAAGAAGGAAAAATGCACATTGAAATGGGTTTCAAGCTTCTGGCGAAGCCTGACCATCTCAACACGCAAGCCTTCAGCAAAATAGCTCGCCCAATTGAATCGTGTCCCCTCCTCTAAGACCTCTCGCATAATTCGGGCCTGCTCGATGGTGAGGAATATCCCTTGCGAGAGTGTCTTGGGGAAGGCTCAGGCCTGAAAAAGGGGGTAAATGGTGTTGGCCACCTCCAACTCAATCCTATCGCCAAGGATCCCCTTAGTTTCTTTCTGAACCCCCAGCCACTCCTCTATCTCTTTCTGGAGCTTGGAGCTCCTCTTCGAATTTTCATCTATGGGAAAACCGTTGAAAGGGACCCCAAAGAAATCGCTAAACTGCTGAGCGTCAATGTCAAAATTTACGCGCACATTAGGTACATGTATGCAAAGACGCTCGGCTTCCTCGCTAAAGGAGTTGACCAGGGTCAACATTTCACCTGCAGTAGCATCAGGGGTTATGGCCAAGAAAAGGTCCATTAGTCCAGCCTCACGAATGTTACTACAATTGGGGCCGCTTTATGGCCGAGCCAACGTTGAGCCTCCTTTATATCACCATAACGGAAGAAGATACTGCTGGCCTTGCGACCAGAAGCCATGATCGTAATCTCCCGTGATTCCCTGACTATTAACACGAAAACACAATTAAACTAAGATGACTTCACATCATCATCACACATTGAAAAACATTGATCCAATTCATCATTATCACAAAGCTTACCAGGCCCGAAAGGTAAAGGAAATGGAGGGATTTTCCTTCGTACATCGGCAACGGTAAAGGGAGGGTCCAAAGTCCACTCCCTATCTAGCCATATGAGTTTCTTGCACCTAGAAAAGAAGTCAGCATAATGGGTAGGATATTCTGGGATCTCGAACGCCAGATGTTCCATGACGGCAGCCCGCACGTTGCTGATGGAGGTAAACTCCCTTATAGCCCTCTCGGCCGACAATGTATCATTATTTCCCATAAGACCGCTTTCATTGATAAAAATCCTATGCCAAGAACACAAACAACTCTTTAAGCTCAATATGCATCTAAACAGTAGTTAGCATTACAATACTGTGAACTGAAACGAAACTTACCTGCCTGCGTGATGCACGGTACCAGGTGGATTCTGGAAATAAGTTATGGGATGACAGGCCACGAACAGAGTGTTATAGGAGTGATAACAGTTAAACCTAGGCATTTCCCAGATCCAGCTTAAATGCCTTAAACCCTTGATATTCTGTTCGCGGTCTTGCACCTGCATAGTTTCAATCGCGCCGTCTGACAGAAACGCTAAGACGCTCTGCATCGAACCGACCAATAACAACTCTAAAATAGCAGCAACTACATCGCCTGGTAGATGTGACCAGATGATTACGCTGTAGTTGCGAAGCAAAAATTGCAAAAACTCCCGTGCGCCTCTTTGGAACCACATCGCCTCCTCCTTTAGACGAGCATGAGGAGGAGGAACATTGGCCGCGGGGACATGAACGTAGCACAGAACGCCCACGATGTCCAAAACAATTAGGACGAGCTTTAGCATAATACTGTAGGATACAAATGTACTACTATTAGACAAAATCTAGACATGAATATTTGTTACGCCACACTAGGGCTCGCACAATTCCTGGAAAATTACAGTGTATACTGGAGGCATATAGCTAAAACCATCTAAACCCTTGTAACAGCTCAAGGTCCATCTCTGACAATGGCGATGAAAGCAAATACTGCGTATTACTCCGACACAATATATAATTATTACAGAACTCTGATTACATTACATCTACATGCTATACATTATCTCTGTACAACATTATTCCTTATCACCTAAACCATCATAACAATAGTTTAGTTCGTACAAACAGACATTAACGCCCGACCAACATTAGAACCCAAAATATACAAACCACGACGCTGCAACAAACATGACAATAGCGTAAAAGGATGGACAGCAACTTACCGGTTAAGTGGAGTAACTTCCAGAGCTTCTACTTTGGCCTGTGAAATCCGTTGCAAACTCTCCTGCATCTCTTCAATCCTAGCCAACTTAGCGTTCTTTCCTTTGACCTTGGGTGCCATTGTTGCAAAGGTCGCAATTGAACAAAATCCTCGTGAAATCCTTTGCTCACGCCTTGCCCACGCTCTCTTCTTGCTAAAACCAGGTCCAAATCCGCGATATCGGTAACCTATTTTGAGTATGAACCACTAGCTTATAAACAAAATGCTCAAGATCAACTGATTCTTTCCGCCCGATCGATGCGGAACTTTCTCGAAACGCGGGTGTTAGTATGACATAAAATGCAAAGATCTAGGCATTAATGTCGCAGATATCGTGCGAGTTATGGTCTGAAATGACCCTAAACTAACGCAATGCTTATCACCTCGTAATATGGCCGCATTAACTACGGTTTGTGCGAAATGCAAATCCAACTATTTCGACATGCTAGACGTGCCACGTTGCACCTCTCATCTCATTTCATACGCTAGCATCTGGGAAGCTTAGCTCGGCATTTCTTTTTGCAAATTATGCATATTTGTAATGGTCCACTAAGACCTTAAACTGGAAACTTCTCTAACACGCAATTCTGAGGCAAAAACAAACAAAATTTTATCATTTAACATATTGGTGAAAAAACGATGTAACAACTTCCATTTTTGGCAATTTTGTAGGACCACTCGCAAATGGACGCAGCTTTATCCACATCCTTAGCCTTAACAAGGCCGCATGGGAAGGTCATTAGACAGTATGATCACATGCTAGTAGGAACAAACCTTTCCCTTTATGACGTAACCATAGCAACATTGGAAACATCCCCAGACTGGCCAGAACATTTGGCCTGAACACTCGACCTGGAGGCTGGTGATGTAATCGAGGACCCTCTCAGCGAGGTCCCTATGGTTACGCACAAGGATGAAAATAAAACTCTTAGGGTTAGTTCCCTTCGAGACCAACAGATGCAAAGTGACACTGTTGTATTCGTGTGGTCATATGAAGACATGTCGGGTTTAAACCCGAGATTAATACAGCACAACATAATCTTAGACCCATGCATCAAACCAATTAGGCAGAAGGCATGAAAGATTAAGCCAAAAATCGTGCTATCAGTGCGTGATGAAATCACCAAGCTATATCAGGCTGATTTCATCCATGCGGTTGATTACTCAGATTGGGTGTCCAACATTGTAGTTGTCTCTAAGAAAATGGGAGGCATACGTATCTGCATAGACTTTCGGGATCTGAACAAAGCTACCATTAAGGACAACTTCCCGTTATCGAGTATCGACCAACTGATCGACACAACAGCTGGTCACGCGCTCCTATCCTTTATAGATGGTTTTTCAAGTTATAATCAAATTCATATTAACCCATAGCATCAATTGACAACAACATTCATGATGCCCTGGGGAACCTTCTGCTACACCATGATGCCTTTCGAGTTAAAAAATACTGGAGCAACATATCAACGAGCCATGACATACATCTTTAGCGATTATCTCTTAGGGAGATTTAATGACTATGTAGATGACATAGCTGTCAAGTCTATAAAGTCAGAAGATCATTCAGAAGATCTAGAGTTAGTCCTTAAATGATGTCTCAAACATGACTTATGGCTCAACCCAAAGAAATGTGTATTTGGATTCAAAACCGAACGCATGTTGGGGTTTGTGGTATTAGAGACTAGCATCCGAGTCAACCCCAACAAGGTTAAAGCCATCGTTGATTTAATGCCACCAACAAATCTCAAAGAATTACGTGGGTTACAGGGCAGGCTTCAGTTCATCAGGCTATTCATTTCAAAGTTAACAGATAAATTACACCCCATGCAACATCTTCTGAAGAAGGGTGTTAATTTTGAATGGACTGATGACTGCCATCGTGCATTTGACAATTTAAAAGAAGAGCTGCAACATTTACCAACGATTTTCCCACCACAAAGAGATCAGCCTTTCTACATTTATCTAACTAACTCAGACGTGTTCATAGCTGCATTACTATGCCAAAAAAGGAACGATGGGTCTGAAGCCCCTATCTATTACCTCAGTCACGCCTTATTTACGTACGGAACAAGGTACAACGAAGTGGAGCGTAACTGTTTGGCATTAGTTTTCACACTTAAAAAATGTAGGCATTATCTTTTCTGCAGTCAGGTTAACATAATTTGTAAAGGTAATGTTCTGCGGACTATCTCCAACAATTTGTATGAAAGTAGTAGGATAGCTCGTTGGAAAACTATCACAGCTAAGTTTGATTTACATTATGTTGGCTAGTCATCCACCAAAGGCTAGGCCATAGCTAACCAATTAGCAACGTCGCCGATTAACGATCAAGCTACAATAGAGCCAGAATTCCCAGATGAACATGTACATAGTTTAAGCCCTGTATCAATAGACCTTGAAGTAGTGTTATACTTCGATGGAGCTTCAACCACTAGAGGCGGCAGTGCCGCCGCCGTTATTATGCTTACCCCCGAGGATGTGCATCCATCGACTTACCGCCTGACATTCCGTTGTATGAACAACGTGGCAGAGTATGAGGGGCTCCTGAGAGGGTTGTTGACAACCAGAGAACTTAAAGTTCAACACCTGGCAATCCGAGGCGATTCGATGCTCGTAATCAATCAAATCATAGGAGTCTACGCCTGCAAGGCTGTGCACCTATAGCTCTACTGCGATATGGCTAAAGATCTCCTAAAACAATTCATGACNTCTACTGCGATATGGCTAAAGATCTCCTAAAACAATTCATGACAACTGATACCCAACACGTGCCGTGCAACGAAAATGCTGTTCCCGATGCATTGGCAACACTGGCGTTAAATGTGCCACCACACTTGTTTGCCACTTGGCCCACTTTAATGATAGAATGTACAAAGCCTGTCATTCAAGCGGCGTAGATTTCTTCATTAAACATGGAAGGAATGTCAGAATGGTATGACAACATTAAAGCTTACCTTCTACATGGCGAATCGCCGCACGAGCTAACACATGCGCAAAAAGATGCAGTGCGCAAGCGTGCCAGGCAATATGTCATCCTTGGAAACAGTACTCTCTTTAGACGCTCCTTCAATGGAGTATTACTTACCTACGTTAACAGTGACCAAGCACAACGAATAGTTAACGAAGTCCACGAAGGGCTGTGCAGAGGACACGTAGCCCCGCGAGCAATGACTGCTAAAATCAGACACTTAGGGTACTATTGGTCGTACATGGAAAAAGACTGCCTTGCCAAGGTTAAGACGTGTGACACGTGCCAACGTTACGCAAATCTAATACACGTGTCACCAACTGAGTTACACACTACCCAAATTACTTGGCCATTCCAACGATGGGGACTAGACATCATAGGTCCCATCTCGCCTAAATCTTCCGCAGGTCATAGCTTCATTATCACCGCCACTGAGTATTTTACAAAGTGGGTTGAGGCTATCCCCCTATGAAATATTACATCTCGACAGGTTTTCCATTTCATCTTAAATAATATTGTAACCAAATTTGGACTCCCTATGGCTATTGTGACTGACAATGGACCACAATTTAGTAGCACAAAAACCAAATCTTTTTGCAATAATCTTGGTATTAAGCAATCTTTTTCTTCACCTTATTACCCGTAAGCAAATGGTCAAGCAGAGGCAACAAACAAGGTGATCATCAATTTACTCAAGAAAATGCTCAACAGTAATAAGAAGCAGTGGGATGAAAAAATCCTCTATGTGTTATGGGTGTATCGTACAACGTGCAGAATAGCCACAGACAGGACGCCCTATAGCCTGGTCTATGGATCCGAAGTAGTGTTGCCCTTGGAATTATAGGTTCCCTCATTGCAGATGGTCCTATCTACAGTTATAAATGAGACTCAACACAATGAGTCTAGAATCGTGGATTTAGACTCAGTAGAAGAGAAACGCATCCAGATGCTTGACACCATCGAAAAATATCAGGATAAACAGAGACAGAAGCATCAGCACAACCTGCATCCACAACCGATCGATAAAGGAGACTTAGTTCTCAAGTCCATTCGTGAACCAGTAGGCAAGTTCTCTGCAAATTGGGAAGGCCCTTTCCTGGTCATCGATGCATACGGCAACGGAGCATTCAAGTTAGCAGACACCGATGGCAACGAACTACCAAATCTGGTGAATCGTCTGTACCTAAAGCGGTATTACATCTAAACATCAACTCAGCTCAAAATCAAGTAATAAATGTTCGCTATGACGTAAAACTGGCAAAGTTGTACACATCTGCTATGACGTAAAACTGGCAGCTCTTACACGCGTCCGCCAAGACGCTAAACTGGCAAAGGTAAGCACACATCTGCTGAGACACTAAACTAGCACAGACTTGTCCCTGGGTCATGACATAAAACTGACACCCACAGCACGGTCTTCTAGGACCATAAACTAGCCCTTCTACCATCCGCTATGACGTAAAAATAGCAGATTCCAGTCTGCCCAGACGTTAAACCGGGACCACAGTCTGCTGGGACTTAAAATCAGCAACAATGGTCAACCAGGACCTAAAACTGGAATCTTTCAACAAGCCATCCATGAAGCAAGCGAGCGTGATTATTCTTGCGCTGCATCCCTACCAAATGGAGTGGGTAAGGTGTTGGGACAGACACAACGTCATTACCCTGTCGGCATTCTGTTGATTCCTCGGACTTGCTGAAAGGCATACTACTGACCCCTCAGAGATGTTGCTACGATAGCCACTTCATAGTTGCACCTCCTAGGATCAATTTCACCGCTTGGGGCCCCAAAAAAACCATGGCCACCCATAGTCTCAGCGGCCTCCATCCATCGCCGTCACCAGATTCTGGCTTGGTAGATTCATTTGACATGTTCTTTGCATAGTCCTTAGAGCAAGATGAATCTGGCTATCGACAGCAACTACAGGAACCGCAGCATCAACATTGAGACCCTTATTCTGGGCCCCTCTTTCGCGATCTCCATCCGCCTTCTCGCTTTGGATGGCGCTTGTTTCAACAGCCTCCCTCCTTAGCGATCAGAACGTTTGTTACTGCCTTTCTATTCTATGTTGTGTTTTGTAGGTTACTTATTACAATAGTGTTGATCAAGAATACTTTCATTGGAAGGTGAGGTGTCATGGTGTTCGGAGGTGGCTACTTAGACTAGCCTGGCCACTTGGAAGTGCAAACCCTACCTCTCCCGGGTACCTTACCTTGTTTTCCCCCTTTCCTTACCTTGCCTTCTTCTCTGCTTGTACAGAACATGAGCATTAAGTCGATCTGTTTTCATTATCATGCCCACAAACTAGCATAACACAGCTCATCCTGTGGCATGCAATCTACATTTTTCCCCAAAAAAATATGGATGTAAAACAACTCGTCCAGGCTATGTAGGCGTAACACAAATCGCCCTTGCAAGCCCTTCATATGCAGTATGATGGCGTAACCTTTCATAAACACATTAGCGAAAGGACGTAATGACTTGTTTGGAGAAGCTTCATATTCATGTGTTTGAGTCTTCCCTAAACCTACCATCTCTAACTCTTGTAAGATCCCTTCTATACCCTATGGCCCTCCATCCTCGCACTTCTAAATTTGACAAAACAACATTCGAGTAGTCTCCGACAAACGTTGTTGACGCTTTTGCGTTTCCAGTGTTTCGTATTCTTTGTCGACATCTTTCGGGCAAGTCCTCTAAATGTCAACAAAGAGGGGCCATTGAAACACCATGAAAATTTTGAGGCCTCGGCGGTTCAGCAAAAGGCTGGTGATTCAGACAAAGGGTCACAACAAAGCACGGCACAGCAAGTTCCTTTTCAGTTGAAGGTCTATCCCGCCACGCTGCGTAGCACAGCACAAGCAAATTCTAGAGGACAGGGCAAAGCGATGGATGCACGGCAGCAAAACTTCCAACTTTGCAAGTTATCTATTTTGAAAATCTTAACTTTTGGCAAATTACGTTGTATTACGCTACATAGCGTAACATCGCATTATGCAGCGTAATGTCAGAAAATAGTATGCCGCAAACATCAGGGATGACAAATGTTCAAGGCTTCAACAAACACTTC
Source organism: Gnetum montanum (assembly GCA_015680685.1). Classification (NCBI taxonomy): domain Eukaryota; kingdom Viridiplantae; phylum Streptophyta; class Gnetopsida; order Gnetales; family Gnetaceae; genus Gnetum; species Gnetum montanum. Next base: position 542,540 of record MNCI01001310.1, read on the forward strand.
GTTTTTCTTTACAAATGCACTATTTTACGACGGACTACGCTGTGAAGTGTAATCTAGCGCAGCGCAACGTAGTTCAAGCATGAACAATGGTGGCTTAATACAAGTAGCAGCAGTCTGTACAATGCGATACACTCTCCAGCGTGTCGTTGCGTAATCCCTATTGCCAAATTCCCGGTTTACAATGCATTACGCTTTAGTGCGTAAGGTAGTGTGGCATCGTAAGCTTCAGCAACCACCACATCAAGTCAACGGCATCTTGTAGGTTCAAGACACACGTCATCTAAACCGTATTTTTCTCCTAATTTTAGCCTTATAAATATGCCAACCGAAAAAAAAGGAGGGGCAGATTGACAAATTTTCTCTACGAGCAATTTGTTCCTCCATTGGCAATTATTGAGAACCTCTAGCAGTGATTGACAAGAAAAACCGAAAGAGACCAGTGATAGCAAGAATATCGAAGGAAGTTGACGAGAACCTTTGTTCAGGGACAGCTGGTTGATAGACATTCTGCTTCGGGTTTGACCTCTCTATATCCAGATCTACTAGAACAAGGTAGATTGGTTTTTGCTTGTTTCATCTCTGCTTAGCTTTTATTGTTACCAGCATGCACTTCGTTTAAATCGAAGTCCATTGTAATCATTGTATCTAAATATATCTATTTGTGGATTGAATCTCGGATCTTGAGATTTGATCACGTGCCAAAGCCAATCTATTGTCTTCTATTTGTACTGATTCTGTGAATTGTTCTAATCAATTACGTCTTCTCTTAACTATCTCCGAAATTAACAATGTTACAACCTCCTCGAAAAGAACCGTAAAGAATCATTATTTTTTCATTTAAATATCGCAAAATTTTTTACTGATCAAGTAAGTCCCTGTCTGATTGACAAGACCGTTCAGGGCACCTTGGATTCGTCTTTCTCCAGCACGGCCCTCGCATGCATCTGGGGTTAGAACTGTATACGCAGACTTTCTTTCAGTATTTCCAGTGATCGACATTTTCCATCGTTACATATATTAATGTGGATGCATTGCTATACTGAAATTGATGCATAATGTGACCAATCAAAATAGTATTCATCATACCCCCATGACTAACTAAAAATTTGTCATTGAGTTAAAAAAAATGGGTACAGTGTTTGATTACAAAAGTTGAAAGTACACTTGACTAATTAACTTACTAATACAACGGATAAGATTTGAGTACTACATTATCAAATTTATTTGAATTACTAACAATTTAACAAAATAATAAAATATAAGTGCATTTTTCCTAAAATATTTCACTTCTTGCTCCTCTATTATGGACCTTGTTGCATGGGTTACTTCTAGTACTTCTTGTACTTATCCACATTCACATCGTCATGCACCTATTGGTCTCATCTCTCTATGTTCTGACATGCACAATGATCTCCCTGGGGAAGGATGACTCATTTGTAGTAATTTTGGTACTCTAGGTCTCTAAAATAAAAAAATTTTGGCAAGTTTTTCAAAATATAAAAAATAGAAATTTTTGATTAAGTATGGGATACTTGCATGTTCAAAACCAATCTTAGCACCTTTGAATCGTTCCATACACCAAGTTCACATCATTCCATAGGTTTATGACTCTCTTGATGTTTCAAAATTATCATTCTGACTCATTTTGAGATCAATTTTTTTTTCACAAGTTAGAGTTTTTGATAGAAAAAATGGTGAAAATTTTTCAAACTCCAAGAGATGATGTTGACGTTATGTCAACATGAGCACCTATAACAGCTACTCAAAAATAATAGCCTACATCAGCAAAGCTTCAAGATCTCTCATGTTCACCTCAGTAGCCTTCAATGATAGTTTGAAACTAGAACAAGATCCCTAAAAGCTTTGAAATCTAACTGAGGTGAAGCATTTCAAAATTTCACTAAGTGTGAGTTTGATAGTTTTCATGACTTATAAGATGGCATCACTAACCTCCTTAATCAGTAGTTTGACATATTCCCAGGCTTCTTACATCCCTCGGCATCGACTCAACATCATTTTGACTCATTTTAATAGTAGTTCATGCAACTCCAAAGTCATATAATAACACTTGAAAAATTTTTAAAAATTTTTCTAAGTACCATGACTAATGTTAAGATTGTGCTAGTGTCAAAATTAACATCAGTACTTCCAGTATTAACACCATTCATCACCAACATTTTGTCTCAACCTTGTAGACCTCTCAACATTGTTTTGACGGCTTTGGCTTTAGTTTAGAAGCCAAATTAGGTCTCAATGACTCAAAACAAAAACTTTGATAAAAATCTCAAAATTTTCTCTAACCATTGTTGATGTTGATGCTTTATTAGCATTATCATTAGCTGAAGCCAAAAACCAAACTTACTATTCTCAAACTTGACAACAAGTTACACTTAACTCCAAATTCAATTTTAGCAACCCTAAGTTCAATTTGGCAACTCTAGGCCTACAAGCTTAAAACACAAATTTCAAGTTAGATCTTTTGAGATTTAAGAGCAGTTGTTAGATTTTGAGAGTCAAGAGAATGAGTGTTTTCTACCATTGTAGCACCCGAATGCTCCTCAGCCACCTTTAGCACCTTCTACACCTTTGGTGCCAATTCTAGAGTTATAACTTTTTTACCTCCAACATTAGTGATAGGGACCTTAGCTGAAATAGCCTTGTTTTTGCCTAAAATTAACTTCAGATCATCCCTACAGCTACCCCATCCATATCCTAACCCTCTAGAGTTCAATTTTACCCTCAAAATGCATCTTTTTTTCAAGAATCAAGCTTCTTTTATCAATTGCATTATACTAACGTTTTTCATCTATCACTTATATTTTGGCCCTCTTTAGGAGGTGAACACTTCAACATTCATTAATAAAGAATTTTTATTATTTGGGAAACGATCTAGAACTTTTCTTCTATATCACAGCATCTTATTTCCATCATTTATCATTTATTTGTTTGGATTCTGTACTTAGAACTTATTCTATCACTTACATTGCATTCCATACTTAGTAAAATTTTTAACATTTTTCTACTTAGTCATTTTTCCACATAAAAATCCTAGTTTTCAAGAAGAAATCTAAGACCCTTGTCTCCACATAATAATATTATTATTTTAATAACCTACATCCTTTTGTACATGTTTTCTACTTAGTTTTATTCTATCATTTACACTCCATTCCAAGCTTAGTTTACTTTCTGATAATTCATTCTTATTCATTTTTTCAATGATTTTATACTTAGTTATTTTTAACATTAAAAATTTAATTTTTTCAGTATTCCCTATAATTCTTGGTTTGTGTGTGGTAGTCTAGGTCCATATTTGATTGAAGCTTGCATGCCCTTTTTTTTTATAACCATTTATATATCAAGGATTATATTGATTCAAAGACCATTTACAATCATGTGCTAAGTTTTTTTTCAATACTTAGTTCATTAAAGTGTCATTGTATGAATAAAAATAATATTTCTATGGGAATAGGACTATTTTGCAAGCTCCAACCTAATGTTGCACTTTTTAAGTAGTGGTAGATTCCATGTTTTATGCATCTCTTAGGAGATCAAATTAACTACAAAACCTACATCTAACAGTCTTGCATGATGCATTTCCTACAACTAGTAAGTAAATTAATATTAGAGGTCCATCATGAAAACATTTACCTAATAATACAATTTAATCATGTTTAATGATAAAGAATAACATTCATAGTTTAATTGTTATTACTAGTCTAATATAATTTCTATGAATTTTGGCTTGAACTTTAGGAGATAAAAGATGTGTAGCTTATAGCAAGACATAGTGAAATGCTATGTAGGTCAAGCTTATAGTTGAGTTACACTTGTAAACTTTAATTTCTAGACTTGTAATCTGATCATAATTTGGAATTACCAATGGAGTATGACTCATAGCCACATCACACTAATATCAAGCTTGCTCTTAGGTTTGCTATTCATGATGATATGGTTAGAGTGCAATTCACTAGATGTCACAACAAGTAGACTATGAGCTAGGTGCAACTTGTAGCCTAGTCACAACTAACAATTATTTCCTTTTAAAAATTAATTTAATTTGGTAAGATTCTAGGATTCAAGACACCAAGAAATGATAAGGGTTAAGACATGAGAAGCTAATTAAGAAGGGATAAACTAAGATTGTGGATAATACCTATGACACCTTAACTCTTGCTAAAACTAGAATAGGAATGCAAGTGAAATATCTTAAGGGGAAACAAAGGCAAAGCACTTAACTAGTATCATAATTCAAGGAGTTTAAGATGAAGGTGTTACTACAACAAGGATGACAAGGATATTGGAGCTAAATTTGAAATTACTAGAATATGTGAAAGACTAGGCTAGGAAGAAATGAGCATAGAATAGCCTTGGTTAACTTCAAGTTGAGGAAGATGAAGAAAAAAACTAGAAGAGACTTGGAGAGTTTTCGTAAAACAAGATGAGAAAGAAAATGGATTTTTATAAGGATGAAGGTACTAACAAGAAGTAGCATCTAGAGATGTACATACAAAACTTGGGGATTGAAGGAAGGAGAAATGTAACACCAAAGGTTACAAAGCTAGAATAGGTGAAGAACATCTAGAATCTAACAAAGAGTTAGAATAGGAATAGAGTGTCACATTTTAGTCATCTAAGAAAGATTTTATATGAAGAAATAAGGAAGGCTAATCAAAAATTCCTCCTTTAGGGTATAGAGGAAGAGAAAATGTTACTCCAAAAGCTTGGAAACTATATTGGTTTATGTTAAAAATCACTTTATAATATTAGTAGTCAAACTCCACACTAAAGATAGAGTGGAATGAGAAATGTGGTGCTCTTAGACTATGAAATGTCATATGAAAACAAGGAAAAAGCATTCTTCTTATCCTTGTGCTTTAAGAAGACAATAACACCTACATGAAGAAATACCAAGAACATTAAAATTATTAATATTGTAAGTTGAAAAAAAACATAAAAGATAGTAGCATCCACCTTCAATTTTTAAGGAACTTCTTTTTTTGTAGTTGCAGCATTATCTAAAAAGCCTTAAAGTATCTCATCCTATTAGAGATTATACACCTCCCTCCAAATCTGATCATTAGACTCATGTTTAGTGAGTGAGTTTGGATCTATCATCAAAGCCCTCCCCATTATTGTATTACATTTTATCTAAAGCTAACAATAAGAAGGTGAGAATGCATGATAGTTTTGACTTTATAGAACTAATAAGAATAGTGTTTTTATGTTTCCAAAGACACTAGAAAATAAGTAGGATAATAGAATTTCAAGAGATTTACTATAGATGGAGAAATAAGGTGATTTTTATGAGTTTAAAGCTAAAAACTGCATACTCAAAGTAGGAAAATATGTATTGGTGCAATATATGCCATGTGTCATACATAGAAGCTTGACATAGAACACACACAAGATCAATGTTCATTCCATCACAAGTGATAGGAAATATTATACATCATAAGTGCCACGCATAATTAGAATAGAATTTGATAGTATGAAGCTAATAAATGATGAACCATTTAAGCTCTTATTAGAAAGGCTTACCATTTCCCTTAGAAACAATGATAAGTATAGATGTAATTATATCATGGATCAAAAAGTGAACAAAATCATGTAAATATTGTATGCGAATTATAGGTTTACCCATGTCATCACAACCATAATTCAAACCAAAGGCCTCACTTCCTATACTATAAATGAATTGATATCTTGTCCCAGATCTCTTAAAGAGCTAAAAACATGAACTACAAATCATTAAAATGCATATGTAGCCTAAAATCCTCAAAGAAAAAGAGGTAATAAATAAGAGAAAGAGGTATAAACTTCTTAAAAAGAGGTAATTCATTATTTCAAAATTAAAGACAACAAAATTTCAAGCCAAAATGCAAAGGCAATCCAAGAGGAAGATGTGGATCAAGAGGAGGAAGATCAAATTTCCATCTAAGAGACAACATATTTATACCATCTTCATTCATTTCTTAGTGTACGTTCCACAATGAAAAAAGGTCAAATAGAGGATACTTGTTGCAAAAAATGAACTCCAAAATCTCACAATCCAAGACTCCCATAAGTGACCTCAACAAAGAGGACATTCATCATAAGCCCAAGACAAAGGTAAATAGGTAAATGATGGTACTAATACTAATTTTATTATCTTTTATATGTCAAAAGAAATGAATTTCTCTAATTGAATTATAGATAGTGGAGGTAGCAATCATATAACTTTAAATGGTAAGTGTTTTGTAGAGTTTGAGATAACTAGTAATCCTAGGTTAATCAAATTTGGTAATAGGGCTTTTAGAAAAATAGAGTGTATAGGAAGATATTGAATCTTTCTTTATGATGATAGTCTTGTCCATGTCCATGATGTATGTTATGTACTCAAATGGTCTAATTCCTTTTTATTTGTTGATCAAATTTCGATAAGAATAACAAGTTAGTATTTAAAGGTAATGAATGCATCATCTCCAACATCTTTGGGCTTGTAGCTAGAGTCATTGTATTAGAGAATCAAATCATTTTCTTTCAAGAAATGTTCTTTAATGATGTAATTTCAAGTCCAAGGTCAACAAGCATCATGTTACAAGGCTATGATATTATATGTTTGGTCATACCTCATACTCAAATCTCTTTAAGCTCATGAAAAATCAAGCAACAATAGGGTAAACATTTAAAGAGTAACCTTAAGAAATTTATGATACTATCTTGAAGGGTAAGAAAAAGGTCCTTCCTCATTCAATCTCAAGTTAAAGAAGATCAAAGCCCTTGGATTACTACACATGAATATTGTGACTTCTATGTTCATTATAGCACATGATAGAGGTATTTACATATTGGTAATTTTAGATGATTTTTTGATATAGACATGATCCTACATCCTTCATTCAAAAGATGAAGTATTTGTTATCTTTAACAACTACAAGAATTTGGTTAAAAATATGCTTAATACTAAAATCAAAACTATAAGAGATGATAAAGGGGAAGAATTTGTAACTAATAAATTTAAAAAATTTCATAATATCCATGACATCTCTATGCAAACAACTTGTGTGTATGAATCAAAAGTAATGAAGTAACAAAGAGACAGAATGGTTTGGTAGAAGAAATGTTTAGATGCCTGTTAAATCATTTCTCCATTCCTAATTTCAATTGGAATGAGGTTGTACATATGACCATATACATCTTGAATAGGCTCATCACCTCTTTAAATAAAGAAAATACCCCTATGAACTATTCTATAGCATTTTCCATTTCAAGATCTATCGATATATATGTTATATAATGATCCTTAATGCTCTTGCGATTAATCTAGATGATAGAGGAAGAAAATGTGTCTTCCTTGGGTATGGCTCTAAGACATGTATGCATAGGTTCTTTGACTTGCTTAAGAAGAAATGGTATAGTTCAAGAACCATTGTCTTTGATGAGAAAACCTTAGGATTTTACTCCTTCTATAGCCAAGAAGTGAAGAAACAAGAGGAGCATAATGATTTAATAAGTTTAATTTTAAATTTTAGTAAGCAATAAAGTGTTAGCTTATTGGTAAGAGCTTTAGCATGGAAACTCTAGGTCATAGGTTTGATTCCAATGATCAACAATAAATTATAGATTAAAAAATTTCCATAAAAGGAATTCTAAAACTATTTTGTTCAATAGATCCAAAATGCTCTCTGCAAACATAAGTAAAAATTCAATTAACTACTATACTTACTAAAATAAAAAATTTAACATCTAGCACCAAAAAAAGGAGAAAGTTGAAATACAAGATAGTATTATGATTCATGAGTCATATTATTTGAAGATGGGTGTCAAACCATAAAAATAATTAATACTAACTAAAAAAAATTTAGACATCGAATCAATAACATATAGGAGAAATTATAAACATAAAGTAAAAGCCCAATTAGTTTGGAGGTGCTTTTTTATATTTCATCCTTATAAAACAAATCTAAAAAAACCTTCCTTATAGTGTAGGATAAGGATTAAGTCTTTCCTTTGTTCTAAAGTACTTTCATAGGTTTTCACTTGTTACTAAAGGCTTTCTTATAAAAAGAAGAAGAAAACTCTCTTCATAGAAAAATGAAATAAAATGTAACATAAGGTAAAATATTTTCTAAATTTGGCTTACAAATATAAAATAAAATAAGAAAGCAAAATATGAATCAATTATTTAAACCTCATTGGATATTTTTATACTTGATGTTATAATAAAAAGAAACATATTTAAGAAGAATATAGTTATGTTTCTATGACTACAAAAATAATTATACAATGAAGCTTCTAAATAGAATATAGAACAAGCATGTGAAGATACTTCCAAATACAAAGAAAGATAGTAGACAAAGAAGGGTGATCATCAATAATGATATCTTTAATTCTTGATTAAAAATTTGATAAAACATCATATTTGGATGGCTATGTTGATGCATCCCAATCGACACATGGTTGCCATTGCATCCTTGAATGTGTTGGTGCATGTCCATCAATGCTCTATTGCCCAAAATCTATATATGTGTGCATGTCATCCTCATTAAAGCATAATTTACTTTGTATTGTAGTGGTGCTCTAGTAGTTTTTTCTTGTAGGACTTAGTTAAATTTCTCTCTTACTGCCCACAGCATGGATTGAATTTATTGTATGCAATTTTATTTGAGTACAAGATGTACCTAGATACTTTTGCATGATGACAACAAAATTGAGATTTTTTCTTTACATTGCAATAATTAGATTATCATTTAGTTTATTTTCTAGCATTTTACATGTACTTTACTTTCTTGCACTTAGGAATTTTATATTTTATTCCATAGTAACGTGAGTACAACTACTTTGAGCATAATATACTAACACTTGATGATCCCAATAGTGAATATTTGGTACACCTAGTGGTAGATAGTTGGTAATCTAGCAGCATTAGTATAGGTTCAAGATGTTTATGAAAAGTAGGAACATATGCTCTAGATTTAGAATAGCTTATATTACCTTTAGTTTTATTGATTAGTTAGCATTTAATAATTTAATCACTTTATTATTTTAATATTTTCAATGATAAAAATAATAAAAAAATATAAACATCTCATGTCTCAATCACACTTAACCATACCAATTGAATTAACACAAGTGACAATTGGAAAGACAATGATAAGCCACATCACGACCTAATTATCTAAAGCACTAGATGCCCAAAGATTCCATAGAATTTAACCAGATCACACATATGCACTTGTGATTCATATAATTAGGCATAGGGAACGTCGCTACTCATCATTGGCACCATTGCTAGGGAATCCTTATTGTATGCTAAGTGCTTTAGATAATTAATCATACAAGGTCATTATAGGAACATAATGAACTATCATTAGAAAATACATTAATATTTTATTTAATGCACACTATAAAAACAAATTGAAAATGTCTTCTTCTCACAAGTTTGACTCCCCACTAGCTAATGATTCTATAAAGCAACATGATAGTACAAGGAGAAATACATGTACCTCAACAACTAAAAGTTGTCTACCCTCATATGGATTCTTACTATTCAAACTTCACTTTCATTCTTTACTAGGATGAAAAACTATGCTGGAGAGACATGGAGGACAATATTGTGTTGCCACTTGATTGTGCTATTCCTTCCATGTTCATGGTATCACTAATGAAGTTGCGACATGAATTGGTAGCCCTAGAGTACCAAGTAACAAACCACCTCTCTAGGGACTATCAACCTAGAGGCTCAACTTTGAAAGGATAAACTCATAAAAACCTACCATGAAGCCTCCAAAGGAAAAAGGGAATCGATCACATTAATATCATAATCTAATAAGAAGAACATTAAACATCCATCAAGGTAATCTCAGCACTAAGGTCCTCCTCCCATCGGTGAGGATAATACAGCTCATTAATGGCTACATTCAACCTTGGCAAGCAACCAAGGTAAAGGGAGAGCTAGGCCCAAAAACTAGGAGGACCTCAAGGCCAAGGTCTCCTAATCCTCAAAAAAGATAATAACCTAAGGAACACTTCGTTTTCTAGCTTTGATGAGGAAGAATGTAATTGAGATCAAAGGAGAAATGATCAAAGGCAGGATTAAGATGCTAGAAGACCCCATCATAGAGATGAAAGGAGTGAATGTAGAAAATAACAAGAAGAAGTGGTGCATCATTAGGAAATAACATGTAGCAAGTCACATTATAGAAGATATGGCCATGATAGGGATCATAATGAATGAGATGACTATAATGAATCATTACTTGATATAAGAAGTATGATCAACATCCAAGAGATAGTTCATATTCCCACCACGCATCAAAGGGATAGTAGGATTAAATGGCTTCTTATGAACAACATCCCTAAACTTGAAGGTTATAATGTTGACCTGCAACACTATTTGCAAGTCTTCCATGATGCTTATGCCTTGTAGAACATTGAAAATGACTAGAAGAAGCTCAAATTATTTCCTATAAAACTCACAAAAGAAGCTAAGATTTGGCGTTAGTCTTTGGAACCAAAATGTATTAGCAAATGGAGTACAATGCTAGAACTTTTCAATGATAAATATCAAGAATACTCTAGGGTGTTCACTTTGAGGAAGCAAATTCAAGAGTGGAAGCAAGATAACCATCAATCCTTTGGTGCAGCCTTGGGTAGATACTATTTGTTGTTACACTAGTGTCTAAGCCATGAATTTTCTCAAAAGGAGAAACTTCGTCATATCATAGATGGACTCAAAAATAAAACTAGGGAGACTCTTAGGATCTATGCCCAAGGGAGACTAATAAATCCAAATTTTGACCTGCTATGATATTGAGCATCTGATATCAGAGCTGTGATATTGAATCCTCGAAATCGAACACAAGCTACGATGTCACGTATCTGATATCCCAGACATGTGTAAGCCTATAAATGCAACACTTAGATGCACGGTCCACATACAATTTCATTTCACACTTAGCAAAAATCCATTAGTTTGTTTTCTTGATTTTAGCACTTAGAAGTATATGCCCACAGTGTGATGTTTAGTAATTGAAAGGAGTTTTTATTTGAGTGGAATGTACTTGGACACATTTCATGCACAAAAATAAAGATCGAGATTACTTTCCATCATTGCACCATCACTTAGTTTCTTTACTATTTACACTTAGAATAATTTTCCTGTTTTGGCTTAACTTAATTTTTATTGTTTTCTCTAGTTACTAATTTACTTTCTATGCACTTTATCATTATTATTTTTAAGTAGAATGAGTACGATTGATCTCAAGAACTTAAGTGTAGCTACTTGGTAACCCAATAGTACTATCACTTGGTATGTCCAGTACTGAGGTACTTAGTAACCCCAATAGTAATTGCACGAAGTCCAAGGTGTGAATGGAAGGTTAGGACCGAATGCTCATCACATAGGCTAGATTAGATTCATTTACTAACACTTAGATTTAGGAACCATTCCATTTACTTTATGTTTACTAGGAGCAATATGGCCCATACAACATCAGTATCATACAACTCACCAAAAGTTAAACCATACGTATCAATTTTACTAGCTCATGATGGAAGACAACGATCATGAACTCTAACTAATTACTAGCATAATTACATTTCCTTGTCCATGAAATTCAATTGGGCTACATGTGAATACTTGTATCTAATATGGTTAGGTGTTGGACTACTCCACCACTCATCATTGGTGCCATTGCCAAGGCAACATCAATCTATGCTTTGTAATTGATTTCTCAAAGTTCATTGTATCTTAAACATAAAGTCAAACTTTATAATGATAAGAAAAGCATACTTAACACATAACATCTAAAAATACAAAATATGGCTTCTAACAAAGATCAACCATCACCTACCAAGGAGACAACAAGAAGTAGTGACAAAATCATTGATGAAGAAGAATGGGAAACACCAATGTAGACAAGAATCACTTCTGCTCAAACTAATCCATACCATTCAAACTTCACTTTCATCTTCCATCGGGACAATCAAATGAAGTGGAGGGACATGCAATGCAAAATAGTCCTACCTCTAGAGTGTGCAATACTTAACATGCTCCAAACTACCCTAAGGGGAATGCATTTGGACTAGATCTAGGAAAGGTATCATGTGACTCAGCACATGACAAGACCCTATGCACCCACAAAGAAGTAGATGAGGAGAGATGCTACCATGGAGATCAAGCATGCACATAGAAAAGGGAAGTAGGTCAACACTTCTGTTGTCTTAGAAAAACTTGATGTTGATGTAGTTCTTTTAGAGAAACTCCATCAAAACCATGAGGAGCCTTCAAAAATGGCTATCATTAGGCTTAAAGAACCTATCAAAGCATACCTTCATTCTACTATAGCAGAGACACCTAAGAGGGAGGCTACTAACTCAAGGTATAAGCAGGACTTTAGGCCAAGGGTTCCTACCAAATCCTACAAAGAATCTTACAAGAGTTATGAAAGCATAACAAGCTAGCATCATTCTCCTACTACCTTATCTACCTCATCATGATCGTTGAAGGACTCTTACAAGAGATGACACAAGTATTGGGACTATGATAGGAAAGAAAGGAGAACTCATGGTCATCATGACTGACATTCATGACACTCTAACATAGAATAAGAAGAACATGAACAAAGGAGACAAACTAACAAAAGAGAGGATCAAGAGAGATATGAGCATAGAAAGTGTCACCACTACAACAGAGCATATGAACCCAACCACGATGATGAACCCCTTATGTTGACTTAAAGCATGATAAACATCCAAGAAGCTATCTACATACCAACCAAGCACATAAGAAATAGCCAAATCAAATGGCTAGATATTAACAATATGCCAAAATTTGAAGGTGGCTACAACACTAATCCATAGCATCACCTTTAAGATTTCCATAATTCCTGTGCCCTTCAAAACATAGAGAGTGATTGGGAAAAGTTAAAGTTGCTTCCTAGGTGGAGAGCTGGTATAGGTCATTAGAACTTGAATCCATCAGACGTTGAAGTACCATGCTCAAAATCTTTAATGACATATCAGACCTATTCACGAGTGCCAAACTTATGGAAACAACTCCAAGGATGAAAGCAAGGGACTCATGAGACCCTTGATCGAGCAATGGATGGATACTATTCACTACTACATAGGTGCCTAGGCCATGGATTTTCATCAAAGAAATAGCTTAGGCACATCGTAGATGGGCTACCGAGTAAAACTAGAGAGACTCTTGGGGTTTATGCCCAAGGAATATTATCACAGATGACCATCCATCGTATTCAATAACTAATTGATCAAGTGGTAAAAGAGGAAGTTGAACTTAGAAAAAGGAAATTAGCTGAAGACTACAACAGAGATTCATCAATCTGAAATAGGGATGCATGAGTCTATGAAGCATAACAAGAGGAAACCTTGGACCAAGTGATTCAGTAAAAGACTCTACATATTCAAAAATTAGTTAATGATATAGTAGCTAAGGTAGAGAGAGTTTTGGATTCAATGGATAAGAAATTCGCTACAACCCTAAAGATCATGGAGGAAAAGACTGAACAAGCACTAAACAAGGGCAAAGAAAAGAGATTATGGACAAGATAGTTACAAGAAAAAAGGAAAATTTGATACCATTGAAGGATACACTAACTCTAGTTCAAAGGAAGAGGAAGGATGCAAGGTATGCCAGTATGAACATCCTAAGAGATGTTGTCCTGTTACGGCCCATTTGCAAGAATCTGGGGTATATGCATTCAATCCAAGCTTCATCAAAAAGCAAGGACCCAGAAGACTTTCTTATCCTCAAGGTAATATTAGGCAACCTTCTTAGCTAACTTATTACCCAAGCAAAGCCTACCCTCAATCATAGGAGCCATACCAGCAACAATGGCAGCAACCGCAAACATGGGCCATGCCACCACCAAGGCAATAGCATCCATATCAACAACTTGATTCTTATGGATACTATGTCCAACGTCCAATCTCACCAGCCAATGCAACTATTCAAACTCCACAATATTATCCACCTAGATACCATAAACTAATGTTGCCAAGAACATATCTAAACTTGCACATGCATCCACCAACAATTGATTCTTCAAACTAACACCCAACTAAGCATTTACCACTAGTGCCACCAACCACTATGCAATGCAAGCTACCATCACAACCATAACAAAGAAAAGTTGTGAGGACAATGAATATTCAAATAGAAAATCCTACCAACAACATGAAGGGCCAAACGAAGAAACATCCTTTCTTGAGGACAAGTTCGAAAAAGGCTAGTAGAATTAGGACTTCATCGAGACCAACTTCTTATACAATAGATTCTCTTACCAAAGACAAGCTTCCATTATCTTAAAACACAAGCATTCAAACTATCATGCTCACAAAAATTGTCACTGACTAGATTAAGGCAAGGCCACTCCCAAATAAGAGAATTGATCCAAGAATTCCTCTAATTTATCTATGAGTAGCTAGAAATCTACCATGCAAAGCTCTATTAGACTCTAGTTTCGAGATAAATTTGATCTCTTAAGAAATATATCAAACATGAAACCTACCACCTCCAAAGGAGTGCAATATTAAGTTGGAGCTTGAAGATCAATCTATCACTAGTCCTTTGGAATAGATAGAAAATTTAGTAACCACTATCAATGGATGGTCTTATCTAGTAGACTTCCTAGTAATTGAAGTGAAGAACAATGACAAGGAATTTTCAATTATCATGAAAAGGGCATGGCTTAGCACAAGTGATACTAAGTTAAATATGATATATATCAAAATCTGATGGGACCCAATATCATGTCTGTCGCAATATTGCATCCCACGCAATATCGCGTACGCGATATCACGGTGCGTCGTCAAATCTATAAATAAGAGGTGGCTCTCCCTTGTTTCTCATTCTAGGCCTAGACCATAGTGAAACTCTGGCAGTTTGATTCCTCCAGAGATAGAATATTTTCCATGTGCCCATAGTAGGAGCTCCAAAGTGAACGGATCTTTATTCGAGCAAATATTGTACCTGAACACAAGTTTGTGTATGGCAATAAAAACGAACTTCTTGGATAAACCTTGTAGTGCATGGAATAGGCTAATTAGGAATTTATTTATTGTTATTTAATATTTACCATTTAAATGCTTTATTTGTAATTAAATCTCTCTCAACCCTTCAATCCTAGTTAAGTGCCTCAGTACGACCGCTTCAAGCATGTGCGTTACGCTTGGTGATCCCAGCAATGACTAGTGTTTGGTAACCAAGGTTGCATTGGTTCAGGGTGTGAACGGTAAGTGGGAATAAATGTTGATGCTAGGTTAATTCAGGCTTAGTTAGTTAGTTAAAGTTAGTTAATTAGTCTCTTCACCTTTCACCTTATCAGCATAGGAGATAAAACCGAAAAGACATAAAAATCATATACCTCAGACTTACTTAACCATACAACCGTGACAACTAGAAGTAAGTCTAGGAAGACAACGAATAATTCACCTTAAGTATTCCATAAGGTGTGTAGGCACTTAGTCTGTAGATTTCAACCAAATCACACGTGCTACGCTCGTATTCGTATGGTTGAGTGTAGGGGTACCTCGCCACTCATCATTGGCGTCGTTGCCGAGGACTAAGTGTTTGTGTGCTAAGTAGAACATAGGTAATCATTCACATCGTTGGGAGCTTAAAAAAACCTTAGGGTTAACTAAACAAAAAATTATATAATGGTTAATTAGCACACCAAATTAAACTAAGATTTCTTCTTCGAACAAAAGCAATTCACCACCTAGGGATCATATGAGAAATAGTCGGCAGTGTAAAACACATAACCAAAATCAGCTAGTTCCTCAACAATATAGGGTGGTATATACTCTTCCCGATGAGTATATACCTAATTTTACTTTTATCCTCCATCAGGATGAATAGATGTGCTAGAGAGACTTGCAAGGTAACATAGTGTTACCTCCAAATCGTGCAGTCCCCAACATGCTCCTCCATGTTCTGGCACAAATAAGCATGATAGAATTATACGATAAATACGTTGCGAAAAATTTTGACACAAGGGATTACCATCCCATAGAAGCACAATGTCTAAGGGACTCAAGGCAAGAGAGCCACCATACATTATTGAAGGGCAAAGGGGTCCTGCACGTCCTAAGTGAAATTGGAGATGGCAAACCACTTATAACAGGTTCTCCATCAAATGACGTTCCCGCTCCTAACAATAGTGAGGAGGTGGGGTATTAGAACCTATGCTCCATGATACACAACTCTGGTTCCGATCCTCGTGAACGCCAAATGTTCACTGAGGGAACAACAACACATGACAAGGATAGGCACTCAGATCGTCATCACGATCAGGGTCGAAGCCACAGAAGAGAAGGTAAGAAACATCGTCATGGAGGTGGTTCTCCTTCTTCTTCCCCTTCATCACATCATTCACCCTCTCCTTCCACATCAAGGCGTAGTCATAAAGAGCATAATGGTGAGGATAAGGGTAAGTGAGATGAGAGACCTTGACGAGAGAGTTGAGAGAGAGGACGAGGGCAGTCTAGAGAGTCTAGGCATGAACGAAGGCAAAGTAGGGAACAACGTAGACATCATAGACGTCATGAAAGAGATGATCATGAAGAAACCCTACTTGCCACCTGAAGCATGCTAGATATAATGGAGGCAATGAGAATACCAACAAGGCATCAAAAAGATAGCCGGATCAAGCGCTTAGACATGAACAATATCCCACGCTTCGAATGGGGATACAACGCGAATCCGAAAAATCATTTACAGGCATTTCATGATGCCTGCACCTTGCAAAACATAGAAAATGAGTGGTAGAAACTAAAGTTGTTTCCCAAGATACTCATAAAGGAAGCAGAGAGTTGGTACCGGTCCTTAGAACCAGAAACCATTAGGAGGTGGAGTACGATGTTAGAACTCTTCAACGATAAATATCAGACGTACTCTAGAGTGTCTAATTTGCATAAGCATATCCAAGGATGGAAGCAAGGTACTCATGAACCCTTGGATGCTGCCATGGGCCGCTACTATGCATTGTTACATTGTTGCCTAGGCCATGGTTATGCACAACGAGATCAACTCCGCCACCTCGTGGATGGGCTAAGGTATGAAACTACGAGAACCCTTGGGACATATGCCCAAGGGAGACTATCAGAACTTAGATCCCATGAAATTCATCGCTTATTGGAACAAGTAGCCAAAGAAGAAGGGGAGCTACAAAAAAGAGAAAGCACGAAAGAATATAACCATGATCCCTCCCTTCGAAAGAAGGGAGTGAGATTCTGTGATGAAGAGGATGAGTCATCACTCGAAGAGTTAGTGAATAGGAAAACCTTGCCGCTTCAGAAGCTAACAACAGAAGTATCAACTAAGGTAGATGAAGTATGGAGCTCCTTAAATAGTAAAATTGAAACTATCCTAAAAATTGTAGAGGAGTCTAAGGAAGAACGAAGTAGTGATAAGGACAAGAAAAAGTTGAGAGATTCAGGCCCTGCACATGACAAGGGTAAGGGGAAAATAACTATCTCCGATGGGGTTGTAGATTCAAATATAGACAATGATGGTGGATGCAAGATCTACCAATATGACCATCNAATATAGACAATGATGGTGGATGCAAGATCTACCAATATGACCATCCNAGTGAATAGGAAAACCTTGCCGCTTCAGAAGCTAACAACAGAAGTANTCCTCAAGGTAACCCAAGGTAGTTCCACCAACCATTAACGTACTATCCAAGTCAAACTCCACCACAACCCATCGGACAACATTAGTAGTGGCAATACCCATAGTCATGGGGGATGCCACCGCCTAAACATCAATACCCTTACCGGAAACCCAATCCTTATGGCTACTACGTGTAGCAGCCGGTTTCTCCAAGTGACTCTATGGGTCACGCAACTCCACAATGTCACTACCATGTTTAGGAGTACTTTAGAAGGACTCCTTCTCCTCTGGGAGATGCTCCACATCCATACCATCCTCCAAATCCATCCGCCTCTCTCACACCGTTAGTTCCAATACCACCCGCTCCAACAATGCAAGGGGAAATCCCCACTCAACCGCAGCAACACAATGCTACGAGAGCTGTAAACCTTCAACCCGCTAAGACAACTACAAGAAGAGAAGACCTTTCTTCAGAACCAAAAGCCTAGACAAGCTCTCACAGCCACAAGCGGTTGAGTCTGTGCACACTCCTCCAACAAATAAGGCTTCGAAGCTCCCTTCAATCCAACACCAGAGCCTAACGCATACGGTTATGTTAACACATACCGTAATCAACTGGATCAAGGTAGGCCACCTTCCCAGGAAACTATATAACCTTGGAAGTCCCTTAATCTACCTCCAAGTCATTGGGAACGAACCACATAAGGCTCTTCTTGACTCAGGTTCCAGAGTCAACTTAATCTCACGAGAAATGTATCAACCCTAGAACCTACCCCAACTCAAGAAGAGCAACATTCAACTAGAGCTGGCTGACCAGTCCATCACCATTCCCTTGGGATTGGTGGAGGACATCATTACCACTGTGTGTGGTTGGTCATACCCAGCCGATTTCCTGGTGATAGAAGTTAACAACAATGAAGGGGACATCCCAATTATAATGGGAAGGGCATGGCTAAGCACGATAGATGCATGCCTAGAAATCCATGATCTTTCCTTGGAAATATCTAAGGTAAACATTTATGGAAAGATTGAGAAGAAGAAAGTCCCATGCATCACATATAGTGACTCAGAGGGTGATGACATGTAGGAATCATGGGTGATGCAAAATTTAACATCTCCTACATGCAACAGGTGTGCCTTAGAAACCTTGAGACAAAGGTGCCTGTATGTAGCAATCACACAACAAGTAGACACCCAATGGTTGATTGCTAATCAAGAGAGCAACCGAATATGCATGGAACAAACTAGGGGAACAACTCATGCCCACAACGAAAGCATAGATACATTAGAATATGAGCATTACCAACTTCCACCCCTTAATCTAAGAACATCAATTGGGAGAAGCTGGACACTTCTAAGAAATTCAAATAGGCGCTCATTATTTCGAATCTCTCCCTCTCCATTCAATCATGGGGGAGATGGCCACCTATGCTAATCATTTGGGGCCCTTAGTTCTTTTTAATTTTTTTTTACACGTTTTTTTTTTTACACATTCTTGTTTTACACATTTTTGTTTTACACGTTTTTGTTTTACACATTTTTGTTTTACACATTTTCGTTTTCCACCGTTTTTGTTTTACACATTTTTGTTTTACATGTTTTTGTTTTACACATTTTTGTTTTACATATTTTTGTTTTACAAATTTCTTTAACTTTTCTCATTTTTTGTGTCACAACATCGTTATACTTTTTCATTTGTGTGTGTGTGTGTGTGAGCGCATGTGTTATCCATCTTGTAATGTTGTCATTTAATAAGTGTTCTTCATGATGGTATGAACTATTTTTTTTTCTCTATTGATTGCTAATGTTTGGTTTTTACCTTTAAGTTATGATGTTGATACTAAGGTATGTTTCTTTTAATATAGCAGGCAATGAGTCCACTTCATCCATACATCCACAACTTTCTATGGTCTTTCTCAGCTTGGAAATGTATAGTCCCTTTCTAAATAAGAACTATAATGAATCGGTGACTCGGCATTTCTCAAACTAAGGAAGGACTCAAGGATTGAAAAGGGTGTGACTTCAAGGGAACTTGATGCATTTGTGTTGGTCGTTCTCTTGGGTGCTTGGATGTTTTCTTCTTGATTTTTCTTACTGTTTCGATGTTACCCAATTATCGGGAAGCTGAGTTAATAAAAATAACAAAGTCTTTGCATGGTGTGGTCTCACTCATAAACACATAAAAAACTAGTGAGAATTCAAAGCACATCCCTTAGACGAAATAACCATTTGGGCTACAAGCATTGGTTATGGAACTAAAATAAAATGTTCCCTCTAACTAAGGCCCATCTCGCTTCCCATTCTCTCCTCGTTTCGTCGGAATGGTAGTGGCTCTTGGGTGAAGGCATTCTTGTTACTTCAAGAGGATGGATTGGCCGAATGCATTAATGCGAAGTCACTGGATGTGGTATGTTTGAGGCCAAACTTGGAATGGGATCTACTAAGTTACATTAATCATGAACTCCACAAGGGGCTGTACACCACCTTGTTCTTGGGATTCCATTCCATTTTCTTCTCTCCATTCCATTCTTCTCTCCATTGTTCACCTCATTGCCGGTTGTATCATTAGTGTATATTTTGGTTGATGCATTGTTTTCTTTTTGGTAAATTCTCACGATTAAGACTTTAACTCTTGTTTCAAATGACATTCCCAGAGCCTACGAACTCTTTGAATGTGGGTTTGTCAGGGAATTAAGGGCATGAGCCTGCTTTGGGAAGGACCCACTGACATTCCTATTTGGTGCATCCGTTAAATTCTTTCCCCTAACATTTTTGCAATCCATTTTATTTTGTTCATTTCCATCTTGACATCAATTTCATTGATGTCATAGTTGTCTCTTTTTCTCCATCTTTCTTGTTCCTTTTCTTTCTCCATTCTATCACTACCAGAGGTTCGCTCTTAGTCATGGGGGTCCTGGTCCAATTTTTTCGATTTTCTCCTAACCCCTACACCTTCGGTAATTACCACTATGATATCTCATATCTCTAGACCCATATCAGCCATACCACAACCCAACCAATGGACCTTTTACCGAAGCAAGGTATCAACTGCATTATGATTCATTTACCCTTGCTAATATTAAGACTGTGTTATGTGTGCAGATGGCAATCATGCAACAATGTATTGGATCT
Source organism: Gnetum montanum (assembly GCA_015680685.1). Lineage (NCBI taxonomy): Eukaryota > Viridiplantae > Streptophyta > Gnetopsida > Gnetales > Gnetaceae > Gnetum > Gnetum montanum. The sequence continues at coordinate 563,295 of MNCI01001310.1, forward strand.
GGAGAGAACACTTGGAATGGAGCAGTGCTAAAGTAGCTATGCCAGAAGCAAGATCAATGGTGCACTTATGGGGAACAGATGCTTATGCTAAGTTAATTCAGGCTTAGTTAGTTAGTTAAAGTTATTTAATTAGTCTCTTCATCTTTCACCTTGTAAGCATAGGAGATAAAACCGAAAAGACATAAAAATCATATACCTCAGACTTACTTAACCATACAACCATGACAACTACAAGTAAGTCTAGGAAGACAACAAATAATTAACCTTAAGTGTTCCATAAGGTGTGTAGGCACTTAGTCTGCGGAGTTCAACCGGATCACGCGTGCTATGCTCGTATTCGTATGGTTGAGTGTAGGGGTACCTCGCCACTCATCAAGCATTCAAACTATCCTGCTCACAAAAATTGTCACTGACTAGATTAAGGTAAGGTCACTTCCAAATAAGAGAATTGACCCAATAATTCCTCTAATTTATCTATGAGTAGCTAGAAATCAACCATGCAAAGCTCTATTAGACTCTAGTTTCGAGGTAAATTTGATCTCTTAAGAAATATATCAAACATGGAACCTACCACCTCTAAAGGAGTGCAATATCAAGTTGGAGCTTGCAGATCAATCTGTCACTAGTCCTTTGGAATAGATAGAAAATGTAGTAACCACTGTCAATGGATGGTCTTGTCTAGTAGACTTCCTAGTAATTGAAGTGAAGAACAATGACAAGGAATTTTCAATTATCATGGAAAGGGCATGGCTTAGCACAAGTGATACTAAGTTAAATATGATAGATTTATATATCGAAATCTCTCAAGAAGATATGTACGAAGCTAGACACACGGAGAAAATACCATGCATTACTGCTAAAAACACAAGGTGTAGTCATGGACCAACACTCCAAAATGTTGACACAATTACCATACCAGTCCACAACAATAGTGAAAAACAAGTGTGTGTAAAATATAAACAGAGGTCACTAAACCAAAGACACCCTATGGCCACTAACTGGGAACCAAAAATTATTTAAAACATGCATGGAAATATCTAAACCACTTACTAATTCCCAATCTAAGAAAATGACTCCAACTAAGGACCTAAACATGAAATTAATAGCTCATGATCATACACCAAAAGAAAAAGAAAATAAAGATTTAGATGATCAAAACTGATCTACCATCCAAATCACCTGGGATGATAACCGACAAGTTAAATCAATAAAGATTGTATGTGAACCACTTAGAGTATATGATCTGAGAGATCTAGGGAGCATTTTCCGAACACTTGCCCATGAGTTCAGTCATGGGGGGGACACCCTATCATAAGTTGAAAATTAATAAGTGCTTTTCCAATTTTTTTACAATTCTTTTCAATTTCAAATTTCTTAATGGCCATTTTTCATATTCTTTAATCTTTTCTCATTCCTTGATACTTTTCATTTTTTAAAATTTTTAACATTCTTTAACATTTTTTCAATTATTTAACATTTTCCATTCTTTAATATTTTTCATTCTTTAAAATTTTCACAATTTTTACTATCTTTTTCATTTATTTTATAGTTTTTTGCAAACCCTTTGTAAATAATTATGATTTCTAATAAGACACATTGAATAAAGGTAAGATGTAGCCCAATAAGATGAAGCTTTCTCTATGTTATCAAGTCATAAGGGACTAATTATTTAAACAATGAGTCCACACAATCCATCCATCCATTCCATTTAAGAGGCTCTTACCATGGCCATAATGATATTCTTTTCCATCATACAACTAAAAATAAACTTGTGATCATTATGCTCGGACAGAAAAGTGGAGAACCAAGTGGGAATGTAAAGGATGTGACATCAAGGGGATTTGTAGATTCTTTTGGATTATTGTTGTGAGTTTTATCATGTTGCTAACATTGTATTATATCCTTGTAGATCTAATGAAAAATGGGAGTGAGAGTAAAATAAGTGCCACCTCAAAAAGGTTAACACAAATAAAAATAAAAGAGCACAAAATAAATTTCTGGCAATCCCACTAGAAAGACATGTTATCCATGCCTAAAGGTAGCCAACTTCTCAAAAATCTAAAAATAAAATAAAGTGCCATGAATAAAACCCCTTCCTTGGACAATACACCTAGTGACAATACTTCTTCCAACATTGATAGTCTTACAACTATAATTTCAAAAGATGAAATAATGTGATGTCACTAGAATGTGGTCTGGACTTGGTTTGAATCTTAGATAGAAAGGCTAGTGATTACTTTAACCACTAATAGAGCACAAGAATTTATTATTCCTATGGTAAGACACGTTACATCCCAATTTCTGCAATCCCTTCTAAGTATATTTCATCTCACTATTTAAATAGTCATAACTTATGATTTTTTACAACATAGTGTTAGTTTTCCAATTTGGTGGTACTAACATGTGTGTTTTGCTAAATAGGTATGCATTACATTCAACTCCTCAAGTGCCTAAGGACACTTCCAAGAATGGTTATACAAGGGCATTAAGGGCATGAGCTTGCTTTGGGAAGGATCCAATTGTATAACTATTGTATCTTATACTTGCAACACAATTCCAAATCATCTTGAACCTTCCAAACATCAATAAATACTTCCCATATCAGTTGCACTATCCATTTTAAAAACATCAATTCATTACCCTTCTTAGCCAACTTATGAACTTTCATAGCCTAAGATTCCTTCTCTATGAATCTTCAATAATAAATGTTTGACAAAAGGATGCATATTTTCATCATCCAAACCATCAGAGTAACCCTAAAACCATTTTTTTCCCATCAACCATTCATGAAAAATGAAATTTCTAGGGCTCTAATATCGAGTCTACACTAATATCAAATCCCCAATGTTAGGTCCCTGATATCGAGTTCCACGAAACTTATATATATCAGCAGACACTTGGAAAAAGTTTCACCATTTTTCATTTAAGCCAAGGAAGATTTTTTGAATTTTCTTCTTTGATCTAAGCTTTGACCTCCTAGCATTCCCAAGTCATAGCTCAACCATTATTACTCTGATTTTCATGCTTTTTAAACCTATTTGATCACAAAGTGCTCAACTTAGTCGTGGAGAGATGCTAGTGAAGAAAATATGAGCCAATTTTTTGAAAAATTATATCTGGAAGGTATTCTAAGAGTAAGTATGAGATAGAAATTGAAATTTTTAAGGAATGATCACACATATTAATGTCAAAACACTCAATTAATGTTCTTAAGAAACCATAACCATCATCATGAGCCATACATAAGAATAAACTAGAAAACTATGATAGTGATGAGCGGCGAGGTACCCCTACACTCAACCATATGAAACGAGCATAGCACGCGCGATCCAGTCAAACTCTGCAGACTAAATGCCTAAACGCCCCATGGAACACTTGGGGTTAATCATTCGTTGTCTTCCCAGACTTGTTGTTGTCACGGTGTATGGTTAAGTAAGTCCGAGGTATATGATTTTTATGGTCTTTTATTGTTTTAAGTCTTCTATGCTAAGAGCAAAGGGTTGAGAAACTAGCTAACTCTAACTAAGGACTAAGTCTAAATTAACTAGCGTCAGATCCCATTCCCACTTACCGTACACACCCTGAACTATGCAACTGTGGCTACCAAACGCTAGTCGTTACTGGGATCACCACACATAATGCACGTGCTCGAAGTGGTCGTATTGAGGCACTTAACTAGCCTAAACGTAATGAGCAGCCGATTCCTTGACTAGCCGTACACACCCGTAGATGCTTGTAATCAAGTCGTACTCATTTCGTATTCTAGGAGACAAGGGTGAGAGAGACTAATCGCGATGAGTAGCCGATTCTTTGATTAGCCATACCCATTCATCAATCCTCATAATCAACTCATACTCATGCTGCGCTAATGCAGGTAATAAATAACATGTAATAAATAACAAGTAATAAATCCTATTCCATGCACTGCAAGGTTTATCCACAAAGCTCGTCTTTATTGTCGTACACAACTTGTGTTCAGGTACAAAGCTTCTCGAATAAAGATCCGTTCACTTGGGGACTCCTACTGCAGGCACATGGAAAATATTCTATCTCTAGAGTGATCAAACTGCCAGAGTTTTCCTACTTTAAGCCTAGGATGAGAAATGAGGGGAGTGCCACCTCTTATTTATAGATTTGGCGGCGAACCGCGATATCGCATATGTGATATCGCGGGGGACGACACGATATTGCGTACGCGATATCGCGGTGCATGTGATATCGTGTCTCATCATACCCCCATGACTGAATGAAAACTCATCCTCAAGTTCCTTACAATAATATCAGGTAGGTATGGAATTATTGAGGGGAATGAAACTAATGGGATGACATGTGAACGAATCATTATTACAAGACTTGACAAAATTGGTGTTCATGACAACAAGGGTGAACACCTTATTATAATGACATCAGGCCTTAGTTGGCAGCTAAGAAAGAGAGAGAGAAAGAAGTGTTGTTGCTGCCAACGCCAAGATTACACCTTCGTTGTCCATTCGTAAGCGTGTCATCGATCTTGCTCCTTGCATACCTGCTTCAACGCTACTCCATTCCAAGTGTTTGCTCTAGATCCAATCCGTTGTTGCATGTCTGTCATCTGCACACACAACACAATCGTATATTAGTAAGGGTAATTGAAACATCATGTAATTGATACCTTGCTTCAGTGTAAACTCATTGGCTAGGTTGTGGTATGGCTGATATGGATCTGGGAATATGTTACTGATGACTACCGAAGATGTAGGGGTTAGGAAGAAAATCAAAAATTTCAGGGCTAGGAGAAAATCGAAAAAATCAGTCCCCGTACCCCCATGACTAATCGTGAACCTCCGGTAGCGTTAGAATGGAGAAAAAAAAGGAGTAAGAAAGATAGATAAAAAGGGACAACGGTAACGTCAATAAAGTGAATGTCAAGATGGAAATGAACAAAAGAAATTAGATTGCGAAAATGTTAGGGGAAAGAATTTAACTAAGGTTCCAAATAGGAATGTCAATGGGTCCTCCCCAAAGCAGGCTCATGCCCTTAATGCCCTAACAAACCCACATTCAAAGAGTCCGTAGGCTCCAGAAATGTCATTTTGAACAAGAGTTAAAGTCTTAACCGCAAGAATTTACCAAAAAGAAAATAATGCATCAACCAAAGTATATACACTAATGATACAACCGGCAATGAGGTGAACAATGGAGAGAAGGATGGAGAGAAAAGAATGGAATGGAATCCCAAGAACAAGGTGGTGTACAGCCCCTTGTGTGTTTGATGATTAATGTGACTTGGCAAATCTCATTCCAACTCCGGCCTCAAACCAACCACAGCCAGTGACTTCGCATCAACGCATTCAGTTAAACCATCCACTTGGACAACAAGAATGCACTCTCGAAGAGCCACCACCATTCCGACGAAACAAAGGAGAGAATGGGAAGCGAGAAGGGCCTTAGTTAGAGGGAACACTTTGGGTTCCATAACCAATGCTTGTAGCCCAAGTTTATTCATCTAAGGGGTGTGCTTTGAATTCTCACTTCTTCTTCTTCTTCTTTTTCTTTTTTTTTTCTTTTTTTTTGTGTGTTTTGTGTGTTTATGCATGAGAACCACACCATGCAAAGACTTTTTATTTTTATTGTCTTAGCTTCCAATAATTGGGTAACATCAGAACGACAAAAAACTCAAGAAGAAACATTCAAGCACCCAAGGGAATGACCAACACAAAAGCATCAAGTTCCTTTCAAGTCACACCCTTTTCAATCCGTGAGTCCTTCCTTAGTTTGAGAAATGCCCTATCACTGATTTGTTTAAGTTCTTATTAAGAAGGGACTGTACATTTCCAAGCCGTGAGAGACCATAGAAACTGGTGGATGGATGGATGAAGTGAACTCATTGCCTATCATATCAAAAGAAACATACCTTAGTATCAACATTGTGACTTAAAGGTAAAAACCAAACATTAGCAATCAATATGAAAATAGTTCATACCATCATGAAGAACGCTTATTATGGGACAAACTTACAGGGTGGAACACACACACACACAAAAATGGAAAAAGGATAATGATGGTGTAAAACAAAAACTAGAAAAGATAAAGAAAGTTATAAAACAAAAATTAGAAAAGTTAAAGAAATTTGTAAAACAAAAATGTGTAAAACAAAAATTGAAAAAGAATTGAGGGCCCCATATGATTAGCATAGGTGGCCATCTCCCCCATGACTAAGTGGAAAGGGAGAGATCCGAAATAATGAGCGCATGTTTGAGTTTCTTAAAAGTGTCCAACTTCTCCCAAATGATGATCTTAGATTAAGGGGTGGAAATTGGTGACGCTCATATTCTAATGTGTCTATGCCTTCGTTGTTGGCATGGGTTTCCTCA